>CM061045.1:85640462-85771930 GCA_030762985.1 Adelphocoris suturalis
GATGATTCAATGGGCTTGGATGTGGAAGGTAATACGTCAACGGTGATTATGGTGATCGTAAGGTGCGGAGAATATATCCAACAATCTGAGGAGAATATATCCAACAATATCTGAAAAGAAATATCCAAGTGGAAAATGTAGGCACGAAAAAAATAACGCTGTTGATACATCCGACTCTTGCCCATTTGCAACAGCAGGCCAGCACACTCTCCTACCACCCAAAATGGTATATGGATCTTTGCTTAGCATTTGGGGTATTAGACCGCTTAGTTGTTTTCCAACCCCAGTGAGTTGGGTTTATCTCATACCCCAACTATTTTGGGTATATGCTCATGTCATGACTTTTGGAGATATCTGACGTAGGATGGAGTTCGGCGAATACCCTGCATTATAATTTTGGTTGAACCTTTCACAACTCTTAATAACTCCACTGCAGTGATAAGATACAAGTCCAATGCATGGCGTGATTACAGGGGGACGAGTCCTACGGATTCAACCAAAATTATACTGCAGTAAATTCACCCTGCTTCCTCATACGCCAGGTTTTTCCAAACGTCATGACACAGTAAAAAATAGTGAGGTATCAGATAAACACGACTGAGTGAGGTTAGATAAAATGGAGCATTGCCAGAGCTCAGCACAGAAAAAAGGCAGGTCTCAGACGCATCAACTGTACTAGCTAGAGCTGCATAAACTTGCATGGCATATCTCACGGTAAAACTGAGTTAAACGAAGATGTAGACAAGAATTTGCTTATTATTCAGACAAATCTGGTGTATCTAGTTGAAAAGCAATAGGCAGGAGCATTGCCTGCCAAGGTAAGAAGAGTGGTGCACGAATATTAATTATCGAATTAAATATAACATAATTTTTTATATACCCCATTTGTATTACACATCTTTACTAAATTATCATAATTATTAATAAACAATTATTGATAATGATTATATTCAATATCCCAGATAGTTTTCTAAGCAAATGAGAATTCTTTGAGAAGTTTTAATTAAATTCATCAGCCATCCGCACTATCCTACGTTGAGTAGTTTCCTTTCTAGTATTTTTCAAAGTTCGCGCAGGTGACGTCAAAGCCCCCCCCCCCCCTCCCCGATGGGCAAGACCCCCCTACCACGTGTGACGTAACCAGTGCGAACTTTAAAAAAATTTGAAGAAACATCAACAGAACTTCATCACTTGATCGGACCTCAAAATTCAACATGTGTTTGGCAATGTTCACTATTCAGAAATTACGTTTCGAATGAGTAACAACTTTTTTTGTTGCGGTGTTGAGTTTAATAAACCTTGTTAATAGTTTTGTTACCTACTGCGAACTCTGTATAACATTAAGTAAATCATAGGAAGGAAACTACTCAACGCCAGTAAATAAAACATATTTTAAAGCCGATTCCATCAGGCATGAGTTACGGCAGGGTGAAATCATTGGTCACCATGATGTACTTCAGGAGTTGTGCCCCGTCTATGTGCCTCTCGTTGCCCAACTTCCAAGGAGGGACGGAATAGTGGTCAAACTAGTAGCCATTGGCCATACATACCTATCTCAAGCTGGGTACTCCACTTGAACAAATGACCGTACCGATCCCCGAAACCGTACCTCGATCCGAACATTTCGACTCCAGCACTTCGAACATCGAACCCTCCCCAAATCGGATTCAGAGAATACAGTGTACTTCTAGAAATAGCTCAAAAACTCTTTAAAGAAATATAATTCTCGAAAAAGGAAGATTATACCCTATACCCTTCTGAACAAGTGTGTAAGGACGCCGGAATGTTCAATATTAACCAAAATATTACAAAGCAACTGGCGAAATTCTTTCTAAATAAGCCAAACCATTTGAAACCGAATACCTCTTCTTCCCACTCTACCAGAAACCGTAAAACCTATGAACTTCCCCCAAAATTCACTCAGCTAGGGCCACTTATCAAGGACCATTGTAGCTCCATAATTTACTTCTAAAGGGCAGAGGCTCATGATATTGTGTGTGATCTGTCCATCCGCCATTTTCTGGGCCAGACAAGGTCCAGTCCCTGCTACTGTACCTGAGAGCCACTGCGCTCTTATACGGAATGAGATATATTTATGTGCATCTAGTCATAATTTTATATTGTCATTGTTTTATTTTTTCCTTCGATCTGCCAGTGAAGTCCATGATGGCATTCCGTTTGGTGCCAGAGGATAGGCATGGCTCCTCTTAGAATCGTGCCCCCTTTGACACTTTGTTCAATGCCACTAATGACCCTTCTGGCTAAGGTGTAGCTCAAGTCATTAAATTACAAAACCGCAATCAAATTGAATACCCATACCAAAATGAACATTATTGAAACGAACCACAAGAGGTGTAGAAAGGAGGAGTGCGCTCTGGCGATAATTTTCAATTTCTCTTTTTGAGCTTCATGAAATGATTAAGCCACTGATAGTGAAGCATGACACTACATTTCGACGAGCCATCCATCTATTGGAAAAATAACCAAGAAAGTGCTAAAAAGTTCCAGTCATGCAGCATGATCGTATGAGCGAATTTTCGTAAATTATCGCACTATATTATGTTACATTGTTTCGAAAATTAAGGACTCTGTGGAAGAAGAAATTGTTAACTACCAATTTTATGGCCAGAAACCCGTTCTAAATTAAATTCTGCGGTTAAAAAATAGGTTTTGGATTTTTCGCTTCGACCTATGTCCACTAGGTCGATGCGGCGGTGCTAAATGTTTTGGCGGCACGCCGAGCCGTGCTCCAGAAGTTTGGAGAGCGGTCGAAAGCGAAACATTTTCGACTCACCCAAGCCGCGCCGCGATGTCGACCTAGTGTACGGGGAACCTTTAGGGGAACAGGGAGAGCTTGTGACATACAGCGGGTTGGTGGACGACGAATCCAAATTTCATGATTATTTTAGAATGAGGCAGAACACATTCAGTGATTTGCTCATGAAAGTTGAGAAATATATTTGAATAAAGACTCGTGCTGGAGACTGGCCGTTTGTTTTAAAGAAAGTGTTTGTGAATTTGGTATGTAACAATTACATCAAGTTATAAATTATCGACTTGAATTGTACTTATTTCGTTTATCTGTTTTCCTTACACCATGTCCTACATGGATTTGCCGCACGCATCAACGCCAATGAAATCCGCGGAAATTGTCACGTGACCCTCCTATTCTGAGTTAGCAGAAACAAAAACGGACAGTTTTTCATTTATTATAAAGTAGTTTCAATGTATAAGTAATGTTATTTCAAACCTTTATCGGGAGATGCCCAGTTTCTTAGTAAATCACAATATATTGTCTAATGTTTTTATTTTAAACAATGGTAAAAACAAAATGCGAAGGTTTGAGTCATGCTCATGTGCGTGAATTTCATTAATTGTTCCGATTATATTTATGTTAAATTGTTTTGAAATGTGAGAAATCTTTTTTGTTGAAGTTCCTATTATTCTGTTATAGAAACAACCTTTTGGATTCTACCAAATATTTGAAGTTGCTATCTGTTTTTTAATCATTGTAATACATTAAAATTCTTGTTGAATGTAAAATATAAAATCCTTGCTTAATTTCATTCAGAATGAAGGAAATCGAAAGTTTCTACTGCCATTGTTCTATATGATTTTGGGTGCACTTTCCCTCAATTTGGAGTATGATTGATGAAATTCATCAAACTCGTTCTGGATTTTAAGTATTTCCTCCACGGGTCTCCTTCTATTTTTATTTTCAGCTAAATAATACAAAAGAGTCGTTGAGCTGGTCAGCAGCTCAAACTTGTTGATCGACGGCATGAATGCAAAATCGAATTGAAAAAATGAAGTTGAAAACGCAGGTGACGAGAACACAACAGGTGATGCCCGCTAAACCAGGAAGTGTTTATGCGTTTCCACGTAGGACACAATTTTTCCCCTGCGCGGATGACGCTGCAACGCGCCTACCCTCATTATTAACCCACGGCGTGACGCTCAAGGCGGATCCACGTTGGAAACTGCCTTAGAGAATTATAGAAAAAGAGTCATTTCGTTTGGGAAAGCATTTTCCAATAGTCTGAAGTGGGAAAGTTTTTCCGCATACCACGAAGCAGAATAGGGTTTTTCACTACTCATGTTGGTCCCAAAATCAACAAAAAAAATCCTAACAACCCGAACCTTCGTTGAAATTACACATTTTGGTGGATAGATCAACTGATGCACCATTACTTAAGTAGATAACATCTACGTAGTGATAAATTTATTTTTGCCTACCATGACTTATTGAGTATCAAATCGCATGAAAGCGACATGTATAGGGTTCAATTTAAATCTACTAATTTTACTGCAATGACAAGATGGCGACGGCTAATCCACCGAAATGGCATAAATAATATAAGTGTCTATGAAATGCATTCAAACATAGGAGAAAGTCGTTTCCGACACTTAATAACATTCGTGAAAAATCAAAAATTAAATTGCTGGGACCCTTAACGTAGTTGATTAGTTAATACATAGCTTACGAGGGCTGATGATTCAATGGGCCTGGATGTGTAAGGTAATACGTCAACGGTGATTATGGTGATCGTAAGGTGCGGAGAATATATCCAACAATATCTGAAAAGAAATATCCAAGTGGAAAATGTAGGTACGAAAAAAATACTCAATTTCATAGAAAACTATCAGGTCAATCTGGGAAAATGAATCATTCAAAAATTATATATGTATATAATATACATATTATATTAATTTAGTAAATACAATAGGTACCTATATTATAATTATGTAATATTGATTGTAGTAAATTATTTGGTCATCCACAATCCTCATTCGCATGGCAAGCAATCCTCCTGCCTCCTCTTTAACTACATCCAGATGCCTGGCAATAACTCACATCCTCTTCTCCATCCAAGTTTACTGGAGTGGGCTGGAAGGCAAGTTTATACAGCTCTCGCCAACGCTGTTGATGCATCCGACTCTTGCCCATTTGCAACAGCAGGCCCCAGCATACTCTCTTACACCAAATGGTATATGGATCTTTGCTGAGCATTTGGGGTATTAGACCGCTCAGTTGTTTTCCAACCCCAGTGAGTTGGGTTTATCTCATACCCCAACTATTTTTGGACAGTGAGGTATATCCTCATGTCATGACTTTTGGAGATATCTGACGTAGGATGGAGTTCGGCGAATACCCTGCATTATAATTTTGGTTGAACCTTTCACAACTCTTAATCACTCCACTGCAGTGATAAGATACAAGTCCAATGCATGGCGTGATTACAGGGGGACGAGTCCTACGGATTCAACCAAAATTATACTGCAGTATATTCACCCTGCTTCCTCATACGCCAGGTTTTTCCAAACGTCATGACACAGTAAAAAATAGTGAGGTATCAGATAAACACGACTGAGTGGGGTTAGATAAAAATGGGGCATTGCCAGAGCTCAGCACAGAAAAAAGGCAGGTCTCAGACGCATCAACTGCACTAGCTAGAGCTGCATAAACTTACATGGCATATCTCACGGTAAAACTGAGTTAAACGAAGATGTAGACAAGGATTTGCTTATTATTCAGACAAATCTGGTGTATCTAGTTGAAAAGCAGTAGGCAGGAGCATTGCCTGCCAAGGTAAGAAGAGTGGTGCACGAATATTAATTATCGAATCAAATATAACATAATTTTTGATATACCCCATTTGTATTACATATCTTTACTAAATTATCATAATTATTAATAAACAATTATTGATAATGATTATATTCAATATCCCAGATAATTTCCTAAGCAAATGAGAATTTTTTGAGAAGTTTTAATTAAATTTATCAGTAACAAAATAGTACTAATTTCACTTCGAACTTGCCAATTTTGAAATTTTCAAATTTCATTTTCAAATGAAAGTAGATTTCATTCTAAGAAATTTGATACCATCCGCACTCTCCTACGTTTGAGTAGTTTCCTTTCTATGATTTTTCAAAGTTCGCGCAGGTGACGTCAAAGCTCCCCGAAGGGCGGGACCCCCCTGCCACGTGTGACGTAACCAGTGCGAACTTTAAAAAAATCATAGGAGGGAAACTACTCAACGTAGTAAATATAACATAGTTTAAGTAAAGCCGATTCCATCGGGCATGAGTTAAGTATGGCAGGGTGAAATCATTGGTCACCATGATGTACTTCAGGAGTTGTGCCCCGTCTATGTGCCTCTCGTTGCCCAACTACCAAGGAGGGACCGAATAGAGGACAAACTAGTAGCCATTGGCCATACATACCTATCTCAAGCTGGGTACTCCACTTGAACAAATGACCGTACCGATCCCCGAACCATACCTTCGATCCGAACATTTCGACTCTAGCACTCCGAACATCGAACCCTCTCCAAATTGGATTCAGAGAATTAAGTGTACTTCTAGAAATAGCTCAAAACTCATTTAAAAAAATATAATTCTCGAAAAAGGAAGATTATACCCTTCTGAACAAGTGTATAAGGACGCCAGAACGTTCAATATTAACCAAATTATTACAAAGCAACTGGCGAAATTCTTTCTAAATAAACCAAACCATTTGAAACCGAATACCTCTTCCCACTATACCAGAAACCGTAAAACCTATGAACTTCCCCCAAAATTCACTCAGCTAGGGCCACTTATCAACGACCAATCTTTTTCGTAGAAGTTCCTATTATTCTGTTATACAAACAACCTTTTGGATTCTACCAAATATTTGAAGTTGCTATCTGTTTTTTAATCATTGTAATACATTGAAGATCTTGTTAAATGTAAATTATAAAATCCTTGCTAATTTCATTCAGAATGTAGGTAATCGAATGTTTCTACTGTCATTCTTCCATATAATTTCAAGGGCACTTTCCCTCAATTTGGAGTATGATTGTTGAAATTCATCGAACTCGTTCTGGATTTTAAATATTTCCTCCACGGGTCTCCTTCTATTTTTATTTTCAGCTAAATAATACGAAAGAGTCGTTGAGCTGGTCAGCAGCTCAAACTTGTTGATCGACGGCATGAATGCAAAATCGAATTGAAAAAATGAAGTTGAAAACGCAGGTGACGAGAACACAACAGGTGATGCTCGCTAAACCAGGAAGTGTTTATGCGTTTCCACGTAGGACACAATTTCCCCCCCCGCGCGGATGACGCGGCAACGCGCCTACCCTCTTTATTAACCCGCGGCTTGACGCTCAAGGCGGATCCACGTAGGAAACTGCCTTAGGGAATTATAGAAAAAAAATCATTTCGTGTGGGAAAGAATTTTCCGATAGTCTCAAATGGGAAAGTTTTTCCGCATACCTCGAAGCAGAATAGGGTTTTTCACTACTCATGTTGGTCCCAAAATCAACAAAAAAATCCTAACAACCCGAACCTTCGTTGAAATTAATCATTTTGGTGGATAGATCAACTGATGCACCACTACTTAAGTAGATAGCATTTACGTAGTGATAAATTTATTTTTGCCTACCATGACTTATTGAGTATCAAATCGCATGAAAAAGAGACATGTATAGGGTTCAATATAAATCTACTAATTTTACTGCAATGATAAAATGGCGACGGCATTCCACCGAAAAGGCATAAATAATATAAGCGTCTATGAAATGCATTCAAACATAGGAGAAAGTCGTTTCCGACACTTAATAACATTCGTGAAAAATCAAAAATAAAATTGCTGGGACCCTTAACGTAGTTGATTAGTTAATAAATAGCTTACGAGGGCTGATGATTCAATGGGCCTGGATGTGGAAGGTAATACGTCTACGGTGATTATGGTGATCGTAAGGTGCGGAGAATATATCCAACAATATCTGAAAAGAAATATCCAAGTGGAAAATGTAGGTACGAAAAAAATACAGAATGTAGGTAATCGAAAGTTTCTACTGTCATTCTTCCATATAATTTCAAGGGCACTTTCCCTCAATTTGGAGTATGATTGATGAAATTCATCGAACTCGTTCTGAATTTTAAATATTTCCTCCACGGGTCTCCTATTTTAATTTCAGCTAAATAATACGAAAGAGTTGTTGAGCTGGTCAGCAGCTCAAACTTGTTGATCGTCGGCGTGAATGCAAAATCGAATTGAAAAAATGAAGTTGAAAACGCAGGTAACGAGAACACAACAGGTGATGCTCGCTAAACCAGGAAGTGTTTATGCGTTTCCACGTAGGACACAATTTCCCCCCCCGCGCGGATGACGCGGCAACGCGCCTACCCTCTTTATTAACCCGCGGCTTGACGCTCAAGGCGGATCCACGTAGGAAACTGCCTTAGGGAATTATAGAAAAAAAATCATTTCGTGTGGGAAAGAATTTTCCGATAGTCTCAAATGGGAAAGTTTTTCCGCATACCTCGAAGCAGAATAGGGTTTTTCACTACTCATGTTGGTCCCAAAATCAACAAAAAAATCCTAACAACCCGAACCTTCGTTGAAATTAATCATTTTGGTGGATAGATCAACTGATGCACTTAAGTAGATAACATCTACGTGGTGATAAATTTATTTTTGCCTACCATGACTTATTGAGTATCAAATCGCATGAAAAAGAGACATGTATAGGGTTCAATTTAAATCTACTAATTTTACTGCAATGACAAGATGGCGACGGCATTCCACCGAAAAGGCATAAATAATATAAGTGTCTATGAAATGCATTCAAACATAGGAGAAAGTCGTTTCCGACACTTAATAACATTCGTGAAAAATCAAAAATAAAATTGCTGGGACCCTTAACGTAGTTGATTAGTTAATAAATAGCTTACGAGGACTGATGATTCAATGGGCCTGGATGTGGAAGGTCTACGGTGATTATGGTGATCGTAAGGTTGCGGAGAATATATCCAACAATATCTGAAAAGAAATATCCAAGTGGAAAATTTGTGAAAAATATTAAAGATAGGTAATTCGCAAAACGGATTTGGGTTAGAGCGACTTAGGCTTAGGGCTGCGGCTGGCGGGCAGGAGGAACGCAGGAGCACGAATGAAGTGAAGAGGACGAGTACGAAAGTACATGTGATTGAATACAAGTAGTAGGTATTCTGGCCCAATGCGACGCTAAGCTCGTATCCTTTACCCAATTTATTTGGAGTAAAATCAGCCTTGTATTGATAGGATAACGCTAAATTTAATTAAAATGAATTTTTTTTTTTTCAAATTGAAACAGAATAGTGACGATAGTTTTTTTTTCTACTTTTGAGTTCAACAGTTATATGGATAGAAGGCATGGACCTGGCCCTACATGGTACCAAAGACATTGTAATAGTAAATTAGACCCACTTGTAGCGCTAGTGTCGCATTGCAAATTGAATGGCCTGTAGTCGGCCATATTGGGGGGCAACATAGTTTATTTATGTGCAATGAAGATTGTATTATTATAGTTCATCTACTCATGAAATTTCTTTGATAATGCACAATGGTTAAAGTGTGTGCGGAATTTAACTGCATAAATTGCAAAACTGAAGACTGCACACTCTCATTTCGCAAGTAAGTATAGATTTTCACTATTTCCAAATAATTATTTTGGTCAGTTGTAGGCCTCTTGATGTGGTAACTCAGTACCTATTGTAGTTGATAATAATTTTCTTTTTACTAGTTTATCAATATGTATGAGCTACAAAGTTTCAAATTAATCTAAATTTTGTTTTTTTTTTTTCCACAGATTTCCTTTAAACAAGAAATTGAGAGAATTGTATGAAATTGTATTGACATTGTATTGTATTATTGTATTGTATTGTATTGTATTGACAGAATAGTATGAAATTGTTTGTAAAATGAAAATAATATAATAACATAGAAAGTGCCATGGAGTAGTTATTCATTTATTCAATTGTTCAGCTCCTCTGATCATACTCCTTGCCCCATCTAGGTGAACCCATGGTGTTTGTAAAACTGTGTCTTATGTACAAGATATTGTCTAAATTGAAATGCAGAGCTATTCTTCTGTTACTTTGGAAGAATGGTTCTGAGATAATTGCTTTTGAATAATGGAAGGATCTTTCACTTTAAAATACCTAACTAACTTATGCCCTAAAGTACGGTATGAAAAGTACAATATCGCCACTACGCAAAACTACATGAAATCATATTGGTAAGTAATGCATGCATTACACGGACGTCCCTATGAGTTGATTTTATATATATTTGGTGAGAGTTAAAATAAGAGAAAAAACAAATATATCATGACTATCGACTACTCGACCCCCCCCCCCCCCCCCCCCCCCCCCTCAAATTAACTCCCTCCACCGACAGCAAATTCAAATAATAAAACTTCCAGTATGAAATTTGAAGCTCCTGACATATTTTTATAACCCAGACCGAATTTATAATCGAATTTAAAAAATGATCTCGAAAATCTTACTTGAATAGTTGAAACATCATGATTTATTACTATTACCTCCTCCAATCTTCCTCGTCCATAATGAAATTTGAAACTCCTAAAATATACCTTCCAAAACTAGACAAAATTCTAAGTTGAACAAAAAAGAGTCACAAAAATCTGACGATATTAGTTAAAACATCATGATATTTTACTGTTACCCCCTCCATTCACCCTCTTTCATAATCAAATTTGAAATTCCTGATATAAGATCCAAAACTAGACCAAATTCATAGTTGAACAAAAAAAGAATCATGAAAATCAGACGAGAATTGTGGCCTAAATTAGTTTGTAAATCGTCATATTTGGTTAGATATTCCAAAGACAAGCA
The DNA here is from genome assembly GCA_030762985.1 of Adelphocoris suturalis. Classification (NCBI taxonomy): domain Eukaryota; kingdom Metazoa; phylum Arthropoda; class Insecta; order Hemiptera; family Miridae; genus Adelphocoris; species Adelphocoris suturalis. The sequence goes on from CM061045.1 coordinate 85,651,134, forward strand.
CCTCCCACAGTTCGTCTCTGTTGAAAATATTGCATAAAATTCATTTACAAACTGTGTTGTCATAATAATAATTGACGTTTTTAATGATTTTAGACTAGTTTTCATCAAATAGTACAAAATATGTTTTCTACGAACACTTAGGGCCGGATTCATAAACGGCACTTGAGGCTCGAAGTGCCTCAAGTATCGCTGGAGAGTCCTCCAGACGCCAACGGAATTCATAATCATCACTCGAGCAGTGGAGTCACACAATTCCTCGAGCGGAGCCTCAACTCGGGGAGAGCCCGGATTCATAAAACCAACTCGATGTTGAAGTCAGGGCAGGCCTCGACTTCAACAGCCAAAATCCCAAGGTACCGCCTTAGCTACCTTGAGGAAGACTTGAAAGTTTATTTCATTGCTTTTATGTTACTCTGTCATCTTTGCTATAGTTTTGGTGTATATTACATCGTCATTTTGTCATAGTCAACTTCTCAAACGGAACATAAAATGATTATCGAAGATTAGTGCGATTTGTTGAATGGTGCGAAAGAACCATTAAACGCTTGAACTGTTCCGGTGCGGATTGCCTATCTTGTCCGCGGTAGGCGTCGCTACATTTTGCTCTTGTTTATATGGCATGTCTTATCTGGTACTTTAGTTCTCTTGCTGATTATAACCCGTTGCTCTCGCTCTCCCGTATTTTCCCGTTTTTCTTTTAATATATTTATCCCCATTCCCGATTTATATTGCTATCACGATTGCTTGAAAGGTTAACAGCACAGTTTGAAAAGTTTAACATCACAGTTTTTAACCGTTCTGTTTGTCGTTATCGGTCAGCAATTGTTCGTTCGTTAACTTTTTTCATTTTATGTAATGCTTTTAATTTATGTTTAAAAATATCGAGAAAACGCTGTTCAAACACCATTCAAAAATGTTCGGTGTAGGTTCTGATTTTCTTTATACTTGTCACCATCCCACGAAAACGGAGGATACCTAGATCTTTCCAGTTTCAGATCAATTCCGTGATGTACCTACCTCAGGTTACTTGTATAATTTATAATAAACATTCGCTATATTTGTTCGAATTCGTTCTTCTGTGCTGTGAGTTGTTAAACTGATAATGGAAATAAAGAAGTACAGTAGTACCCTGTCACTGAACTCCATGTACCTACCTAGAATACCTACATTACCTACTATTGAAGGCATGTATTGTGGTATGGATGGCCACTAGCCTATCCTCGCACCTTCAACTATAAAATACCTATATTGGTTAGTAATGCATGCCTGCAGTAATGCCTGCAGACAGGGACGACCCTATCTGAGATATGTATCTGTACCCCTCCCATCAGTATTATATTTATAGCTTGGAATGGTATCACTGAGGGACCAAATACTTCGCGCAAACTACATAAATAATAAATAAATAAAATTATAAAAGTAAATAAATAAAAAATAAATAAAAGTAAAATAATCGAACGAAAATCGGTTAGGTATATATAACTTATATAGAACAGTCCATTAAATCAAATCCCCAATTTCTTGCATATATAAGGATAAAAAAAGGGAACGAATAAAATATGATTTACTGGAATCACCCCCTCCATTAATTTCCACCGAACATAAATTTGAAATTCCATTAAATTATTTTAACGGGACTGAAACTCGATCGAACAAAAAACTATCACGAATATCACATGAGGATACCTAGCGAAAACAAAACCATTCATCAGTAGGTATTAGGTAGAAACCTCTTCCACAATGAAATTTGTAGCTCCTGAATTACGAATCGGTATATTCCAAACAATAAATTCATTGCACAAAAAAATACGGATGTGAGTTAAGGTTTGGGCAGCATAGACAAGATTTTATAGGGAAAAACTAGTTTTTTTAAATCATTATCCACTTTATTTTGTAGGCTTAGGTTGTAACAGGTACCTAGATCAAGGTGTCAGTTCAAAAATCCAGTAAGCAATTCGCATTTTTATTTCAGACCACACTTTGCTAGAGACGTCCTTCAATAGAGTTGTTTTTGTTCAGAACATGGAATTCCGAATCGGTAATGTTATCCAGCGAGGGTAAAAGAAATAATGAAAGGGGGGAATGTGTGGTACCATGTCCTTATGTTACAAAAGCTTCATCAGACCTCAAACTTTCACTTATTTGAATAATATATAACTATTGAATTATTCCATTGCTCGGTGAATATAACTATCTAGAAGTGTATCCTACTCCGTTGGGATTTTCCTGGTATTTTGTAAATACGTTGGAAGGAACGTACACGTTTCCTTCTAGCCTCAATTTATTGCCGTTTTTTAAAATTCATACTTAAATACCGGAAAAAACCAAGAATAAAAGCGCGTTGTTATCAGCAACGTGAACAATGAAGTAATAAACAGCAGATGAGAGCGTGAAACTTTGACTATGAATGATATTATATTATAATAATAGATCTACCTAAATAAGTACCCAATGATATTTATTATTCTCGAAAGCCGAAGCCACAAAATGGTCAAAATAAATGTATAAATCTCATCGTCTTCTCCGATTATATGACCAGACAACAGTCATGGTGGTCACATGGTGGAAAATGAACCTGTTTTTAGAAGGTTTTGCCATCAGTATTGCCAATATATCATGGATTTCGGTGTGATAAGAGCGTGAAGTCAGTCCTCGACTTGGCATTCATTTCAAGTGAGTCACTCACTTACTCAAGTAAGTGTCTGACTTACTCACGTAAGTGACGATCTCACTCCATCTATGAATACCAATCTGGAGTCTTTCACTTACTCGAGCCGTTCCTCCACTCCTGTGAGCACAAGTCAGTTCCCAACTTGAGGAACGTTTATGAATCCGGCCCTTAGACTAGTTGTAGGGTCTTGCATGGTACTTAGCAAAGAGCATGTAGGTATGTAGAGATTGTTATGGAGACATGGAAGGGATAGTACCGTGAAAGAGAGTATCGGGAGAACGATGAACTTGAGCTGTTGTCGAAAGAACCCGCTAGTAGCGCTAAAATCCGTTCGTTTGAAGAACTATTGAGACAGTAGGTAGGGTAAAGTGCTGTACCTTGAGCCACTTTTCGAATTATGATTTTTCCTGAAGGCGATTTTGATTAGGTTTCATTGGTTTTGGTCTACGTCCATTCGGAAACTAGTTGGCTACAATACTCAGCCCCGGAAAATAATTCAGTCATCATTTTTCTATTTGCAATTTCCATTTTTCCCAACCCTTCCAAACTGGCTCGAGGTAAAAAACTTGGTCTGTACCTGGGGCAACCTAGGATGTACCTTGAGCCACCTTTATTGCATCTTATGTTTCAAGTACAGTTATCAAGATCCAGTAAGGATAATGAGCAAGACAGTTCGGACATATTGTTTATTGAACTTACAAAATAATTACTGTTAATATTATTTGGTATACCACACAACCTTAACAATCTCACAGCCTTCTGGAAAATACCTTAACAAGGAACTAACATTGTACTACAGTCTTAAACGTTAACTAGGAGATCAAAATCATTCAAACAACGACTCTTGGTGATGGTAGCTCAACATAACATGGTTAAAAATGCCTACATATCAATTATAGATCTGAACATGGAGCCATCTTCATAGATCTTAACAACAATTATAGATCTGAACAACATTAAAAAGGCACATACGTATTATTCGAAACATTGGCACATTTTTTAGTTCAAAAAATATTTTTCAGTTTAATTTTTCTTTTAGCGAATTTTTGAAGAAAATTAAGCTATTGCTCTCGCCTCAAAATTTGTAGAATGTGAATTTTTGAAAAAAAATTATGCAGAAATCCGTTTCAGGCTATTCTGAATCATATTCTGAAGTTTAACGCATTTTTTTATGTATGTATATATGTATGTATGTATGTATATATGTATGTATGTATGTATGTGTCATTCCAGACGATAACTGAGTCGTCCAGTTCCAAAAGCCACTTTGTCCAATTTTTGAACGATTCGAGATAACTATCGATTTTAATTAAATCGCAGGTGGGTGATTCTCACAGAAAAGGTCAGTTTTGAGTTTGACTTTTGAAAAAAGAAAAAGTGATCGAATCGAGCTGAAAAAAATCACAGATGCTCTCTATATCGTATGTATCGAAATTCGAAGCAAATCCAAACAGTAGCGCTTTTATTAATTCAGAAAAAAAAATATTTAAAAGTTTAGGCGGACAGGTCGATGACACTAGGACAGGGCGATGATGCGACCCGTTGATTCTCACCATTTGCATCACCACCCTGTCCTGGCATCATAAAAGGAAAATTTGCTATAACTGCCAAGAAACGATAACCCTCAACATTTCAAGTCAAAAGACCGAAAAACGTGACCACTGTAGGGCGAATCCAACAAACGAAGAATGACAGAAATTCTCGAATAAGTCCTAGTAGACCTTCACAACGTTCGGCTAAGTAGATATGTGTTTTGAATGGTCAATACGAGAATATTGGATTACTAAATGCGAGAATACGGGAATACTAGAAAATCCAAAAAACATAATAGATTTGCCTTTTTCCTCATTGTCCTGTCCTCGAATTTTCAGGAGAGGACAGGTTGATGATGGACAGGTCGATGATGATTCTTCAGTTTTTCTCAAATGTTTCACCTTGTGGCAAGCTTTTTCCCAAATTCGGCATATAACATGAAACTAGACCGTTCGGTGCACAATAAAAATACCATAAGAAAAAATTGAATTCAAGTACTCACTTAGAAAAAGTGGACAGGTTTCTGACGATTGTGATTGACCAACCCACGGTCCAGCACACATCTGCTCCGGCTGACGACCACGAGTTGACTGAATTAAAACGCATGGCGGTTTTTCTGGTAACTGAGAAGGGCGCGAAAAAAAAAGCGGCAAAAAAACCCGCTAAAATACAATTGTGACCGCGAAAATTCGAAAACCAATATTGGACAGGTCGATGACGGCGATGCTCCGGACACACATATTTCCATCCAAATACACTTTTCTAGCGGTTCTACATTAATTTTATCGATCAGAAACGCATCTCAGAAATCATACTGATGTAGAAAAATTGAATAAAATCCAAACTCAAAAGCGGAAAGACCTTTAATTAAAGCTTGAAGTTGGGAAGGTCGCATTGGGACAGGACAGGTCGATGACGATTTGACTATATTTAGTTAATTTTCTATTTAAAGGAATAAACATAACCTAAAAATGGAAAAAAGGGTTCTAGATAAAAACCTATACTACAATTTAAGACCTTCGCCAGCTCCCAAATCCTTATTGGGTCGCCGCAACTGGTCCGGACATCACTTCTGCCCCTTTCTGTGAGAATCACCCAGGTGACGAATCGAATGGTGAAGTTTTTTTCTTTCTAAACCCACCATATCCCTCCCAAAATGACCCTGTAGAGTTGTGTTGCTTTCCAAAACCCACTATGTCCAATGGGTATTGGGTTCCAAAAGCCGCCATGTCCATCTCATTTCTCCTGTTTCAAAACCCACTTTGTCCCACAATGTTATGCACCCTTCTCTATCATTGTGTTTCAAAACCCACTTTGTCCACAGTTCTCTTCAGTGTTCTTTTCTTTCAGTTTTTTATTAGTTTTTTCGGACCTTAGTAATCTTTTCAACACTTGAGGCAAAGCTAATAACACTAATAATAGGGTTTTTGGTGTACTTGAAAGAGAATTTATAAAGAAGAGTGAAATCCTTACACCTGAAGAATATGTAGAGGTGATTTTGAGGCAAGCTTCAGTGTCCAAATTGGGAGACGATTGCGTAGTTTATGATTTCAAAAAGAAGGCTGCAGATTTTTCCAAAAAAAAACTACTGTTTGGCACTTCAAATTCAATGAGTGCAAAAGAATTATTGTTACTTTGTCCGGGAAGAACAAAATCCCCTTGGTAAGGGAAGAGCCTGCTTATCAATCAGACATTGGCGCAGGAAAATCAATATTAAAAAGAGGGAAAACGCTGACCAAAAACCTTGGTATAGATACCATTCCCAAGGGTAAACCTGTCAATGAAAAAAAACTGCAAGACGTCAAAGATCTATTGAAAAAACATTTTGGAGATAATTGGGTTACAGATGAAAGGCTCGAATATTACAAAAAAAACTTAATCCTTGAGCCAGCAAATAATTCGATTATGGAAGAGGAACCTTCTCATGTCCAAGAAGAAGATTCTGAAGATGATGATGACACGACAGACGGCGAAGTGGTTATAGTAGACCAAGAAGGGCAAGTCACAGACTTTCAGGACAATGCTGATGAGATAATAAAAATCGCTGAAAAATGTAAATGAAGTCTGTAAAAAATAAGAACTTTCTTAATGCTTGATAGATTCGTAAATGTGTTAAACTGTCATCACGCTTGTTTTTTGCATTTTATAATTTTTCTGCTAGTACCTATACTTACTTGGAAATATTTTAGTTACTTTATTTGGAAAATTTGTAATACCTAATGTGTACCTATTCTTATTTACTTAAAAATGTGTACTTAATAAAAATGTGTCAAAGCTGCATTATCGAAAGGGTGTGATTTGTTTTCAAACCCCACTTTGTCCAAAGTATACTGTTCCAAAACCCACTATGTCCAAAGTACAGTTCCAAAAACCACTACGTCCAACTTTTCAACTGGATTTAAAAAAAAAGTATAGATCAGGGATTTTCAAAATATATCCTAAATAAAAAGTAATTTTATGAAGAAAATTAAAAAAAAAATTGGCTAAAAAACTCCATTCTGAAATATCATAACAGTTTTTCACGAATATCTCACAATTGGGTAGTGAGGACATGGAGGCTTTTGGAACTGGATGACTCAACTGTCCGTAGAATTGTGCTAGAAACTTCAAACAAATTTTAAAATGTTAAGGGCACAAAACGAAAGTTCAAGTTCGTTGGCCAGCTTGATCGGATTACATCTTCGGGTTGAAATTTTCAAAAATGTAGTCAAAAATTTCAAAATAGCCTGTTTTTTGCGATTTGTCGTGCGAAATAATTTTTTCAGCATACTAACATGTGGTATATTCGGAATCAGCGTAAAATTTCCTATAAGAATATGTATCAAGTTTTCAAAAATTTCAAAGTTGAAAAATCAGTCAAAAATCGAAATAATGCCGTTCGCTGGTTGTAAAAATCGGTAATATTCTTCAAAAATTCGCTCATGGGGTCATGCTGCATGACTGGACTTTTCTTTGTTAAGGGAGAGATCAGTTAAACCATGACTAGGCTCTTTGTAAATACAAAACCAAAGTGGTTGAAAGCACTGGAAATTGAAAAAACAACACAGCATTGGGAAAAGGTACCTACATTGTTTGAAAACAGATGAAACTTTTTCAGTTAAAAAGAGATAATTTAATTAGTTTTAAAATATTGTTGTCAAAATTAAAAGAATGTCTCCCCCTCCTAAGCGACTGGAGTCGCAATTTTTAAAAAATCTGGTTCGTTTTTATATCTGCCCTGTCTTCTACACCGGGGAACGAAAAATAAACATCCTTCTTCCCTTCATGTTTCCTAAAAAAAATAATGTCGAAAACATTTAAAAAAATTTTTAATGTTACCATCATAAAAAAACTTCTCTTATAGCATTTTCCATGTTATTTTGAATTCTATGCTTGATATTGGCGGCCTCCCACCTTCTTCTTTTACATGGATACCATGGCCGAAGTTACTTCCTAGAACATAAATTTTACGAAATTGTTGCTGTAGAAGTCACGAATTGAAAGGTAAAACTACGAAACTCGGGGGAAATGTAGCCAACATCGTACTTGATACGAACATGGTGAGCTTACTTCCAAGTCATTTTTAGCTTCTACTGTACAGGCAAACCTTTTCGTGTTATTCCAAAAAGTGATAATTTAGGTAAAATATTAGATACTTACAGTACAACCGCACAGTCGAATCGGGAGAAAACATTGCCAAGGATCAGTTAGTTTATAACATGCCAACACAACGAGTTGATTTTTCTCGCTTTCCTTCGTTCACGTTACCGTCCAGATCGACATTTCCCGCTAAAATACGAAATGGCCGAAGTTACCTCGACCGGCCGAAGTTGCCTCCGTCTACGGTACTTTCTCTTGGGGTTATTGTTAACTTCAATGAACAAGTTGCGAGTTGGGTCGTGTTGAGTGATGATTTTTTTCGTAGCTTGGGAAACTATTTGGCTTTCAGAATACGTGCCAATTGGAAAGGTATGCCGACTAGTGCAGGCTTCCTCGCTCGGCAAACTACCTGACGAGTCTGAACCCTGACTTGGACTTCTTCTCCAGCCCGTTCTCTTCATTCAAATCGGCAATATGCGCGTCCCAACCCTAATTAAATTCAATTAAGTGAAATTCAATTCAGCAACCCTCAATTCGTTTTCAGTTCCACCCTTACTTTATTTAATTTCAATGTCATTTACTAATAGATTTTCCCCCTCAGTCATCTCACCACTCAGAACTTTCAGTTCCTCAAATCGAACAGTTTATTTTTCTATCTTTTTTTCTCCAGAAGTTTCATTTCTTTTCGTTGGTTTCCGTCAACTTGATTCCTTTGTTTTTTTTTATGTAATGATGTAATTGGGTTCGCCCGTACAAATGTAAATAAATAAATAAATAAATAGATCACTGGTCTATGTATGAAGGCATCACACGTGCATAGAACCTCATAACTGGAAAACCGAATGGGATTGAGCTAAATCAGCAGAAGTCCGCCCAAAAAACCCCAACAACCTCTTCCATGTTGCGAAAGTCGCTTTGCGATCACACATGTGTTGACAATTTTATTAGGTAGGTACTTACTTTCAACCCTTAAATTCTTCTGGATCGTGAAAGGATGATAATACATTGCTTCAGGTAATCTCATGTGATTCACTGAACTGATTTTCATCTAAATCAAACGAAAAAATTATGAAGATACCTTTTGTTCCTTCTAGGAAAGAGACACTTTACTATTAGGTATAACTACATGTTTTATGAGTTTAAAGCTATTAAATCAAATTTTATAAACGGTTGCAGTTTGCAGAACTAAGGAAACAGCTTTACGGCTAATTAAACTGTTTCATCTGGGAACCAGGTTCAATCGGGCTCTTCGGGCTTAGGCAAAAGTAGGTAGGTACCTAAGTATATAATTACATATAAGTATATAATTCTCGAACTATGGATTAATGCAGCATCGATTCCACTGTTTTCAGCTGCTATCTACATAGTTCTAGCTATTAGGAAGTTCGGTGCATATAAAACACGGTAGACGTATGGAATTATTATCACATTACTGGAAAAAAAAGGTTCATTATTGAAAATAATTTTAAAAAAGCTTAGTTCGGAGGACATTTTTTTAATGTAGCATTATAACAAAGCTTTTCTTCCCTTGGTAGTAGGGAAGTCAAAATTTAGGAGCCTGTTCAATTTGTTATGTAGAATTATTGATGAAAATACCTACTCTCGATGAAATTTGCGCTGATGGTCTGTTACTCGGTGGTCCAGTAGCGTCCAGATTCGAGTGGAGTCTCGTAGCGCTCTATCTCTGGTGTAAAAGTCACACTAAAGGTCCGTCCCCTAACGGCCACTTCCACCAACAAGAGTTACCTCCTGAGTCCAGTAACACAGGATCTAGGTAACAACCGCGAGTCAGTGAATATTACTCCACATTCCCGAATTTTCACTGTTCCACCATCGATTTTTAATTCTAGATTTATCCACGGATCAATTAGTTAGCATCCGAGTAACTGTCTTCAGACCATAAATCAGTGAACAACAGATACGGCAATTAGAATCTAATAAATGGCGATCTCATAGATTATTCAGGAATCGACGAATGACAGAAACGCAACTCAACGCAAACATTCCTTTCAATCTTCAAAATTATAATGCGCACATTTTTTCCACATTCCCGAGGCTGTAACGCATGAATCCGGACAATTTTATATATTAAAACGAGTGATACTTACCTTGATAAAATAATGGAAACTGGATACGCTTGTTTAGATCATATTATGTTTAAAAGCCTGTCATGTTCCCCTTAATTTGATGCAATCAGAAGGATGAAAATCACATTGGCCCAGCAGTTTCTTCACAGAAGATGCTATATACCGACTCACCAACAATGTCATTGAAAGTTTTGAAATGAAATTGAAAACTATTGGTATATTTTTCTTACGCAAGGCGTTCGATACCGTTAACCCGATTCAAATTCATTACATATTCGTACAATTTTTGAAAGGTATCTCTCCCTAGTGAGTGATATCTAATAACATATGTGATATACAAATCGTGATCGTGGTTTGAAATGAAGTTCAAATCGAACCTGTAGCCATACAATCATAAGCAGACTCGTACAGTAAATACTTCAGAGAGGAAAAAAGTTAGCCAGAGCAAGCAGGGATAGTCGATGGCACGCAATATATATAACGTTACTATTGGAATTCGGAACGAGGCGATATAGACCACAACTTAATTGATCAATTTATAGAAATATCGATTAAGAATTGTGGGGGGGGGGGGGGGGGAGAAATCGCATTGCAGTTAATTACTTACATGAAACAAAAAAGTTCCAGTCATCCTGCATGAGCGAATTATCGTATTTTATAATGTTAAATTGTTTTGAAATTTGAGCGCAAGGAAATTATTAACTATTATTTTATGGCAAAAAAATATTCTAAATAATAATCATCTAATCAAATAGAGGTTTTAGCTTTTATTGCAGTTTTTATCCATTTATTAGCAACTTTTAATAAATTTTAAGCACATTTTTTAGCATAATTTTGTTCATAAATATTTGAATATTCTATTTTATAGTTAATAAACTTTATTTGAGCAGTATTCTACCAAAAAGTATAAATTTAACGATTTTTTTTAAATTTGACCAATTAATTGTGCTCAAAAAGTTGGCCGACGAACTCATCTTTTCATTTGGGAAGCTTGATTTTGACATGGATATGTCTTTTGGCTGGGGGTCAAGGAATTTTTTGCGACACTTTTTTTTCTCCACACTAAATGCAACGCTCCTGCACTTTACATTATTATTAACTCGAAAAGGGAAGGCTAGGTAGAAATCAATGAGGTACTACCGCAATGTACTTCTAAAAAATATGCATGGACAACTAATGATTTAACTCCTGCGTTAAATAATTTTTTACTTTCCCAACAGAGTGGAAAGTGATGTCCATTTTTACTTTCCCAACAGAGTGGAAAGTAATGTCCATTTTTACCAATGTTACACTACATTGCCTATACCTACATATCCTTAGAATTTTTCACAGTATTGCAGCTTTTCAAACGAAAGTAGATAAGTATGAAAAACTCAATAATAGCAAAATTGCAGAAAATGATTTACAACGAGTTTTTTGCCATGGTAGGTAAGTAGTTAACAATTCCTTTTTATTTAAAGTCCACAGTTTCAATAATGTCAATATCTTATCATCTATTGGTCCGATTTCGTTCGAACTCGGGGAGTAGATGGGTATATGTTCCAGGGATTGTGCGGGATAGCTTCTAGATGGTCCCACATAACTGTCATAGCAGTCACACAAATAAGAGTCTGTGCGCAGGCGCAAACGTTGATTTATTATAACGACGATTTCTTATCATCTTTTGCTTGCTCACTACCGTCACATAAATAGTAGTCTGTGCGCAGGCGCAAACTTTAATTTATCATAACCTCAACTTCTAATCATCTACTGGTCCGATTTCGTTCGGGCGAGATTAGAAAATTTTAAAATCGCTTATGCCCCCTTTCGGATAAATTCAAGAGTTATAAATAATAGAGATAGAATTGGTAGAGTAATAACCATTGCGCACGCGCGAAACTAATATCGATTGACACAGGGAAAACTCCGTGTCTAATGGAACGATTTTGATGACATTTCCAGGGATTGAGCGGGATAGCTCCTAGATGGTCCCTATAACTTTCATTGCCGTCACATAAATAGTAGTCTGTGCGCAGGCGCAAACTTTAATTCATTAAATCATCAATTTCTTATCATGTATTGGTCCGATTTCGTTCGAACTCGGGGAGTAGATGGGTATATGTTCCAGGAAAATTCCCCTTGAACTATATCGCGTTCGGTGGAGAAATCATTATTGATTTCCAAACGAAAGGATCAGTTTAGCAGCTAAAAATGATAAAATCAATACTAACAAAATTGCCGAAAGTGATTTACAAACAGTTTTTGGCGATATAGATAGTTAACAATTCCTTTTTACTTAAAGTACACAATTTCAAAACAATTTAACATATATACCACGATAATTTACGAAAATTCGCTCATCACATAATAGTAGTCTGTGCGCAGGCGCAAACGCTAATTAATTATAATGTCAATCACTTATCATCTATTGGTCCGATTTCTTTCAAACTCGGGGAGTAGATGGGTATATGTTCCAGGAAAATAGTATAAATTATATCGCAATTGGTGGAGTAATGATTATAGCGCATGCGCAAAACTAGGATTGACTGACACAGACAAAACTCCGAGACTAATACACCAATCTTTATGAAATTTTCATGGTATGTGCGGTCTAGCTTCTAGACGTTCCCCTATAATTACCGATAATGAGTTAGAACGGGTTTTTTGCCATAGTGGTTAACAACTTCTTTTGCTTCCTCACTACCGAACGTAGGGAAGCTTTGGGTTCGTGATTGAACTCGAAAAAATTATGGTCCTCCAAAATCAAGACCCAGTTCAGCTCAAGCCTCAACACCCCAACAAAAAACACAGTAATCCCTTAATTTTGAACACAACTTTTAAAAAATTTTCTACTTTTTCAGTGAATATTTTGCTGTTAATCCTTAAATAATGAACCATTTTTCAAGATTTTTTAAAAATTAAACTTTTTTCTTTTTTTTTAAAGCAACGTTTGAGTCATGACGCTGCCCAGCATAGAGGTAGAAGAACAGCAGAAACAGCTGAGAAAACCCAGGTGAGCCAAAACCCCAATAAAAAACAAAAACACAAGTAATCCCTCAAATTTGAAAATTTGAACACAATTTTTCAAAAATCGCTGCTAAAGAGGCCAGAGGGGCGGATGATATAGAGAAAAAAGCGTCATGTAGAGCTGAGGAAATCAGTATAAGAGATAACGCGGGATCAGAAAGACAAAAAGCAACAGTTGGCTATCAGAGCGTGGCATGTCTCCAACAGCAGAGGCAGAAGAGCAGAAGCGACAGCAGCACTCGACAAGGCTCGGACACGAAGCAGCGTGAAACCAATGAAAATCTGAGACAAATTGAAACCAAAGAACGAGTTTGTCGGCAGACAGGATGAATATTCTTGAGAGCTTGGAGTATCGCGAACGCGAGTTATCAGTTTTGTTTATTCTTGATCTTGAATGATTTGGCCTCCAAATTCGAATCCAAAATTTCTACTTCTACAAACAACATATGGTACATTTCGGTCATAAATTAGTTTACTGATATTATCTACGTGAAGAATAATTAATTGATAAGAAAGTTCATGAGATGCACATTAAAATATTTATGAAGAAATAAAACCTCTTTCTATAATATATAAAATTATATTATAGTTTTATGGTTTTAATGTCCTGTTACTGCATTTTTTCAAATCTTACCTGATGAGCTGGCACCAAGGTACTTCCTTTAATGACGTGTATTCCAAACCGGTCGCTATTCCCTGTGGATCGCTGTTGGGCCCAAGTTTGTTTATAACGTACATAAACGATTTAGCTTATCAGTTCAATGAGTCCGTTGATATTTTGCTTCCTCACTACTAAAGGTAGGGAAGCTTTGTGTTCGTGATTGAAGTCGGAACAATGTTTGCCCTCCAAAATCAAAATTTCTACTTGCTATTTGCGTTTCAGAACGTGCTGATAAATTTAGGTTCAGTGTCTGTCTGTCTGATATCTGTCTATGGTAAATCCTTGTCACGCCCAAAACTATACCAAGTCCGATTACAATTGAGGAGCTGACATGGAAAAGCAGTCCAAAAATCGAAAGAACATTTTTTTTCGTCGAAGTGCAAGTAAACAGTCACGCCAACGGCCTTAGGTCCTCCCGTCCTTGCTAGATCGCACCCTGAATAAATGTGTGACCTTTGCATGGAGAAGAGATTATGTCTAAAAAAATCTGATAAGAGTTCAGAGGGAGTTCCTATGAAATTTGATTTTTGGACATAACTGCTTTTCCATGTCAGCTCCTCAATTACATTTTCAGGGATTGTGCGGGTTAGCTCCTATAATTTTCAATGCCATAGAATCAACAGTAGCTTGTGCGCATGCGCTAATGTGAATTTATTATAACGTCGATTACTCATCATCTGTTGGTCCGATTTCGTTCAAACTTGGTAGGTAGTTGGGTATATGTTCTAGAAAAATGCCCTATAAATAATATCGCGATTGTTGGATTAATAAACACTGCGCATGCGCGAAACTAATATCGATTGACACAGTCAAAACTCCGAGCCTAATGGATTGATTTGATGACATTTTCAGGGACTGTGCGGATGAGGTTTTTCAAATACGTTAGGTTCCTCATGCAGACTGTAGGACCTACCTGTTAATTTCCTACAATATTACATAGTAGGTATTATTTGTCTTTTGCGGTAGAACGTAGAATGGACATTTTCTCTAAAAGCTTTGAGTATAAATAATATGGAGGGCTATTAGAGGTTGTTAAGTCGTCAAATCATAAAAGCCGCTACTGTCATAAAGGACCAGGAAAGTGAAGCTGTGCAGCCAACTCCATTGCATTCCTTGTTATATGACCTTTTATTACTTGATAATTCAATTTATGATCAATATTGTGTCCAAAATTGCTTTTATCGGTACCTTAAATTTACGGGGGGGGGGGGGGGGGGGGTATTTCTGGTTCTGGGATTTTTTCGGTGAATTCGGTGACATTTTTTGCTGAAACGGGCTGGCAGCACTGAAAGTTCGCAACTTCCAAGATAACCGTACACCAATCTGCTGACGTCATTTGAGATGTTAATAGGTAATGTACCTACAATGAACCAACACATTATGGGAGAGGATATATGTAGGTACCTACTTCATTTTTTCGGTCAATTAGAAAGGACCATTATTGAAATAAATTAACCAAAATTAAATAGGTCATATTGAATTGAAAAAAGGTTGAATTATAATTTTTTAAAAAATTACATATGTAGGTAAACCGAAATTGGAAAAATAGCTGTGATATTAGACCTTTATTGTATTATTTAAAAAAAACTCGGTTTCGATGATAATGCGATGTTGGATAATGAATTTTGATTTCAAAGGTAATGGATTTTGAGAGAAAAGTTTCGGATGGCTTATTTAAAGGGATTTTTTATTTATTTTTATAAGTTTATAGTTTTTGTTTTTCATTTATTCATTTTCTTTTAAATTCGCCTATCCATTTTTTAACCAACATAAAGTCAGTAGGTAGGTAGTTAGGTAATGTACCTACCATAAACCAACACATTTTGGGAGAGGATATAGGTAGGTACTTTGTTTTATTGGTCAATTAGAAAGGTTCATTATTGAAATAAATGAAGCAAAATTAAATAGGTCCTAATTGAATTGAAAAAAGTTGAATTTTTTTTTTTAATTTTTTTTTTTTTTTATTACTTGCGTAGGTCACTGAAATTGGTAAAAATAGCCGATTAACCAACAAATTTTGGGAGAGGATATAGGTAGGTACTTTATTTTGTAGGTCAATTAGAAAGGTTCATTATTGAAAAAATGAACCAAAATTTAATAAGCCCAAATTGAATGGGAAAAAAGGTTAAATTTGTAGTATACACCAGGACCCGTGGAAACTTGTCATTCTTATCTGGCCTGGGGGGTGTCCCCTCTCACCAGGCCAGTACCTACAAAAGAGTCTGTGGGCCGCTTAAATATACCATTCTCAACTATGACTTCTTGGAGTTATTATTCCTGATATCCTGCATCCCAAACAGAGCCTCATTACAAAATTATTATTAAATTTTTTTTTTTTTAAATTACAAACGTAGGTATCCGGAATTGGAAAAAATAGCCGATATATTAGAACGTTATTGTACTATCTGATTAAAAGGGATTTTTAAAAATTGATTTTATATTTTTATAAGTATAAAGTAGTTGTTTTTCATTTATTCATTTTCTTTTTAATTCGTCTATCCATTTTTCAACCAATATAAAGTCAGTCGGTAGGTAATGTACCTACTATAAACCAAAAATTTTTTTTTTAGAGTGTATGGCCCATATTCTCGTGACGTCACGCCTCAGCCTGCATGGAGTTGGTTTGAGTGTCCGCCATGTAGTGTCACATTAATGGTAGCAACCTTGTCATTCCTCAACAGTTTTGCTTTGCAAAAGCACATTCGTGTACGCTTCTGACGATGTTGTAGTAGTACAAAGTGGCAATCGCAACTAACGTTGAATGTTGCAGTGATACAAAATAGTTAGTAAATCTAACTGTAATAATCATGCCTAGCTGTGCGGTTGTTGGTTGTGCCCAACGATACCGATCTGGTGAACGAGTGCGGTTATTTGGTTTACCTAGTGTTATAGTTAACCAGTGTCAAAGAACTAAAGAACTTTCTAGTAAGAGTAAGAGAAGACTTTTGTGGCTGTCTCGGATCAATCGGAACTGGGGACGAAGAAAATTATCCTATCTCTATAATGACTTGAACAAGAACCGATAAAAAAAAATGACCGTACAAGAACTGATAAAAAGCTCATACAAAAGCTTGAACAACAAAATGATCAACCACGAAAATACACTCGTATCCTCCATCCCTCTTAACGTCCCTCCTCCACCCAAACGAAGAAGATTAAAACAAAAAAGGCCACAGGACTTCTTGAACGACTGATCAATATGACTTGAGTTACCATTGTTATACTGCACCTATATGTTACCTTGTTATCATTAATATCCAAACATTTATCCTAACCATTCATGTATATGAAGTAATATATAATAAGTAACTGTGTTACTTTAAACTGGTATAGGGCAGTCACGGGGCTGTACCTACAAGTCATGTACCACATTAATCAGGCTGCGCCTGCTGTATTATTTATTAACATAACTGTAATGTCAATACTGACAATAAAGTTTAATTATTGAAAAAAAAAAAAAAAAAAATCTCTATATCAAAGTCTGCCAGCGACATTTCATCAATGGTGAGTAAAACGAACTACTATCTACTGTGCCTAAGCATTCCTAGTAGAAACTGTTGATGTTCCTAGTTAGTCTTAGTTATGACAATTATCTCCTCAAATCGCTGACGTTTGTATCTACCTAGGTATGACATTAATTCGTGGTAATAGTTACACACGCCAACGTGTGGTGTTTTGTTTAGAATGACCAAATATTGTACATGATGGTTTTCGCAAAGTGCTCTGTCTCACCAATCAAAATTTTATTGCATAGCTACCAAGTTATTTTATGATTCTAGTTAAAACTATGTAGGGTAGGTACCTTTCTAATGAATCTAGGTAGGTACCTACTCATAGGTCGTCACCTGACAATAACTTAACGTAGTTCTCATAAAACTTACCACGTTCCATACTAAAATAATACTTATTGAAAAATGTTGATCGGAAATATTGACTAGGAAGGGTAACACTAGGTTATTCAGTACGTCAACTCGCGTCGGTACCTTCAACTAATGGCGCATTTTCGTATAGTTTACTCGTCACCATGACAACAAGGTGAAATAACTTCGAATTTTCATTGCCTCGATGTAAGGATGCGCTAGTGTCCAAGTCTCGAGAATATCACCCATAGGTAGGTACTTTATCTTGTTGGTCAATTAGAAAGGTTCATTATTGAAATAAATGAAGCAAAATTAAATAGGTCCTAATTATATGGAAAAAAGGTTTAATAATAATAATGATTAGGTATTATTTTTTGAATTACTTACGTATGTAGGTAACGGAAATTGGAAAACATTTGTGATATTACAACGTTATTGTACTACTTTTAAAAACTCAAGTTTCGACAATAATGCGATGTCAGCCTCTGGTGGTGGTGATATGTGGCGGTGATCAGAGTAATGGAGAGATTTCAGGGACATCCTCAGCCAATATATAATTTTTGAGCTAAATTTTGTAAACTTTGGTCAAGTAGGTACCACCCTATTGTGAGAGAAAAGTTTCGGATGGCTTAGGGCAGATTGAAAATGTTTTTTTTTTCAAATTTATGTAATATTTTCATAAGTATAAAGTTGTCGTTTTTTACTGATTCGTTTTCTTTCTAGTTGGCCTATCCATTTTTTAACCAACATGAAGTCAGTAGGTAGGCAGGTAGGTAATGTACCTACTGTAAACCAACAAGTTTAGGGAGAGGATATAGGTAGGTACTTACTTCATTTTGTAGGTCAATTATAAAGGTTCATTATTGAAATAAATGAACCAAAATTAAATAGGTCCTAATTGAATTGAAAAAAATTTAAATTACTATTATTTTGTTAAATTAAATAGGTAACCGAAATTGGAAAAAATAGCGGTGATATTAGAACGTTATTGTATGTTTCAAATAACTCTGTTTTGAAGATAATGCGATGTCAGCCACTGGTGGCGCTGATATGTGGCGGTGGCGCGTCCCGTTTCTGTTACTTCTCAAGTGTTGTAGCCTTCGTGTTCACTGACCTTGCGCTATGAGCAGGGCAGTTGTTTATCTCTCTCACTCCGCTGTCCGCGATACACCTCGCCAGTTGACATCAGTCGTTGTTCTGACGCTCATTCGGTTTCTGCGGTCGGCTGTCCAAGTCTGTGGAACCGTCAAGTCTCCTGTAGTTCACGTCTCGGATTAACCAGAGCCTGACGCCGCGGCGATGACGACTTGGGACGAGTTCTCCTGGGATAACGTGCGCACTGGCGTCGTCTACAAGTTTTCGAGCGGCAAAGTGCTTCGCCGCGATAAATTCACGGAAGGCCCGGTCTACGTGCGGGACGGCCTCATCATTGAAACGCCGGAAAGAAACGATGAAGTTGTTCGCGTCAATTTGGGCGAACATACTATCCTGGCACCAGGGTACATAGACCTACAAGTCAATGGTAAGTGGTCAATATCCTGTGATCCAGTCTCCCAACTACATGAGTACGATCAAAATATTACTGTTATCCGATCGCCAGCACCTTCAGCGCTGCCTCCAGATAGTTTACGACCGCCAACGTAATCAGAATGATGTGTATAGTTTTGTGGTCTGGATGCTCGCAAGCTCGCATCTCAAAAATACACATCATCAAGTAGTCAATCTCTTAGTAAAAATTCATATTAGTTGGACATACCATACAGATCAGAATTATGTGTATAGTTTGGTGGAGTGGGTACTATTTGGAGGCAGCGCTGGAGGTGCTGGCTGCCGGATAACAGGAAAGTTCCTTGTTTTTTAACAAGGTTTTCGCGAGATCAATCCTAAATTATTCCCTCAATATTTCAAATAGAGTGAAGATGATCTTCGATCGTATGAAAGGTGTCAAATTGATATCAGATGCCAATCCTCTCCTACTTTACCTGCAGTTATCTATACCTTTTTGAGCATGAAACACGGGTTATGCTTACCCAATATGTTTCACGTGGGTTTTTTAAAAATTATAAATAACAGTTCAAAATGTCTTCAAGTTTTGTCTCTAAAATTACGTTTCTTCACAATAAAACGGCCATTTACTCCACTAATTGACAGGTTAAACGAAAAACTCGCTTGATGATCTGATCCTCACTATAAGTACCGGAATGTACCGGGGTTTGGCTCAAATCTAATGCATTATGGTACCAGGGTGTTATCAACCCAGTACTTTCGTCAAAAATATAAAATTATGATTTAGTGCCCATTTGCAAATATTTTTGTGCTTTAGTTCTAAGATAAATGACATTTTGATGATTACTACATTGATACACAGTGTTTAGGCATCTATGTAAACGTGACCTTTCAAAAATCAGTTTCAGTGATATGATCAATAATCAATCAATCAATAAATTGATACACTGATGACATGATGATCAACGGATGACATTGCACTACAATAACTTGGTTTGTTTTACTATATTTCAGCGTTCAAATCACGTAAACGCTAATAACGCTGATTTATCGATTTTATTCGAATTTTAGATTTTGTGTGTTGCAAGTTTTTGCGACGGCCAAGACGAGACGAGAATTTTCGCTAAACGCCAATTCTCGATAGTTCGAGTAGCAACGATTGCACGTATGGAATGCCGAGGAAAAAATTCCTTGGAAGGAAGGATTCCTACAGATAAATGCTTATTGGGCATTTATCAGCGCTGTTAAACACTACCTTCCTATCGATTCATTTTAATTTATTGCTTTCGGCTGATGATGGTGGCCTGTCTGCAATAGTTTTATATAGTTTCTAGATAGGTAGTCCGCTAGAAATTTAATTCTAACTAATTTAATACCTACTAATTAGAGAGTCCTGAATGATGTGGCTTCGGGGGATTTTGCAACATTAAAATTCGTCAAATTCGTGAAAATTGAATAAAAATCCGTATGAATATATTCCACCGACTGGCGTCATTTGAAAGATGGTTCAATACTGAATCAAAAGTCGAGGTCATATGCGTCTGCCCGCCCGATTCGGAGGATATCTCAACATTAATTGTCATCAAATTCTCAAAAATCAGTTCGTTGAAAATAACCGGGAGAATTTAGTAGGAAGAAAGGTGTTATTTAAGCGGGGTTTTAATGTTGAATCCTAAATTTATATTATTGTCTGTCTAACCAATTCGCGGGATTTTTCAGCTGAAAAATCATGAAATAATAAAATCAGATCAAATTCATCCGAAGGAATTCAGTCGGTAGACTAAGGGCTAATAATATTTTAAAGGATTTTCATTATTGAATCCAAATATGTGGATCTGTCTAGCCGATTCGGGCGGTTTCTGAACATGGAGTTCACCTAACTCGTGAAAATCAGCTCAAAAATAATCGAAAGCATATATCTGACAGGTTGGTGTTCATTTTCATGTGCTTTTAATACCGAGTCCATGTATATGCCTATACTATCAGGGGTCGTTCACTTGTAGAAATTCATCGAAATATTAATTTCAAAAATCAAAATTAACCCTATTGAAATGTTCAGCAGGCTGGTGTCATTTTAACGAGGAACCCAATATGTTCGTTTTTCTTTCGTTTCACTATTAATCCACCAATCCCCTCTTTGTAGTCAATACTCTCGATAAAATATATTTAATTGTATCATCAATCGTAAATAGTTATCAAAATATGCTATGTAACATAGTGAGTAAGGGAGTGAATGAATAATCAGGATTATTCTTCACCATATATTGTTTTTCCTTTCTTGAAGTCGGATCCAGTGTAATCTCCTGGTGAACGCTTGCAGAGCAGGGAGTACACGGCTAACATACAGTGTAAAATCCTACGTCTATCCATTTGCGGTGTCTTTGGAATTCTAGCATTTGGGAGCTTAGCCCTTTCAGTCTTTTTGTGCAGTCCACTGTACATGACCTTCTCACTTTGTTTTCCATAACCAGAGCCGTTTTAGGGCCGTAATTTGTGTTCAACAGCAACTTCAACCCCCTAACAACGACGGTAGCCTGACTTTAAGTTCCACATAATGTAAACTAAAGCCTTTTTTGCTGATTCATTCCGTCCTCCACCCGCCCGTCATGGAAGATACAGATAAGCACCACAATTTTTGGTTTTTTATGCAATATAAATACGATCCATCAGCTCTTTTATGCTTGGTATTGATTGTAGACGTCCTTTAGTTACTATAGAAGCTAAAATCGAGTTGGTTATTTTCGAAATGAAGTTGTGCCAAGTGTTCAAACGTACTGTACAGTGGGTTGTACAATAGCACCAGAGCGACGTGGATCGCTGCCACGCGTTCAAACGTAGTGTACAGTAGGTTGTACAATAGCACCAGAGCGATGTGGATCGCGTGATGTTCTGAATCCAAAAATATGAGAAGACCGTCGAAACTTCGGCGGGGAAAATGCCGATTTCGGCTAATAGGCATTATTGGGAATGATTACGGGTGTAGATTTTGTCAAGCAGCACCCCTGTGGATGTTAAAGAACGTTGGTTGAAAACAATTTGGGCACGATAATGCCAAGAAACGACATCATAGGAGAGCTGTTTACGATGAATAAGCCGTTCATAAAATAAATTCGCGATTTTCATGTACCTACCTAGGTACCTACTACCAGCCAGTTTTTGGTGCTGCTTATAATTTGCAGTATGCATGTGAAGCCAAAAATTTTACTTTAGCTTATTTACTGAAATAATTTTGTGATACAATGTGTTTCTGTTATTTCCAAGTACAAAAGAGTCTTTACTATACTCGCCCTGCCTTATTTCTTGATCAAGGGTATTATTTTTAGTTTTATAGTTTCATTGTTCAATAAAATTGTTCATTATATATGTTCGAATTTGAAGCTGCTGTGAATTTTTGTTTGAATCCAGGTTGGGTCGCTTGAGGCTCATTGTGCACTATACTGTACATGGTACATCTTTTGAAATTGATGTCTGAAATGAATAGTTATTTTCGGCTCTGATAGGGCCAACACTCGGGAAAACAATGTTGTATGAGAATGACTCAAGCCCTATTTTACGCGCTGCATTTTGGTCTTCCTAGGGCTTAAATAGTAAAATCCCTATACACCAGTCCAATGTTTTTTGATGTAGAAACACTGGTGTGAGTTTCATTGAAATTGGTTCAGACTCTTGGGAGCAGCATTAGTTTTCTGAACGCCAAATTTATTTAGCCCCTTGAATAAAGAGTCTAGTGAGAACAAAGAAATGTTTGTTTGTTGAAGAAACACAAACGTCACTCTCGTGATTATAGGAAACTGGATTTTTTATTTTGGAAAATTCGTGGAAAATTGGGCAAATATCAACTGACTCACATGAGGTGCACATTGCACAAAAGCTACTGGTCATATATTGATACACGAAATTGATTGGGTCAGCACTGGGGAAAACTATGTTGAAGGTGTCATTCGTGTGATAATCATATTTTTGTCCCCTTCAAAATTGGTACAATTCACAGAAAACTGAATAATTGTCAAGGGGGTGCATGGGGGCACAAAAGTGACTGATCATGTTTTGTATCAGTGCTGGTAAATCGGGACAAAAATCAAGAGCGGCGGAATCCTGACTACGTGTTCAACGGTCTTCCGGAGCACCTCAGGTCCCTTCCCCTTCGACAGTTCAGCAGGAGGATCGGGGAAATCCTCGTGTCTGCTGCGCCTTGCTCGGTGGGCGAGTTCAGTGCAGGTGTTGAGTGATACTTCGTGTTTTTCTGTGTTGATGTGGTTTGTAGAGTCAGTTGTGTGTTCTGTTTGTGTTTCCTGTTGGTGGTGTGCCGTCCCTGTTTCTTTGAAGTTGTTATTTAGGATTAGGCTATGTCCTAATTGGCAGTTTTCGTACGAAAGGATTAGTGCGAATTCGTCGCTAGCAGATCGCCCCTAATTTCAAACTTGGGTAATGCAGGTAGTGGCCTAATTGGTTGGTTTTTCCGTCCGAGGTCGTCGCACGAGTAATCCGTACGAACCCCCTCGGTTTGTTTCGCCAACCCTTCGTGCGAGCCGTGCGAAAAAGGGTTTTTCAAACAGTGCTGAGCAGGTCATCTGTCCACTTATGGTTTTCTCTCCTGCGTGCGAAGTTTTCGTGCGTCGAAAAATCAAACAAGTTTGTTTTTTGTCGTACGGTATACGCGATGGCCTACGAGGAAAATTTGATTATGGAAGTGCAGTCGCGACCAATTCTTTGGGATAAGCGAAGTGAACATTATAAAAACCGTGACAAAGTTCGCGAGGAGTGGGAGAAGATAGCAACAACCTTGGGAAAACCACGAAAGTACATAAATATAATTTTATTGTTAATTTTCGTTATAAATATAATTTAAAATTATATTAATAAAATAGGTAATCATCCATCACCATAACTTACAATATTTTACTAACATTTACATACACTTTTATATTTTAGTTACACGTAATTCGTTGGTACATGATGCAAAATCGAACCATAGAGCCTATAACGGTAAAAACTTAAACGTTGTTAAAAAAAATACAAACAAAATTTTTCTCTCACAGCGATTGCTGCTGTTGAAGCTCGGTTATTTTCCCGAGAGGGGATCAAATTTGAAGAGGTGAGGAAATCATCAGTACGTTCTGTTAGAACATCTAAATTGAGACCTTCCTTATCGATTATTAGATTGTGTAATATACAAACAGCCTTCACAACTTTGCAAGCTTTCTTGACACTATTGTCTTGTGCAGTATTCTGAATTTGGCCGCAGCTATTCCTAATGAACATTCCACAGTTGATCTTGAAGCGGACAAATTTCGATTGAACCTAAATTTTTAGGTATGTTGGTCTCTTCAGATGACAAGAGTAGAGATATATTTGTAACTCTGCATCCTCTTCGTAGGACATCGTGGACACGACTGGTTTTGTTCGCGCGAATGGGTCTGGCTACCTGGAGCTCCCACTTTCGGACGTCATTAACAAGTTCAATGAGGACAGGCATTTCGATCGTACGAAAAATTGAGTGCGAGCGTTTTTCACACGAATTTTTCGTACGAACTTGTTCCGTGCGTCAACCTCCAATTAGGACATAGGCTAAGGTTAAATCTTTCATCGTTTACATTATATACATTTGACGTATGTTTTTATACATGACTTGTACTTTATGACGTTTGTTATGTACCGTTGCTGTAAGTCAACAATAAATCGATGATGAAAAACTATGGTTTAGGACGTCCCTCGCGTGATATCAGAAAACAGCGTTTTTAATTTCTGGAAATTTGTAGAAAATTTGAAAACTGTCTTCTTAACTCGCAAACCCAATCAGATTATCACTATGGGATACTTATATTACATGCATCCATAAATTACATAATTACATACATAGAAACCAGGTCAGCTTCCATGAACATTAGTTTTCCATTTTTAAAGTTTTTTGTTGGACCACCAAAAAAAAATTTGGTTGAGAATGTAAAGTGAATTGAGTTTATGCAGTAGATATTTTTAGGAAAAACTAGCAAGAGAATATGTATATATATTTTTTAGATAAGTTACACCAACACAACAACGTTCCCAACATATGACATAAAAGCATAACGTTCATAACAGTATTATAAATATTGAAGGCAACAAATAACTCCAAAATAATGACTCAAGCCCTATTTTACGCTCGGCATTTTGGTCTTCCTAGGGCTTAAATAGTAAAATCCCTATACACCAGTTAATTCAAGCTGATCAGATCATAATAATGCACTAACTAGTAATTATCTCGGGTACTTGTTGTTAGCTTGTTCTATTGACTGCGCGGATATCAATAAGACTAATACAATACCAAAATACAAAAACCTCAATATGTACAAATTTTTTTTTAAATTACGGTTAGCTTTTTTATGCTTTTTGATTAGACTGTATTCAGCATATTACACTTCTATTAGTACATATCAGTAATAACAGCTAAATCATGCAACAATACATTTAGTTCTGGTACGTATTAGATGTCAGCGACATTTTATAATTCCTGAATTTTATAATTCAGGGTATCCCAAATGTACCCCCAAGAACCCCCCCTGAATTTTTCCCACAATGTTTGATGTATCGAAGTGGAGCTTAGAGCGTTTGTGGAGTGCCTGATACTAAGTTTTAAGCAAATAAAAATCAAGAGAACAAATC
The DNA here is from genome assembly GCA_030762985.1 of Adelphocoris suturalis. Classification (NCBI taxonomy): domain Eukaryota; kingdom Metazoa; phylum Arthropoda; class Insecta; order Hemiptera; family Miridae; genus Adelphocoris; species Adelphocoris suturalis. The sequence continues at coordinate 85,676,679 of CM061045.1, forward strand.
CAACGGTTTTTAGACTACCCAGAATAGTTTTAGAAAATAGTTTTTCCATTTTTTTTGCCGAGTGACACTTCATTTTAAAGATTTTTTAGTTCTGAACACGATGGTGAAATCAGAATTGCAATATCTTATTCCGTTCAGATTGGAAAACGGAATAAGATTCCGATTCTGATTTCACCATCGTGCTCATCACTAAATAGTCTTTAAAATGGGGTGACATTCAGCAACAAATGAAATAGAACAAAATTTATAGGATTTATAGGAACCTTGTAGGATAAGCTAAACATCTCCTAATAATCAAGAAAGAGGGGAACCCCCCCCCCCACCCCTCTCCGCAGTTTTTTTATTTTTTACAGAAGCCGCTCCGTAAAAATGACGTACTGCGAATCAGAGAGTAAATATTTCGATTTTTATTAAAAAATGAAAGGAACAACAAAGAACATACCAAGTTAGTTGATAGGAAGGTACTATACACATAAATATCACAGTTCATCAACAGAACTTGGAAGAAGGTAGTCATTGAAACACCCACAGTACCTAAAGTATCAACGCGATTCGAAGTTACTAGCAACTTTGTAGTACCCACCAATAATAAAAGCGGGACAAAACCGCAAAAATTAAAAAAAAAAGCGGGACACTTATTTGACGGAGCGGAAGTAGAAAAAATAAACAGGACGGTACTTCACCTTATTTTGGGAGGACAGTTGAACGAAGAATAACGTGAATGAGGCTCACGCGTATTTTTAGGACGACCCTCTGAAGCTAGGCCTCGTTAATAGAGGGACAACCTATTGAAATTGATACAGGGGGTGTGGGACAACCCAAGCATGGGGGGAAAAATAACTACATAAGAATTTGTTTCAGACTATTCCAAGACCGAATCCGTGAAAAAAACCATAGGTGCGTGTTTGTGTGTGACAAATTTTGTCGACGCTGATGCCGCCACAATTCTCAACTGATTTTCGAGATTCTTTCTTTGTTCGATCCCAATTTTAGTTTAGTTGTGCAACAAACCCCGAAAATTTTGAATTTACTAATGGGAAAGGAGGAATGGAAGGGGGGAAGCCTTGCTTTTTTTTGGCTTCCGAGACTGCAAGGCGGAAGCTTTGTTTTCACTTTCGAATTGAAAAAATTTTTTTGCTCCAAAATCAAATTTTCCACTCGCATTTTGCGTTTCAGAGCCTCCTGAACAAATTTGGTTCCGTGTCTGTCTGTCTGTCTGTCCGTCCACATTTCCTTGTAACAGCCATAACTTCCACAATTTTGATCTGATTTTAACCAAATTTTCAGGGATCGTGCGGGTTAAGCTCTAGATGGTCCCCTATCAACTTCATCATGATCGAATCAACGGTAGCTTCTGCGCAGGCGCTAACGTGAATTCCTTGTGACGGTCATAACTCGGCCAATGTTGAACGGATTTCGGTCAGATTTTCAGGGATGATGTGGGTAAGGTCCCTTGAGGTCCCATAAGACAATCATCATAATTGCATTAGCGGTACGCTCTGCGCATGCGTGAACGAAATATTCTTGTTACGGTCCTTGCAACAGCCGTAATTTCCACAATTTTGATGCGATTTTCTTCAAATTTTTAGGGATCGTGCGGGTATAGCTCTACATGGTTTCCTATCAGTTCCGTCATGATCGAATCAACGGTAGCCTGTGCGCAGGCGCAAACAAAATTTTCTTGTTTCGGTCAAAACTCAGGCAATTGTGATCGGATTTCGGTCAGATTTTCAGGGATGATGCGGGCAAGGTTTCTTGAGGTCCCGTATCACATTCTTCGCGATCATCAGCAGCGGTACGCTAGGCGCATGCGCGAAAGTGATGTTTTTGTTACGGTCACAGCTTAGTTAATTTTATCGGATTTTGTTCAAATTTTCAGAGATGATCCCGGTAGGATTTTCCTTATTAATTTCATTTATTATATGTACCATTCAGCTTCCAATTTCCCACCTTATTAATTCCCTGATGCCAGAACCGGTCGTTTCTAGTTTTCTGGAATTTAATGGTGACGTACTGTGATGGTCACGAGGAAGCTCATGTGCCATTTCCTTGGCAGTGTATTTTTTTTTTTTTTTTTTACCAAATTTTGTCGACGCCCCCCACTCTGCAATTCTCAACCAATGTTCGTGATTCTTGTTCGATTCTGATTGTTGTCTAGTTGTGCAACAAACCTCGAGAATTTTCGATTTACTGTCGAGCTAGGGGTGGAGGGGATAGTTACCGATTCTTTCAAGCGTTGCCCAAGTTACAAATCTCGACCCATTTTTGTGATTCTTATTTTGTTTGATTACGAATTCGATATAGTTTAGAAAGAATGTCACGAGTTTTAAATTTCATCATAGGAGGGGGTGAATGGAGGGGTTAATACTGATAAATCATAATGTTTTGACTATTATTTTTTTTTACTATGAATTTGGTCTATTTTTGGAACGTATAATTCATATTTTATTATGGAAGTGGGTGGATGGTGGGGGTTGTAGGATAAATCTTGATGTTTTAACTGTTCTCGTCGGATTTTCGTGATTCTTTTTTTCTTCAACTATGAATATGGACAGTTTTGGGAATCATGTCAGGAGTTTCAAGGAAGGAAGGGGGTGAGGGGGGGGGGGGGGTTGTAATACCAATAAATCAATATATTTTTAATAATTCATTTGATTTCTGTGATAGTTTTTATTAGTTGTTCGATTCAGATTTTAGTCCAGCTACGCAACCTTAGAAGTTTCAAACGGTGGGGGATTTAAAGGGGGTTGGGGGGGTTAATTCTGAGAAATCATGGTATTTTAGTTTTTCCCTTATTTTCATTCTCACCTAAATTATATACAAAGCATTCATAGGGACGTCCCTGCAATGCATGCATTACTTACCAGTATATTTGTGATGTAACATTGTAAACATTTTCGTTGGCTTGCACGAGTTCCCAATCGCACCTCAACACTGTTTTGTGAAGTTCCAATAATCGAAAACTCCGAGTGTGCATTCCTAGTTTAGGATATCTCTCGGAAAGATCCTACTCCGCCAGCTTGGTCAACATCCTGCTGATTATTTTCCATTCATCATCTTGGCAACATGTCAGAGATCCTTCTCTAGTCACCTCTATACTTTGTTTATACATAGATTATTCCGTATAAATATCACTAGACGCCTTTCATGCCGGGTCCTGAACGAACAACACCTTTTACTATCATTTATTCGAGATAAAACTTGTAAATATTTCAAAAGATTAAAATTTTGTATTTTCATTTAAACCATCCTCAATTTTTTCTTTTCTAACAAATGCATAAAAAAACTTGTTTTTCTAATTCTTTTCAAAAGTTTTAGTTTTAAAATCCTATTTAAATTTTATAAATCGGATTATTTTGATGTTTTATTTGAATATATTTTTTTGTTCAACCCTGATTTTTAATAAGGCTGTCCAGGCTCCGATTTCTTTAAATTTATATTTAATACCCGAATATAACTTAGAAAAAGTTTATCAACTACGTATTAACGTTGAAAAAGTTCCAGTCATGCAGCATGATCGTATAAGCGAATTTTCGTAAAATATTGTATTATATTCTATTGGTTGACAACATCTATTGTTGAAACCCATCTTATCATGTGTTCTGTTACTTCGACCACCAAATTCTAATTTGCCCTGAAAGTATATATTCACTGTTCTAACTCTCTTGAGATAAGTTGTTTCATTTACTGAAGTTAAACTTATGAGAGGTTACGGGGGGGGGGGGGGTTAGGGGTTACGCTTTATGTAAACTCAAAATTACTTATTCTATTAAGTGAGAATTTTGAAGGTCTTGTATCAGCGATATATACTGCAAGGATTGACAGATTAGGAGAAGAAAACTTTGACACTTGGAAGGTGCATATGCAAACATTATTGGTCACGAAAGATGAATGGGATTAGGCCCGTAGGTGGACCGATGAATTTTTGTTGATCGATTTTCATGAATATGTCCTGAATGAAAAGTGGTAACATGGGCGAGAGAGAGAGAGAGAGAGAGAGAGAGAGAGAGAGAGAGAGAGAGAGAGAGAGAGAGAGAGAGAGAGAGAGAGAGAGAGGGAGAGAGAGAGAGAGAGAGAGAGAGAGAGAGAGAGAGAGAGAGAGAGAGAGAGAGAGAGAGAGAGAGAGAGAGACAGAGAGAGAGAGAGAGTGAGAGTGAGGGAGGGAGTGAGAGTGGGAGGGGGGAGTGAGAGTGGAGTGGGGGGCAGAAATAGCGGAGGAGACATCCAGGTGGCAATGATTTCTTTTACTATCAATTATTTTTTACACTAATGGTCATGGCGTTCAGATGGTTCATTCTACGAGATCAGTGTGTTTTTCACACTTTCCATGCAATTTTAAGAAATTTTCAGATGCAAATGCATGTTGACAAAAGACGGAAAATATGAACATTTTAGCCATGTGTTTTCCGTTATTATATAGCAATATGCCTATTGAATCCTTGCATCAGATTTTTTTATTACTTGAAATAGAGGTAGTCGATCTGTCCTACTTCAAAATCATCTTTCGGGGCATAAGATAGTGATGGTTTATTCAAATGCTGAATCAAATGATGAAGTATTCGAGTATCAAAATCATTTGAATCATTCAAGAAGAGTTTGTCATTCGAATTCTTTTTCATTCATGACAGTTCCTTCCCCCTGAGTTTGATCTCACAAACATTCATTGTTCAGTCGCTCATTGAAAATCATTTAAGGAATCATACAAATATGGAATAGAAAATGAATTATGGAATATTCGAGACCCGAGCTGACGTCTTCCCGATTCCGGCGGAAATGGAAAGATTTTGAATACAAATCTTGGTTCTCGAAATGGTTGTTGACAATGCAACGCTAAAGCGCTCTGCATTGAAAATGTAATATCCAGTATGCTGCAGACAAGGTACAAATTTTACTGAATTTAGGATAAATGTTGACTGATTTTTTGTCACATGAAAATTGCGGTATGAACTATTAATAATGAGCGCTTTTCAAAATTCAAAGTCTGCTTTCATGATTCCAAGACAATTTCGAAGTAGATGTGGACCAAAATGACTAAATTTAGTCCAAAAATGGACTTAGGAGTTGAATGTTGAGATCGGTGACATTCTCTTCAGTTTTCATTCAATATTCAAGGAACATAAGTATGCTTGTCTCAGCATGCAGCATTTTTTGAGCAGACGCAATAACATGCAAATATGATGATGAAAATTAGCATTCTGACTTCAAAAATGACTTACTAGTTGATTGCTGAAACTGACGAAATTCTCTTTGTTATGCATTCACTACACTACAATAGCAAGTCTGCTTTATCTTTGATGCTGCATTTTCGTTGCAGACGGTACTTTGTATGTCAAAATCGTAAGAATCGTTGGATAGTTTGGTTCATATAGGTAGTACTTAACTGTTCTATTTGTATTGCCGATTTCAACACTCCTTTGCCGTGTGAACACTCTGTTGACTAAATTTCTCCAGACAATAAAATATTGTTTTGTACTGATGATGATGAAAAATGTCATTCTGACCGCAAAAATGAATTTACTAGTTTATTGCTGTAACTGACGAAATTCTCTTTTTCAATCCGGAACCATGAAGTTCACCATTGGTGTCGCAAGGATCGGAACATCTGTTAATGCTATCCGAAATGAAACCTGAAGTCGTAATCCGGTCGTAATATAAATATTCAAGATGTGTTTGCGTGTGAAAGTATTTCTCACAATCTTTTATCAGTTCGGAAGTTGGAAGAAAATGGGTGTCATGCAGTATTCGGAGGAGGTAAGGCAATTTATACGTCCTTGACTTATTGTTGAATAAAACTGAGACTAATCAAGTGAACGCGGCTACGTCTGATCGTGTTTTATTACACAAGCGAATGGGTCATTCGTCAAAATTTCCAATTGCTCGTATTTGTGAAACCTGTCCCAAAGGAAAACGAGCCCGCTTTCCTTTTCGTAAGCGTATTCCAGAAGATCGTATGCCTGCTCGAATGCTGGAGTACGTGTCGACTGATATTTGCGGCCCCATAAACCCGATCACCTTTGATGGGTACAGATACTTTGTACCATTTACGGATAGTTTTTCAAAATTCACTATCATTTACCTATAGAAGTCAAAATGTGAGGTATTTGACAAATTTAAAACTTTTGTGGCTATGGTCGAAGCTCAAATTGGGAATAAAATCGAACGTCTGCGTGCTGATGGTGGAACTGAATACACATCCACTGCGTTCAAACAATTTTTTGCTGACAAAGAATTTGTATTCAGTTCAACGGATCGGCTGAAAGGAAAAATCGTACCCTGCTAGAAAAAGCCTGTCTTTTATTCGATTGTTGAAAAAAAAAAAAAAAAAAAGTTTTGGTGTGAAGCTGTTAGAACTGCAGCGTATTTATACAATCGTACACCATCAACGCGGTTGAATGAACGGTTTCCTGCTGAATTATGATATAATGAAAAGCAAAACATTGCAAAGTTAAGAGTGTTTGGTTGCATTGCCCATTCCTATATGCCTAAAGAAGATCCTAGCAGTAAGTTGGATGCCATAAGCCGAAAAATGTTCCTTGTCGGTTATGCGGACAACGGCTACAGGCTCTGCGATACTTGTAAAGGGTTGATTGTCCAGGAACGTGATTTTTTACTAAAATCAGGGAACCCGAAAGACATCAGAAAGGTCGGAAACAATACCTATTGTGAATTCACCTAATGTATAAAAACTTTAGTTTTACAAAATTTTGAACCATATACGTTTAAATTGTGATAGTGTGTCCAAAAACGTGGTTAGAAGTGGTTAGATCAAAAAACAAAGGGTGGCCCCCATCGTTTGAAGAGAGGGATTTTCGCGACTTCTCGGCCCGCCTACTACTTCCAAGGTGCCTTGGTTCCTGCCTTCACCTGCGCCCCGCGCTCTTTCAGAATAAATCTCGCCAAGGAGGTGGGCAGTATAAATCTCGCCAATGGGGTGGGCATTATAAATCTACCAAGGAGGGTGGGCAGTATAATATATTAAAAAGCTTCAAACTCTAAGATTCATTGAATGTATGGTTAGAATGCCTCAAAAGAGGTCTCAATGAAGAAGTTTTTCGAATATTTTGATTCGAAAAATTAATATTTGAGTTCAAAATGTGTACGTTTTTATTTCTTTAAACTGTGCTTATAAAATCAATAAAATAAATAAATCTTGGAATTTCAATGTTGGTATGTTGTTTTTAGTATGACGTTTTCTGCCATGAATTTGAGCTTCAACAATTTTTGTGTATACATTGTCCTCCCATTTTCAAAGAGAATTTAATAATATAAAATGTAAAAAAAATCGCTCATGTGGTCATGCTGCCCCACTTGAACTGCTACATGTATAAAAAATATTCGCTTATTGCATCTTCCAAGTGGAAGCCACATTTTCTTTCTATTCTCGCCCAGCACAGAACTCTCAGTTCTCCGTGATTTCTCTGTCGCTGGTTACTCAGAACCTTACTCACTTGCATTACATCAGGAGTTATTGCTTCAACCGAAGGCCTGATAAATCGCTATCGCAACACGAAGTTGAATTCAGTTGCTCTTATTGTGCACCTACGATAAAACGCATTATCGCATACGGTAGCTCTCTTTGTGCCCGTCGCCCCATTGTCTTCTTCGTCGTATTTTAACTATCAACAGTTCAATCAACTAGCCGATTGTTTTCAATCCGTCCTCTTTTTCATGGCTACTGTTTATTGAGGTCAAGAACTATCTAATCATATTATATAATATGCCCTACTTAATGGTGTTATCGATTTGTTGTCACTGTTAGGTATTATTTATGTATCATACTCTTTTGTCGTCTAAAAAAATTCTGTTTACAAGATAAGTTATCTTATGAAATACCTTGCCGTCTCGTCTCGTTGTCAAAAACATTCGCTCTAATTGTAAACCTTTCCATTTGCCTTCTTTGATAAAATCCCCACAACTGTACATGTACAGAATTATAGTAAAAGTATTATAGACGTAGATATCTTCAATAATGAAGACTGACTGAACCCCCCCCCCCCCCCCCCCCCCCCCCCCCCCCCGACTGACCTGACTGTAACCATCTGTTGATTGATTTTGGCGTCTATTGATTATTATTATTATTATTATTTATTCATTTTATTTATTTTTAACTACAAACGATTAGCAATTATTACATTTTTACACGTTCTTCCTAAGCTATCTTTGCGCTCAACTGGTGGATCCCTGACTGAAGCATGTTCCATGCGGGCGGAGCTCCCATGTCGATGTGCCGAGTTTCCCCCTTACACAATAACCTAAAAACCACTTTCTAGGACCATTTAGTTCCATCAGGCCCGGATATATGAAAGGAGACCCAACACTTAACGATATACGAGCCCTCAAGTACTGTCCTTCAGGCAAAATTTATTATAAACTAAGAATGGATGAAGATTGGGTTGAATTGATCAAAAGAAGTAAGAAACCATCAGCCGATGATGGTATAAAACCTCTATATCACACTGCTCCAAAAACTAATGGTGATAAGTACATTCATTTGCAGCAACTAAAGTCAGTTTTGCTTCCAGATTATCATAGTTTTTATGATAACCTACACCATTAAGTTTCAAGCATTACCTACATTCCTTATACAAAACACAAACTTTTCATTTTTTCATTTTTTTGTAAGTTTCTAAATAATGTTCTGTGATTACCTTACTTGCTGTATTATGAAGGTAAGTACCTATTTCTTAAAAAAAAAAAAAAACTTTTATCAAACCAGAAGACTGATTATGAACATATGTACATACTTCCCGATGCCAATTATTTCAATAATTAAAGGTTACTAAAAACTCTAGTGGATAATGCTATTTTATGCAATAAAATTTATTATGATTTTATTATTGAATTACTCGTTATTCTCTCATTTTTAGTCGATTCCTGTTGGTAAAACCATGTAAGTCTGAACTGTGTCTCATATAAAACCGCTTAAGTCTCATGATTAGCTATATAATCGTACTGGTGATAAATAATTCATATTTTAGGTGTTATGAAGCCTTCATGGGTCTAATTGTTTCCATTCGATTCAGCGATAAATAATAAGTAGAAACCGGCCCCAAACTCGAATTTTCATAGAGGGTAATTTTTCACAAAAAACTCTCATTTTCATTTAAAAAGCCATGTTTTTCAACAGTAAAGCATTAAAATAATAATGAACAAAATATAAATAATGAGCATTAAAATAATCAACATTAATTTTCTCCCTCAATTACTTAGCAAAGTAAAAGTAAAATTGACTATACCGTTGGAAAGCTGAGATTTCAAGGAAGTTTTCCCCGTGGAGTGTCCTTCCTAAATATATGTAGGAAGAGCAGAAAGAAAATATGTGTACTAAGAGCAGAAAGACCAACGAAAAAAGTCAAATTCTAGGAAATTTTAAAAATTTGTTTTTTAGCCTCTTTTTTACGAATTAAGTCAGCTCAAAAAATATTGGTTTGGCATCAGGTAGAGAGGAATTTAACGTTCTTTCTAACGATGTCTTTATTTTTTTAGTTTACAGTGCCTCTAAGGGGAGTTATGGCCGTGTTAATGTCATAAGGTACAAAACACGAGAATAATCTTGAAGAATTAAATTAGTGAAATGAACATTAAAATGAACACTAAACATTTAAAAAAATCTATGAGGAACTTTCGATCAGAAATGAGCTCCAGAATCGATCCCTGAAGTTTCGTTTGCCCTAAACCAACACCCTGTATAAGTACCTACGAAGCCTTGCCTATATGACATAGCTTAGGAAGAACGTGTAAAAATGTAATAATTGCTAATCGTTTGTAGTTAAAAATAAATAAAATGAATAAATAATAATAATAATCAATAGACGCCAAAATCAATCAACAGTTATCTTACACTACTATTGCCAGTTGTGCTCAAAGGAAAGCAAATAAAATAACAATAGTAAGTAGGTAAGCAGGCTGTAGACCAGTTGAATGCAAATATTTGATACAATACACCAACTGTGCGCATCGAAATATGTACCAATAAAGCGCAGCTTGTTCCTCAGCACCATAGCAAATATGCGCAGAAAAATGTAGGAACCAGTTGAAAACACACGAATTGGCTCTTTGTCTAGAGAATCAAATATAAATCCATCAATTACTTTTAGCGTCAGCAATTTTCCTTTTCCCCATCATACATGTCATGTTATAGAGATAGGGGCTACAGTGTTTGAGAACAATTTGGTAACTGATATCCAGATATGACTTCATTTGAACACACTCGCATTGAAATCAAACATTAGAGAGTTCTTATGTCGTACTTGATCGTCTATTTGTTGCCCGAATGAGAGCCCGAGTCGTCAGCACGAGTGGATAAATGAAAATGCGCACGCAACTCAACCCAATCTTCATCCATTCTTAGTTTATAATAAATTTTGCCTGAAAGACAGTACTTAAGGGCTCGTATATCGTTAACTGTCGTGTCTCCTTTCTTATACACTGGCCTGATGGAACTAAATGGTCCTAATTGAGAAGTGTCTTTGAAAAACTTGTGATCCAGGTATTTCACTACGTAAGGTTTGGGTTTCCTTCGAGCTTTTAACTTTCAATTATATGTATATAATCGGCTGGTACGTTATTGTCTTTTCCATCCAATTTTCGTTCGACGCTAGAGTGAATGGAATCATATTCCATTTGTGTATGGCCGCACTCCAAATATTTTAGAATAATTGTTATGTTTTTTTCTTGGCTTACGTGGAGAAGGGCGTTGGACACATTTACACATCGGTTTTGATAACCGCGACCATCACTCCAGATAATTATTTCTTGTCCCTCATAAACTTCCAATTCTCTCACAAAACTTGTGGTCATTGAGGCGAATACATTCGAAGATAATCCTCCTTCTCCCTCATGCCATAAATAGCACGTAACATCCTTTGTTTTGTTATTGAAAAACGTAAAGTTGTGGACACAGAGCTTCATTTTGTAGTATAGAGCTGAAGCGTTTTGATGAGGGCTCATCTGTACTCCCTGTAGGTCTGCTGTCACCACAGTATTGGGGCCGGTGTTAGCTTCTTTTTCTTCTCGGCAGATTCTCTTCCTTTCCTGATGGATCAGATTCTTCTTTCGAGCAATTCCCGGCATTGAAACTGACACACGTATAACATTGGCCTTTCCTGGTAGAATAAATGGTAGGATTCATGTTCTTAAACTCCGTATAGAACGTTTTACCTGATTCTTCTTCAAACTTAACGTAAGCGTAGTAGGCCTCAGTTTTTTCTGGTAATAAGACTCCAAGTATAGCTTTTTGGTGTTTTTTCTACAGTAATGAGATTCCATGTGAGGGAGTGATTCTAGGAACGTACGTAAAAAGTTAATTTTCATTTCTGTATCGCTAAAACGACGCCGAGCTGTAATTTTTTTTTTTTTCTTCCATTGATAGTCAAATTGTCTCAATCTCGGTCTTGATCTGTGCCTTGGGTATCTTCAGGTGTGTCTGGCTTTTTAACACAGGACAACACGTCCCTGACATCCAGCATGTTCAAGAATAAAGTTTTGCAAACTCTTTCATTCCCTACACCTTCCAATTTGAGATTGCACCTCAGAGAACACTGTCTTCTGCTAGATCCCAACATCCTTTCGATTCTTGAAGTCCTTTGGAGTAATTACTAAGGTTTGAATATAGGTTTTCTTTTGGTCCCAATTTTCCTTTTTCCAAAAGTCAAAGAATATTTCTTTTCTTTGGTCTTCAGAAAAGAGACGACATTCAAGTGTTTTGCCTCCAGAACTCAGCTTGCATTGACAATGAGCTTTCATAGTCCTTGAAGACCTGGGAACGTCGTACTTCCACCGTTTACTGGACTCATCATCATTTGGCGTGAGCACCTTTTTAACTCCAAAATAGGATTCACCGGCCTCTCTTTTCCTTTTAGCTCTACCATTCCTATAATTCATGATTGAAGAGGAATTTTGTTGTGAAGATTCACCACTCGAGGAAACATCCGTTGATCTTGGATGTGAAGCTCATTGTCTTCATTTTCAATCGAAGGTATCAGGTTCAGATTTTCACAAGATAGGATACTAGAACTATGTTCTTCTGTAACTTCTCCTTCAGATGATGATGAATTCGACGAAAGCTTTTCAAAATTTGAAACTAAACACTCATTTTCGTCTTTGTCTTTCTTATTAAAAATTTCCATTTGGGGGATCACCCTGGTATGCGAAACTTTGAAAAACGATAGAATTAAAACTACTCATTGTAGGAGAGTGGGGTTGATGCCAAACTTCTCAGGACGGAATCTTCTTCAATTTAAAAATAGTTAAAATACCTTTTTCTCACCCATGGGCAACCCTCATTGTTGGAGCCATCGCATTCTACATTCTACAATTCTTCGAAAATTCAGTAACTGAGATTGGGGAGGAATATTGAGAAGATATTTCGATATTCTGAACATCACACAACCTTAAATATTCTGAACTCGGTATGTTATTTGGAGAATATGTTTGGAATATTCTGAATTGAAATAGGTTCTATATTGAAATTATAGGCAATTTTGAATTGTTCAATTTGATGCTTTTGAGAAGATAATTTAAATCCATGCTTTTTCAGACCATTACGCTCTCGCAATGGCTTTCGTTCCAAATTATTGTGCCAAATAGGAAACCGATCCTTAACTGACGTGTCCAACCTTAAATCTCGGATCCGAATAAAACGAAATTGAAATGAAATTTTCGGAGGTTGAAGAAGCATTAATTCCAGATTTTTCTGAAAATGTTTCCAACCTGAATGAAACTACTACTTATTCTTATTATGTTTGACATTTTAATCTATCCTACTATGATGACATAACGTTCAAAAGTTCCCTTGGCTGCTTATACCTTTCAAAATGTACTATGCCCATACATCATTTCGATCATGATTTTGTAATTCCATGTAAGTTGGAATACCTATTTTTTCTTACGCAAGCGTAGGTAATCATTATCCTTATCGAAACATCGATTTACTGGAAATGCAACCAGACAGTTTGTCTGAGGCTTGATGTTTGTATGAGGATGATATAACTCAAAGAGGAAACAGGATTTTCCTTCAATTATCTGCTCGCTCATGTAGATTCATTGCATCGAGATCCTTAGATCAAACAGATTCAGATAGCTCATCCACATCCGATGCCCCCATATCCGTCATTATTTTCTGAAAGGCTCCGGAAGTACCAAAATGTCATTCAAAAGCGCAATTTTCATAGATTTAGATACGAAACCTCCAAAGCACCAAGTTGAATAGCAAAATATATGTATTTTAATGGTATGTACTGAGATGCAAAACCCCTGGATTTATTCTAGGAAGTTTTCTATTTATTCAAATTAAACTACCCTCCATGTGCAGATGAGGGTGAGATCGCCTTGTTATAATTTTCTGAAATTTACCGTCTGTCTATCAAAGTTTCATTACTGGTATACCTAATATGAAGACAGAAATGGCGCAAATTATATTATTAAACGAAGGTTTATAATTATCCTGTGTGTTGAGACGCTGATTTTTGAAAAGTTCTACTCATAAATTTGACGCATTGGATTAATTTAAATTCGTTGGTCACGTAGAATCGGGCCTCATTCACACCCTAACTAGCCTGAAAACCAATCCGATTATTTGAAATAAGATTGTATTCTTCTAGATGTCTCGTAAGACGAGTCTGCACCCACTTCCCCATATGATAGTGTATGCTCGTAGATATAATACCAAGCATATTGGCATCGTACCAACGCCATTGTTTTGATTTTTCCAGGTGGATTTGGCATCGATCTTACGTCCAGCCTTGGTGAAGACGCAAATGGCTTACGAGAAGTAGCTGCTAACTTAGTACAATATGGCGTCACGTCATTCTGCCCCACGATCGTAACGACACATTCAGACAATTATAAAAAGGTTCTTATAAAATTTTCTTAGTTTGTATCAACCTGCATACGTTTATGTAATATGATTGCAGACAGCCTGCAGATACAGCAAAAAGCTGCACAGATACAGGGTGCCCCACAAGTCTCCTCCCCCACCTCATAAAATCCTTATTTGTGGATTATTTAAAAAAAAAAAACACGTTGTTTGATTCTTCATGACTTTTTTGAAGGATCTCAAATATGTCAATTTATTGCAGATTTAGATTCTACGCGATATTTCTTCTATTTTATAAATTTACAACTCCTCACTCGATTTTTTTTTTTTTTTTTTTTTTTTTTTTCAACCGCATACCACCCATTCTGAACAACTTTGGTTCCGTGTCTGTCTGACTGTAGGTGTGTTGTGTGCGCGTGTGTGTGTCAGTCGTGTGTCCGCAAATCCTTGTAACAAGATTATTTTACTCAGTAAAGATTTGAATCAAATTTTCAGGGGATGTGCAGGCTAGGGGGGAGGCGGTCCCCTATCAGTTTCATCGTTCTTGACTCAATACGCCACTCTGCGCATGCGCAAACGTAAATTGTACCAAGCATCATTTTCTTACGCCCTAGTCTTCTGATCTCGTTCAAATTTAGATTATAGTTGGGGGATGACGATTTTATTATTCCATATCAAAATACCTCCTGCCCTTTTCCTATCTCTTGACCAATGCGATTCAATCTCCCTTCACCTGTGACTATAAAAGCTGTCGTTTCTAATGTGTCTTCAGTTATCGTTTGTTTCTGATGATGGCCTAACCGTCGAAATCGATTTAACAGTGTAACTCGCTATTTTTCGTGGAAATAACGTTTTTTCACTGACTTCCGTTTTGAAAGGGGTTTCCACAACTTCTTCGTGAGTGATTTAGTTCGTACCATTACCAGGTTCAGCACGAAAAAATACTTCAAAATCATGTATTACATGTGGAATATATTCAAAAACTCAGTTGGTACCTATTTCACATTTATTGCACTTGTAGAGCAGAATATTGCACCCGTTTGCGCTCACTTAGAAAATCGAGTGATGTGCCATTTCTTTACGGAATTTCACTTAGAATTAAAATCTGCAATAAAAAATGCGGGTTCCCATATGAAATAACGAAGTTGGTCAATCGCGGACGTGCGCAATGCGCAATTTCCTCATTTTTGAGATCTTTTCAAAAAAACATTAAGATTGCAAAAAATTAGTTTTGACCCATTATTAATGATTTTAGCAGGGGGGAAGCGTTTATTGGGGACACCCTGTACGTGTATACACGATTGAACTGCGTGATTACATTGACGGGTACTAACGATTTCAGTTTATCGAGGTACAACTTACTTAGTACCATTTTCTATCGAATTTATAGTATGGACACAGTAAGTTATTTCAATATTAAGGAGAGATTTTTTGAAACGAGCTGTTACATTATCTATTTCTTGTATAAATTTATGGTGAGTTATGCAGGTAGTTCTTATATTCTTGAGTAATTTGTTGATATGTGGCGGAAGAATGTCTGAAGATCTGCAGCGAAGTAGAAATACACGATCATTTTTGGATGATGCCAGTTTTTCATTGAGTCTGATTATAGCTTTCATAATTCCGCAGGTTTTTGGGCCAAATTTTCTTAGGATATCCTCTAAGAACTTCACGATTGTATTTCTGTTATATTATAGTGGTAGAGTATCTGCCTCACCAATAGTATGTTTAATAAAATTTTTGACCGTGAATCGTGTAGGAATATTGAAATCGGAGATTTCAAATGTTTGTTGAGGTGCGGTCGGTGATTTTTTGTAACCAACGTTTCGTACGTTTATTCGTACTTCATCAGGGTTCTATAACAGGCAATACATAACGGGACTTAGTATAAATCGTTCTTAATCAGGATTTTAGTTTTCTTTGACTGTTACATCTAATCTAATTGGGTACAAAATAATTATATGGAAATATGAAATAACTTACATGAGTGGTGTTGGAAGGAGAAAAGCACAAAAAACTAGTGTATATAGCCATACATAGCGTCGATGTAATGCGCAGAGACTCTCACAAAAAAGACCCCACAGTCCTAACCACCCACACCCGTAGCGAAGACCACAATTTTAATTTTGATAAAACTAGAATTATTAATCATGAAAACGATGTATTTAAAATCAATGTAAAAGAAATGATAACAATAGAAAGAAGTCATCACACTGCAATACATTCCTAGTGTGATGTTCAAAATTTAAGCAAATGCTATGCAAATTGATCCATTTGAATCATAACAATAATTCTACTACCAGACGCGTGAATAATTCTCAACCAACAAACAGTCTCCCAAACAGCAGTGCCGAATCCATTTAGGTACCCTAGGTAGTGCTGTCAGTTGGAAAACGGTAAAGCTAATCCTCTCACAACCCAATTCAAAAATAGATATATCAGGTAGTTTCTTCTCCGTCAAAGCTCAGTTTCGTGTTAGAAGTCCCTGGGTGTACAACTCTCTGAACTGCAGTGAATTCTTATAACTACCTACCAGTTTACAGATATTGTGCTATCCACCTTCCAACACTACTCATGTAAGTTATTTCATATTTCCATATATTTTGTACCCAATTAGATTAGATGTAACATTCGAAGAAAATTAAAATCCCGATTAAGACCGATTTATACAAAGTCCCGTTATGTATTATCTGTTACATAGAACCCTGATGATGTACGAATAAACCTACGATACGTTAGTTACAAAAGTCTGTGTACTTAATCGACCGCACCTCAACAAACATCTGAAATCTCCGATTTCAATATTCGCTATAAATATATATCCTACACAATCCTTTTAGTAAAAACGCTGCAAATTATTTCACAAAGGTTTATTATTTTTTCAATTGAGTTTGATCGTAGTTTTAGTTGGCTTGCGTACGTCATAAGGCCCGTCCAGACTCCTCGACGTGTCCTATTTCGAGTTGCCACAACCTATACTTCTATAATTTTATATACGCATGTTTATACTTCTCGATTTGAGCTCCTATCTATTCAAATAGTTATTGCCTTAATAATATCATTATCTAAGTACGTACGAAAAGTCGAGAGGATATGTTATTAAATATGCATAGGAAAAGCATTGGTATTAACACACAAATATGACCTAGAAAAAAACATATATTCATGCCTCGAAGGAACGCTGTACCCACCACAAGGTGCCGCGGCGCCTCCTCTCACGCCACCCCCCTCACCACCCACCGTGACCCCCTGCCAAGCGTGCCAGGCGTGCATCTAACACGTCTAACACTCAAAGCCCCGAAAAAGACACTTTTTCGCCCGTTTTTGGCCCATAGCATCTATGCGAGTAAAGCGATCGGGATGGTTAAACGTTAGGACCAACTAGACCCCAAATGGAGTCTATGTGCAAAAGATCGGGTTTTTTGAGTAAATTATTAGGCCTTTTATGGCCCGGACGGCGAACGGCGGACGGACATTTCAAATTTGGATTCTACGCACCTTGAAATGTAAAGTGACAAATTTTAAAGGGGTGGGGGGGGGGGGGGTTATAATAATTTTTTGCTACACGATCACATAGGCTTATTATTGGAAATAATAAACCAAAATAGATTGTTGGATAAATAGATCAAAATCTATGGTTGGAATCTGGGGGTAAAGAATCCTCCTGGCCCTCCCGAGATCGAACACTGTCGATTCCAACAAACCCGACGAACTGCTTTATTCCACGAGTCCATTACATAACTCCCATAGTGATTACTTATAACAATATTATTGCCGCTAATCCCGTCAACTTTCGATCAACGTGGGTTTGACAAGGCAACTGCTTTAGTCCCCCCCACCCACGATGTTGTAAAGCCCCAATGAAATAATGTACAAATTATTTTTAGGGTGTTTCAGATGTCAACAATGTAGATAGAAGAGGGGAGTGTTTTTAAAATTAGAAAATGATGGATCGAAGTGGAGAAATCTCGTGGGGGGCAGGACTGAAGTACTCTCGGAACTTATAAGTAGAAAATACATCCTGAATTGTTTTGTAGGCAAAAAAATGGTTAGATAAAATTATTGAAGGTATCTGACCCGCCCAATTTCTGAAATAATTCCTGAATCGGTTTAAAAGTTTCGGCGCATGTTGAGAACTAACTTTAAGTTGGTAGATGCGCAGCGAGCATAGTATATCCAATCTCGACTATATTCCCACGCTTGTTACCTTATATGTACCTTGAGGCCACCCTCTATTCTTCTGTTTAGATGGTTTTAAAAGAAATTATCATTTTTCGGGCTGATCCGATAACAACCTGTCAATTCTAATCAAACTGTAATTTATTAGATATAGCCCGTGCTATAGGACTGCCTGTAGACGTGACCAATGTCATTCAAAGAGTGATTGAACATTTTGATTCTGGAGTATGAACAAAATTTCTTTCGCTACAACTTCTTGCATGAATACAAAGCGTCCCTGGAGTTACCTACCTTGTGAGGATCCAATAATTTTCAGACCCATGAGAGATAAGTAGACATGTATATTCGGTAGAATAACTACCATAACTACTACCGTAACTACCATTCCATATAGGTAAATGAATGTAGGTTCCACCTACTATGGAATAGTCACCAACTATTCCTATACCGTTAGATAGGTAGGTACATAACTTCTACCTAATGGGATAGTTGGGTACTTTATCGGCATACGTATTTAAGTAGAACCTACTATAAACTTACCAAGAATGTTGGAGAAAACCCTAGTTTGTCCTTTTTAGCGAATTTTTGAAGAAAATTAAGCTATTGCTCTCGCCTCAAAATTTGTAGAATGTGAATTTTTGAAAAAATTGTATGCAGAAATCTGTTTCAGGCTATTCTGAATCATATTCTGAAGTTTAACGCATTTTTTAAATGTATATATGTATGTATTTATGTATGTATGTATGTGTCATTCCAGACGATAACTGTCCGTAGAATTGTGCTAGAAACTTCAAACAAATTTTAAAATATTAAGGACACAAAACGAAAGTTTAAGTTCGTTGGCCAGTATGATCGGATTACATCTTCGGGTTGAAATTTTCAAAAATGTAGTCAAAAATTTACAAAATAGCCTGTTTTTTGCGATTTGTTGTGCGAAATAATTTTTCTGCATACTAACTTGTGGTATATTCGGAATCAGCGTAAAATTTCCTATAAGAATAGGTATCAAGTTTTCAAAAATTTTAAAGTTGAAAAATCAGTCAAAAATCGAAATAATGCCGTTCGCTAGTTGTAAAAATCGGTAATATTTGCATGAAACATTGTCCAAATTCAGGTTGAACTACTCTTATGGAAGTATCCCTGTATAACCAATCCTAGAACCATGCTGTTTAAAACGTAGGTAGTAGGTGCTTGTTAAAAAAAAAAAAAAAAAAAAAAAAAAAAAAAAAAAAAAAAATGTAATCACAACTGATGAGTTTACTCTGTGAAATATTCCGTCCTCCGATTCTCTCGGTCGTTCTCTTTAATGTTTTACGCTCAACTGTTTTAGGACTTGATTTAGCTTTAATACTGACTATGGCTTAGAAAATATAAGCCATGAAATTATGAAGAAGTTCTATTTATGTACGTACTAGCAAGCAGGCCCAAGGCCCGTCAGTAACGTTAATCTCAAGGCCTCCCTCCACTCGGCCGTCAGTAACGTTAAGCCTAAGGCCTCGCTCGGCTCGGCCGTCAATAAGGCCTCCTAATTATTTTTAATACTTTGATTCCATGTTTGTCTATCAAAATCATAAACTAAAATTTCTCAACACGATCAATAGCGACTGAAATGTCGAAGATTTCTTCAAAAATTCGCTCATGGGGTCATGCTGCATGACTGGACTTTTTTTTCTTTTAGAGTAAGTACAATACACCTATTTTGAGAATTGAGGAGATTGTGGGGAAAGAGTAGAAGGTGGAAGTCGGGAAGAAGATAGAACGGGGATAGATTCATTTTGATGAGATCAGATATCGTAAGGATTGAAAGGAGGATCATAAGAAAATTGTCGAATAGATGGAGAGGCAGAAGTGTGTAAAATGTTGATGGGACCAAATGCTTTAAAATCGAGAGGCTTGAAATGGATAGAATTGATTCGAACAGTATTGAAAATGGTGTATGGGGGTTTTCCTTGTAGATCGGGTCGTTTGATAAAATACAGCCAGCCTGCAACAGATAATACACCATTAGAATAGGTACCTACCCTAGAATATTTGCGTATAAGTTAGAAGAGTGAACCCCCTTTTGCAAATCCAGATAAGTGCTTTGATATTATGTAGGTATTCAACCTACCTACCAACAAGGGGTTGTTGAATGATTCGGTATGTACCTACCGTGTTCGTTCTCCTTTTAATTAGACATCTAAGTAATCATCATCTATTTAAAAGGGAAGCAACTTGCCTTTCTTCGTCAGGAGGTGGTCGATGTAAGGAAATCTGGTTAGCTTTGCTAGCAGTCCTGCTGTACCAGGTTAAACTGCACTTTTGTGGAGGCGTGTTGCTTGCCTTTCGGCAAGCACTTGACGACTACCTACTTATCTAAACGGTTGGAGAACTAATAAATAACTAACGCAATAATAATAACTAATTCAATGAAGACCAATGAAATATAACTAGGTTAGTAAAAAAGCTTTTAAAAGGCAGAATTGCTGGGAAAGAAAAATATAAGCAGAACAAATGAAACAAAATGGCGGATAGGGGATGCCAACAGGTAATCAGAAAACACAGAACCTTGCACTCCATTAGTTTTGTGTGCTTCGAAGGGATAGCTAGCGCATCAGGGAGCTTTCCTATGGAGTGAACCTTCCTTCTTCCATGTTACATACTTACAAATTACCTATTATGTTATTATAACTCATATAATCGTAATATATAAAATAGTTACCAATTTCCTTTCACTCAATGAGCTCAAATTTCAAAACAATTTAACATTATACAGTACGATAATTTGCTCATACCCTCATGTAGCATGACTGGTACTTTTTAACACTCAAAGCAAACTCTCAGAATAAATAGCTAATGCGGGAATCACAAGATAAATCTCCGTATGTCACGGGTAAAAAAAAAAAAAAAACAAGATAGTTAGAACCAATAATTACAGAGTTTAGCGCACATAAGTTCAAATTAACACATGAATTAATTTCTAAAAATTTGCCTAGTTTGTTTTGTTTAACAAAAATTTGCCAATTTGGCCCTCAAAGGCTCGAGTGTGCAGACTGCATACCACCATCAGGCGGCTCTGGGTACAAATATCGAAACAATTTATTGAATTTTCGGTACATTGGAAGATATCATGAACGCTTTCAATGATATCTACAGATGTGGTCCTGGTACCAATCATTCTACAATATATAGATGGTTTTGCAACGTCAGAACGTCACTATACCATCTCATGTAGTAGTAGTACTACCATTTCATTGTCATTTCCAATTGAGACTATGTGGACAGGACATTGGTGACCCCATTGTATTCCCCTCTTTGCCTTAACCTATTAGAGGGGAATTTGCAAAAATACACGCTAAGTCTTCAGATGACAGACATGGTAACCCATGTGCCAATAGTTAAGAAATAAATGCCCTGGTGTGGGTTTCAGCTGGTCTAATCGGCGACTTGGGAACAGCATTCAAAAATCCGTCTTGTTGACAACTTCGAGCGGACCCCAAACAAAATCCAACTCTACCTCCACCTCGGTACAACGGCTTCAGGCTGACTCATTACAATTTTAGAATAAAATACGGGCTGTTTTTTCATTAAGTTGGCATAATGGCCCCCCTAGCCTTGTGCGGAATACAATTCAGGTGACCTCACGGCTACCTAGCCGTGACAGAGTAGTGCACTTCAGCAAGACGCCTTCAAATTCGGCTTGTAATTTCTACACCCAGGAATTTTATTGGTTGTAAAAATCTGAAAATACAATTAAAATTTAGATTTTCTAATTAATAAGGATTAGGAATAATTTTATTTTCGTTTTTAGATCAAATTAAGAACCCAATATTGAAGTAGTTAGGTAGGTAAGAAGCCAGCTGACTTCCTTTTAATCTTGTTGATTTTAGGAGTTGAAATAAACGATTTGGTCAACGCCTAAATTATCAGTAGGTGATGTTTTAAGAAGGTATAAACTATTTTTCTCTTCATATTGGATCTAAAATCTCGAAGATATTGAGTATATAAAACCTAATAAAGTGCCCATTTCCCTGCTTTACCTATACCTACTTATTTTGCATCCTCACTACCAAAAAGTAGAGAAGCTTTGGGTCATCAACATCAGTCATTAACTGGTGAATAAACTTTCTAATTCTAATGTTTGTATGCTCTAATATACTGGAAAACCATGAGGAGTTCTTCTTTACTTCCTCCTTTTAAAACTACATTAAGCAAATGCTCTTCTGATAGCCTTCTATTTCCTAGATAATTGATTCTATACACCGCTAATTGAGGACAATCACATAACACATGGCATACAGTCTCCTGCGCTCCCATGTTTCATAAAATACAGGGGACATTTTGTTCAACTTTTATAGAGAGTTCTTTGCAAAAATATAGATATAACCGTGTTTTACTACTCATTCTTAATTGGGCCGGCATTCTTTTATAGGACGTCCCTCAGAAGCTAGGTCATACAGGCAAGGCTTCTTATTTAAGAGGGACGACCTACTGGATTGATCCAGGGGGGTGGGGGGGGGGGGTCAACCCAAGCATGAGGGGGAAAAAAATAAACCACAGAAAAATCCGTTTCAGACCATAATAAGACTCCGAAAAAAAACCGTAGGTGTTTGTGTGTGCGCGTGCGTGTGTGTGTGTGTGTGTGTGTGTGTGTGTGTATGATCAATTTAGGGGACGCTGCCCAGGCCATAATTCTCAACCGATTTTCGAGATTCTTTCTTTGTTCAATCCCAATTTTAGTCTAGTTGTGCAACAAACCTCGGAAATGTTGAATTCCGTGATGAAAGAGGGGGAAAGGAGGGGTCTAATATTCTCAACCGATTTTCGTTACTCTTATTTTGTTCGATTCCAATTTTAGTCTAGTTGTGCAAAAAACTTTGGGAATTCCGGATTTAGTGTCGTGGTAGTGCGTGGGATAATTACCTACCGATTCTTTCAAGGGCTGCCCAAGCTACAAATCTCGACCGATTTCCGTGATTCTTATTTTGTTCCAATAAGAATTCGATACGGTATTGGAACGTATGTCAGGAGTTTTAAATTTCATCAGGGGAAGGGGTAATGCTGATAAATTGTGGTGTTTTAACAATTCTCCTCCGATTTTCGAGGTTTGCTTCCGAGTCTACTTAAAGGTAGCTGAAGCATTGTTTTCACTTTCAGGAGGAGAAAAAAAAAAAAAAAAAATTGGTCTCCAAAATCAAAATTTCCACTCGCATTTCACGTTTTAGACCATTCTGAACAACTTCGATCCGTGTCTGTCTGTATGTCTGTGTGTGTGTGTGTGTCTGTCCTATGTCCGCAGATCCTTGTAACAAGCTTATTTTCCACAGTTTTCATCCGATCTGGATGAAATTTTCAGGGGATGTGCGGGCTAGGGGGTAGACAGTCCCCTGCCAGTTTAATTGCTGCCAATTCAATACTTCACTCCGCGCATGCGCAAACGTGAATTCCATTATGCTCCATTTTTTTACGCCCTAGTCGTCCGATTTCGTTCAAATTTTGATGATAGTGGGGGGTTGACAATTTGATCATCCCGTATCAATTTCAACACGATCGTATCATTAATAGCAACTGCGCATGCGCCTGTGTGAAATCCTTGTAACGACCTTAATTTCCACAGTTTCCATCCTATTTCGATGAAATTGTCAGAGAATGCGCGGGTTAGGTTGTGGATGGTCCCCTGTCAGTTTCATTGTTGCCAAATCAATACTTCATTCTGCGCATGCGCAAAACTAAATTCCATTATGCTCCATTTTTTCACACTCTTGTCGTTCGATTTCGCTTAAATTTGGATGACAGTTGGAAGAAGATGACTTGATTACCTCATATCAATTTCAACACGATCGTATCATTAATAGCTACTGCGCGCATGTACTTTGAAATGTTGTTTGATCGATCATGGAACATTCGTGAAATAACTTCGACTTGTAATGACCTTAATTTCTACAGTTTCCATCCGATTCTGATGAAACTGTCAGCGAGGGATGCGAAGGATTCTATTGAACGTTGTAGATGGTCCCGTCACTTTGAAATGATTTTCCTTGTCAATTTAATTTGTTATTATCAATGTGATTTTGAAACAATGTGATTTTGTTTCAATTTACTGTTGCCAAGAAACTACCAAATTTGAAACAACAATAAAATTAACTGAGAACATGAGAAAAAGAAAGAGTTACATTAAAAACTTGTTTTTATGGGTTCATTTTTTTCTTTTTTTAACCATATGTCCGGACTAATAAAACATTTTTCTGCATGCCAATAACACTAAACTATTTGAAATAATTTCGGTTACTCAATATAGGTACTCTTTTGAACTGTTCGAAGGCTTACATATCTTCCGAAATTGAACCCACGGCTGATTTGCAACAAAAGTTTCTTACTGAGAAAGTTTTCAAAAAACCTTGTATTCAATGGTATTTTCACTTTGAACATGATGTTTCTAAGTCACCAAGGCTTCGTAAGCATTGTAAAAATGTTTAGGTACCTACAAAAAACGCTGCAAATTATTACACTAAGATTTATCATTTCTGCAGTAGAATGTCCTTCTGTGCAGATCACTTTTTCATGTACCTATTTATTTAAATTGGTATAAACATATTCAGACATCACACATGCTCAGACAGTTAAAACAAGAAGAAGATTCACAGTTCTGTTCATAGTTATGCCAAGATTTATTTATTTATTTATTTAATTTTATTTACGGGCGAAATTGCCCAATTTACAGTTTAAGTATGGTAATAATAATAATTGATGCACATCTCCTAAGTGATGCACATCATTGATAAGTGATTTGATGCACATCTCCTTCCGAAGTGTCATTTTTGAGCCAAATTTCGTTAACTTTGGTCTTGTAGTTTCAGAGAAAACGTGAACCAACATATTTTGAAGAGGGTTAACATTAATTTTTCTTGGTTGATTAATAAGGTTTATTATCGGAAATGATTTACCAAAATATTCCTTAATAAATGTTTCCCCTCTTTGCATTTTCGTTTCTTGACTCTTCATTAAACACTAGCAATTTTAATTTTCTTGAAACACGCATAGCTCCCTATTTGCGTGCAATTTTCTAGGATTGTGCTGGAACTATACCCCTACTGTTATTTATCCGGATCTCTTCTTTCTTCTTGTCCCTCTAAGCAAGCCTTCCAACAAATTCAGATCAAAACCTTCTTCGGATTCCTTCTTCCAGTTTTCTTCTGTATTTGAGCTGTATGTCACTCCTGCCTCCTGAACATCCTGTATGGACATCGCTGATGGGATTGCCACTAGAAATATATGTCAGAGGCTATGGATTTAGAACTGTATTCATCATCTGCTGATTCAGCGAACCTCTCTTCAAAATCTTTTCCAATAATTTCTTCGTCATATCAATTATCTGCTCTCGGTAGCTCTCCCATACATTCGGGATTGCCCTATGTTGACCTGGCTAACCCTATTTTTACGACACCTCGTAGTGTTTAAATCACAATGAATGTTTGTAGGTATGAGAAATTCTGCTTCACATAGATTTTCCACTGTTCTGTTTCATTTCTTAGTCCAAGTAAGTACCTCAAAGCTTCCCTGTTGTAAATTTTCATTATAATATCTTTTCTACCAAATCTGGCTTTCAGTGATCCTGCTGCTCTTTGTCCCAAGGTTGGTAACTTTCTGCCGTGTCCCAGGCTCTTTACGTACCATTCTTCGAGCTGTGAAAGAATATTGTATTACATTTACTAACATAATATACTGACTCCTCCTCATGAATTTTGTTTGAATTTGATTCAAAACAATACCTAGCTATTCCGTAAGGTCACCAAGGAACATAGTTGTCGAATAATTGGCAATGTGAGTTTGCAGTTCGTTTTTTTTTCTACTGGAAGGAAAACACTTTTACAAGGAAACAGTAGTTTCTACATAGTTAGAAAAATAGTTCCGTTTGACTTTTACAATCACTAGGTGCGTGTCTCTTCTAGATTCATTCATTAGATTTCCCTTACTGTTTGTTTGAGTTGAGAGATTCACACTTATTTCAGAGAGCTTTTGAATTCACATCATTGATCCCTTGATCTGATACTTTGATCCTTCCTCATTGTTTCTTCGAAATGCTTGTCTTCTTTGTTTATATTTTGCTTAAGCTTTTCACATTCTTTTGCCTTCACAACTTCCCAAGCTGATAACAGGGTGACCTAGCCGATATTGAGATTTGGAATGTCGAAGATTTTTTTCTCCTAGAAGTTGGCTGGTACACCACTAGCCGCTTATTGGTTGATTGGGATCTCGATATTGTTCTATTCCAATAGGTTTTTTTTATTCACAAATTATGTAAAAGTAACCTGGAATAGATAATTTTTTATACTGAGCTTTGACGTAATTCAGGGTGGTAAATAATAATAATGAATATTATTGAATTATAGTATACAATACGAATTCCAACCGTCAATGCCTGGTCCTTCAGCAAAATTTTTTATTGGTACTGGCAGTGCCCAAGTACAATAGAAAAATTCATACAGAAATATAACAAAAACAAATATTAGAAATTACATATAACAATGAAACGGTGTGAGAATATGTGAAAAAAATTAGTAAATGAATATAAAAAGATTGACGGTTTCTAAAATTGTTGTAATCCCAGGGTTAAACTCAATACATAATTCAATCACAGATAGATCTAAATTATGCATTATAGGTCCTTAAATAATTTGCTACCCTTAGGTACCTATAAAGATACAGTCATGAAAATTTACTGAGTTCTTCATTCCCAATTTCAGATCCTGAAAAACATAAAAGTTTTCAATGGTTCGCGCGAAGGAGCTGGCTGTCTTGGAGCTCACCTGGAAGGACCCTTTATTGCTCTTTCTCATAAAGGAGCCCATGACCCCAACTACATAGCTGATTTCCCTAAGGTTGGTATCCTTCAACTTAGTTGGGTTTTAAATTGACACGGATTTCTTCGTGGACAATGTATATCAATATTGCAGTTATCATTTATTGTTTTGAAACCACAAGAATAGACATTTTCAATACTCCTGCAAATAACTTCGTTTTAGCGTGTTTTTCTGTCAGACGATAGACTGTTGAGAGCACTTTTCAGGTTCAGTACGTATGTAGGTTCTAGCCATTCCCTAATTCAATAGGAAAATGATAACATAGAACATTTGGGGGAAAAATTCACCATTTGGGTTATCAACCATCCAGGAAGAATACAAAACAAATATAAGAACGAAGAAAGAATATAAAACATAAGGTAGAAATACCAGAGTCCTTATATTTAGACATAATCACTCAAAGATTATCTATGATAACAACTTACTTGGTAGTGGCACGTGAGACAAAAACATATTTGAAAAGTGTTTTTGTAGCAGAATAGAATGATATCCTCCAAGTAATACATTTTACCCTTGTACCCCCCCCCCCCCTCTCCACCAGTTTGTCTTGTTCGTTCTTCTTGTGAGAGAAGTGACTCTGTGGGTTATTTTCAACAATTACATAATCAGTTAAAATTGAAATGGAGAACCAGAAACTCCACTGGAATTACTCATGGCAATCACAAAACGAAATAGGAAGGGAACGAGGGGGATTCAGTAGGAATGTATTACTACAAGAAAATATGAGATGTGACGCTTGGAAAATTAGGTGATTGGCATACTAGATAAAGGGTAGAGGGGGAGAAGTTATTTAAAAATGGTCGCTAAAATGATCTTTGATCATGATTGATGCGGATAAGCTGCAATCAACGCAAATACAACTAAACTTCAACAGACAATAATTAAATAATTATATATTTGTATCTATCTACAAATATTATCAATTTAAATACATAATTATTCTTGATGTCAGCATAAACTTGGGCGAGTAATAATGTTCTATATTATTTATGCTAAAACTAATATTTATATTTCTGATTTCAGGGAACACAAGATGTAGACAACATGTATGGAAAAGAGCTCTTGAATGTTGCCATTGTTACTCTTGCCCCTGAAAAAGAGAATGCGATGTCTGTAATTAAATATTTAAGAAGAAAAAGTATCGTTGTTAGCATAGGTAAGATTTTCCAATCAATTTAGTGAAAATTAGAGTGAAGTGCAGTCCCCTGATGGTTGTCCCAGTCCGACTCCATCCTTCACTGTGTCTTAACACCAGTCAATAGGAAAGAGTTTTAAGGGGTCCTCAAGAAGCAGCCCACACGAATTCCGGTATCATCAGTTCTCACACGTTTTTTTTTTTTTTTTTTTTCTTTTTTCTGGTTGGGATGAATTACGACTCATATCTTTAAAAATACAGCTATGATTACTTTTCATTAAGAATGGAACAAATTGTAAGAACCACCTAACTGAAAAACAATGAACAAGTTCTAGATACCGTTCGGATGCTTGCAGAGCTGCAGGTTCTGCTCCCCTTAACTATGAATCATGATGGAATGGAACTGACGGCTGAGGAACTTGCAACATTCATTAGTTTTGATAGTTATCTGCTACTGTTGGCAGCTGAAGAAAGGGGCTTCAATAATTTAGATATCCTTGCGTAGGATGAAATAGTTAAGCGTTGTGATGGGGGGGGGGGGGGGGGGGGAGCGAGAGGCACAGTATTGTAAATGGTAGGCGCTATCCACCATGTATAATTTATTGAAGGGTTCAAAGAACATCAAAGTTTTCGGTATCACGAAATGTGGCGAAGAATAATCCTCCTTCCAGGGGCTGTACTGAGGCAACTATGCTGGCACCATACCCACCTTTTATGGTCTCCTATTGGCACCAGTGAACCAGAAGGGGATATAATATCAAATGGTAAAAGATATTCATCCATAACATTCCTGTGGCTAAGAGTAATATGTAAAACTAGAGTGTTGAGAGGGTGAGGGGGGGGGGGGGGATTATTAGGGGGATGTGTCTTGTAACTGAGTAGGGGTATAATTTTATGAATACAAGGGAGGATTCAGGGTCATACAAATTTGTGCGGGCAATGTTAGGACTGGGGGAGAACATGGTTCATAACCAGGTTCTTGCAACCATGACTGGAGTGTAGTGATTGGAGTGTGGTGTCCCTTCCTAAGGCTTGGGTAACCATACCCGGTCCCTACATCAATAGATGAGAATGATTGAGCACCACTATTCGTAATATCAATTCTAAACAGAGAATAGTTCTAAAAATCTATCTTAACTTACCTGGCAACCTCCCATCCCATTGATATCAATGAAGTACCAAACTGACGTGTAGTAGATAATTCCGTGATGTTACTATAGCACTCTATGGAGTTGGGTTTACATCCCTAGATAAATGTTTTAATCGATGATATTATTATTGGAGGGCAATCAAAAGCAGAATGTGCAAATGAAACATATCTGGTATTGGAGGGAATTTTGGATTCCAAACTACTGTTAAATTTGAGGAAAAAAAAGCATTATCGTTAAGTTTAAAATTACTTTCTTGGGACGAATAATTTATGGAAACACCAAGACAACAAAGGAAGAGTCTTTAAAAAAGGTGAGAAACATGCAGCACCCTCATGACCTTCACTCATTGAGTGCTTACAGGTTTGGCTGGACCCTTTCGTACTTTCATTCCTTTACACAAAAATTGCAAGACCACTAGACCATTTGAAAACCAAAGGAGTAAAGTTTGTATGGAGCCCAGATACAGGCAAGGCCTTCCAACTTTTAGTTTCCTAGATATGTAGGTAACTGAAGATCCAATCCTACAATACCCCAATTGGAAACTGACATTTGAATTGTGCACATATGCATCTCACTGTGGCTGTGGTGCAATTTCATACCAATGGGATGTGGCTGTGGTGCAATTTCTTACCAATGGGATGTGGCACAGAAGAAAAATAGTCAGTTTTGTGTTACTATTAACGCTGAACGGTAAAGCTGAAATCAACTATTCATTAACAGATAAAGAAGGCATATCAGTGATAAATGCTATAAAGTATTTTAGAACGTATCTACGGGGGAGGGTTATTGTTCATACTGATCATCAGGCACTGACTCACATCATGACACTAAAAGAGCCAAAAGGTCGCCTTGGCCATTGGCAGTTGTTCCTGATGGGATATAATGTTTTTAATCAACCACGTCAAGGAAAAGGTTTAGAAGACACTGACGCTATTTTGCTGCTATGTGTTGGAGACCAAGGTGTGGCAAGAGTTGTCAAATTTCTCATAAGGGGGGTAGGATTAGAGTAGCTAAAGAGGACGTAAAGATTCACTTGGCCCAAGATGAAAGGTGATTTCCTCAGTTATATCAGGAGTTGTCATGACTGTCAGCTGAGTAAATTCAAATTTAAACGAAAGCCTGATGTGATGATTATTCCTCAGGTGGCCAATACTCCTTTTGAATACCTTCAGAAGGACATTATCATGTGGGTCAACCAACAAACCACAAGAAGATGGTCCAATATAGAGGAACATGTTCACAGTAAAATCATGGTGGCCAAACCTAACGCCACACTTACTGAGGAATTACTCAGAAAAAAAACTGTAGGGAACTGAAAACGACCGCCTCACAACTGGCTTTGCACCCCTTACGATTCCTCTTACAACGCATAGAGGTCACACAAAGTTCAACCTTTGGCAGACTATGTGAGGAGGCAGACGAAACAGCGTCTAACAAGATCTTTGAGTGCCCTGCTTTCAACTATCGCAGATTTCAACTCTTTGGGGCACCAACCTCAATGAGGCCCATTCAATGTGAACAGTTAATCAAGGGCCTCACATCCCTCACCAGAGATGTGCAACTCTTTGATTAAACTCAATAATTCTCAGAAAAGTACAATAAGCCTACAGACATAATATGTGCTTGGCACCCAAAATAACCGACCCTGAGAGTGTTTATCTACATCTACCCCTTTTGAAACGATCTTTCCAGATTTTAAGTAGGAAACGGGAAACTATCAAATCAAGCAAATCATTCCTGGTGATGGTGGATGAAAATTCTGTATGGCAAAAGCCATGAAATAAAGTATTAAGGAAATAATAAATACTTGAAATCCTATCCACACATTAGCCAAATTAAGAGAAAGTGACGGATAATGGGCTTCAATTCACGTCTAAAGCGTTCAAAGACTTCGCAGCTCAGCATGGAATCACTCTTACTGCTTGCTCACCTTACCATCCAGCTGGTAATGGATTGGCAGGAAGGAAAATTCCGGATATTAAACAATTCTTCGCTCGCTGGAAACAATCTCGCTGGAAAGGGTGCCTTGAAGCATCAGTGAAGCATCTAAACCACTCCTACTCTGCAGGCATGGGCTGCTCACCATACATCAGAACGAATGGCGTTCCTTCCTCACTTTCACAGACAAGGAGTATGGTATCACGTTTGACATGATTAAAAAAAAAAAAAAAAAAAAAAAAAAAAAAAAAAAATCTACTGTTTAAGAAGAGGAGGTTAACCCAAGCAGGATCAAGAAATATTTTGACAACAGGCATGCAAAGAAAATTCAACCGATTCGGCCCAGAAACTACATATTCGTTCAATGTGATTTTTCTAACAAGACTCTAGTTAAAAATGGACCGTTTCTTGTTAAAAGAGTTATTAATATGAATTCCAATCTGAAGGCTGTTTATACAAATATTCGTCAGCGCAAGAGAAGACAGCTGCGTTGTATAATATTTTGCATTATCATTTCAGGAGCAATGTCAACTCTGAGTTTGGGAGAGTGTAACGTACCTCAATTGTAGTCAAAATAATAAATAACAACTTACTATGCAGCAACATATAGACATGACTCCTCCAAGGTTTGTCATCCGCATGGGACAATGTCATCAAAGAACCAGTAATTCTTGAACCATCTCCAACCACACCAGGCCTCAGAGGGGACCTCGCATGCCGTGGCCTGTGGGATCGACAGAGGGAAGCGTTGTTCGATGTCCGTGTCTCTGACACTGACGCTCCCTCATACATCGATCGCACAGTTGCGGGGGTCCTCGCTGGGGCTGAGGAGGAAAAAAAAAACGAAAATATCTAGTAGCATGTGAACAAAGACACGCATCATTTACTCCCCTGGTCTGCTTGGTTGACGGTCTCTTTGCCTCCCGGATGGTGGCCTTTACCAAAGTTCTCGCCGAAAAATTGGCTGAAAAATGGTTCAGACCACAAGGACAAATTATAGGATGGCTGAGGGTGAGAATAGGATTCGCGATAGTTAGAGCAGCATCCATGTGCATCAGAGGATCGCGAAAAAAATGGATCTCAGCCGAAGATTTGATAGTGTTTGGCGATGGGGCCGCCCTGTCCTTGGGCATAAATTAGGGAACGCTACATCACATTTGACGTTAGTCAAAGAAAAATAAAAAAAAGAAAAGAAAAAACCCTGGAAAACCCCTTTCCCAGCTACATGAACAGTTCCCCCTTAAATCAAATATCCTAAGTATAAAGTTTTATATTATTGGAAAAAAAAAAAAAAAAAAAAAAAAAAAAAAAAAAAAAAACATATAGACATGACTAAATTCATTCTCAGTTTTGTGTTGATTGAAGGAATATGTGCTGTTTCCTGTATTTGAATAAGATTAATAATTTATTCACATTATAGAATGTAGAGTACCTATCTCCAAAAAACTCTTTCCTCTAATGATGAGCTTGTTTGGTTTTAATTCTACTTCTTTGGGTTTGTATTAAAATTATCAAGTACATTTCCTTCTTTTCCAGTGATGATCTATTAATTTTATGTGAAAAATTCTAGTGAAACGTTTCATTACATTATAAAATTCATGCAAAGCTCACTCCATATCACTCAACTATTCAAATTCGCTAATTTATGATAAGAAGAGAGTGAGTGATTAAAAATGATGGGAATTAAAGTTGTAACCTGGTGTGCTGGATACATCCACATAGATACACCCATGCCGATATCAAACTCATACCCTTTAGCCCACAGCTTTGAGGAAAGGTGGTCTGTAAACCACAGTCTCGGCTACCAAGGTAAATTAATCAAACCCCTTCAATTGTGGGGAGTTTCCCTGCACGTTACATTTCCCCAGAGATCCAGCTATCAGCCGCTCTTTGATGAATGTGGGATTCAACAAATGACGCCGAACTGTGCACAAACAAGAAGTATGGTATCCCCTTTGACATAATAAAAAAAAATGTAACAATTGAGAAGAGGAGGCTTACCGAAACAGGATCAAGAAATAATTGTACGCCCGAACTGTGGGCTCATAAGTTGCTTGGCAAAAATAATCTCAGTTGTGTTAGTTAATTGTCATGGTTTGTTTTGACTCAGAAAGTAAGGGAGTGAAACTGCTATGTCTGATGATGTGATGTTTACAGTCTAGCATGAGAGGGATTACATATCAAAGTTTGGGTTCTACTGTCTGTGTTATTGTAACAATATAGTAATCAAACCAATTATAGTGTGGGAGTTTCCCTGCATATAACACAGTGACAGGTGTGCTCTAATTATGGCTGTATATATTATGTATATAAATTTTTGAGGACACCACTTCACTCATGTAACTTCATTGTTCCAGGTCACAGCAACTCTTCCATTGAGACAGCCTGCCAAGCTGTTAAGAATGGGGCCAGCATGGTCACTCATCTATTCAACTCAGTAACATCTGTAAGTTCGAGTTCGTACAATGGTTAATCTATTCCTTGGATATTGGTAAGGTAGTCATCTACCGGTGTGCACTATCGATTGTTGCATAAGGCAGCTAACCTACAGCATTTAAACAACTATGAAAATCTTTAAGATCCAAATGATTAAGGAATTTTGGGAAAAGATAGGGTGACATGATTGTTTATTGTTCTTATCTCTCACTTCTAAGTGATGTATTTGTTTTCTCAAATACCAATATCAAATATATCGGAAGACAATCTAAAGAACATATTCTGGATTCATACCCTCAACCTTTAACGATGAGACACTAAGTCGTTATTAGTTGGACACCAAGTCCTCTGCAGTATGAATGCTAGTGCGGACTTATGTATCTTGTCATACACAATATTAAGCCACATTTATTTTTGTCTTCTTTGTCTTCTTTTTTTCATAAGTAGGTACCTTGTTTTAGTGTTTTTGATCATTTGATTTCATGATCTTGTTCATCGTGAACACTAGAAGAAGTGGTATGTGTGAAGAAGTGTAAGTATGTGCGGAAGGAAGGTATGTCTTCAGATACTTTGAGGGGCGACTGACTAACCTACATACTTTCTACTTAAAACAAGAACGGAAATACTTTTGAGGAGAAAGCCAAGAGATCCTCATGGCAGACTGGGACATAGAAATAATTATTGCCAAACTTCCTACATCTTTGCATGAAAAATGAATTGGTCTTGTAAAAGTGTAGAAGCAGCAAAACGCACCATTGCAAAACCGTATTTCCAGGCTTAGTCATTTATTATCTAAACTTACGAATAGAGTGGTGTGGGAAAAAAATGTACCTAAATGATTTATCTCTCCAAGGTGACCTTAATGCTCCATTGGATTGATGTTACCATATAGGACCAGATTATTTAATGCCACCAATGATTCAACATAGGTACCAATTCCTGTTTCTTCTTGAACATCGCAAAACAAATTACATAAGTAAGCGTTTTGTACTTCACATTCATGAAAATCTCACATTTTGTTATCTGGATGCCCAACTAGAATAGTCAATAATCTTTTTTAGCCGTGTTTTGAGGTGAATACAACATATCTACTGACATATTTAAGAATCAATACTTCGAAGATTTCGTTACTTATTTTTTATGGCTAAAAAGACTTTAACAAACTGCTCTACCAATAGTAACATTGAGTAGGTAGGTGGTATTATTTGTTAAATATGGGATAAGTTTATAATCAATTTCTCAAAAGTATACTTATTTTGTTTGAATTCCAGTTTCATCACAGGAACCCTGGAATCATTGGTCTTCTGGGCCGTAAAAGACAAGACGAAGAACCTTTATATTTTGGATTACTGGTCGATCACATTCACTTGCATAAAAATACAGTGGGTATTGCACATAACGCTCAACCATCAGGTAAGTATTGCTGTCATTCAAGTATCAATTGTTTATCATCGTAAACGTTCATAATCATTGTTTATCATTGATCTCTCAAGCTCGCACCTTAAAAAAATCCTAAATAAATTCTTCTAGTGAAATACAATTATGTTAGACGAATCACGTTTAAAAATATGTTTTGAAGATTAAATTCGAATGAAAAAAAAAAAAAAAAAAAAAGTACCGAATAAGTATCGAACTTGGTGTCCCTCGACTCAGTAGCCTCTAATCATATCCACTAGACCATGGTGGACCTTAGCAACCAAGAGCAATCACAGAACTGCGCTACTCAGTAGAGAGATTATTCCATTTCTCGGTGGTAGGGAGGCTCCGTGACAACCAGGGAGTGGTATTGAGACTCTCCTCGCCTCACCTGGTTGTTCTGTGACCAAGTTGGGGCTTGGAGGAGGCGACCCCCCTCAAGTTGGTTTCAAAAAACGCGGCTTGTACAGTGTTTGCCTAGTATTGTAACAACCCTGCCACACGTTGATGTTTTTCAAGCTGTTTGGATGTGGGGAAGTTAATTTCTGAAATTATTAAGCGTCCAGCACTGTAGGATGTGAGGAGCACTGAGTACAGTGAAGGAAACTTGGATTGTTTTTATAAAATCGGAAGTAGTTGTTTATCACCCATTGCTCTTTCAACTATTTTGCACAACATAAATGAATAATGGTTGACACTCTCGGAGAGTGACGCGAAGTAGACTAGTTGGGCTCAGTAGAAACTGACTGGATAATCGTATGGTAGAACTGTCATCTGGAAAAAAAATTTAAACGGTTTGGTATAAACACTTCCTGTGCCACCACCCAAACATAGTAAACCTCAGAAAGAACAGCTTGCCAATAAATTGGGGGAAAACAGAAATATTGAAAGGCTAAATACACGGACCCAAATAGGAGTATTGATATAAAGAAACCATGTGAGTGAACTAGTTGGGTTCCATTCCTCGTCCACTTTTATCAGACTGTAGTGCATCGGAAGAAACATTTCTGTACTCATCTAGAAGAAGAGAGAGGTGAAGGGAAGAGATGCTTGTGCGTAGCTTGGGAAATTCACCCAACACTATTTAACGGGCCTGAACTGCCATCTTCTGGGAACCATCAATTCGCCAAAGTAACTAATTAATTCCTGCAACTATGGGTCTCTCTACATGATAGGATTTCTGTATTTTTTCTAAAACCATCCCTACCAAAGTACGAGGGTCGTCCAGAAAATAAGTTCCGGTTTTTTTTTTTTAAATCAAGTTTTAATTGAAAAAATTTGAAACTTACAGGTATTGTAGTTGAACATATGTACTATTTTTCCACGTAATCCCCGGCGACATCAATACATTTGGTATATCGCGAAATGAGCTTCAAAATTCCTTCCTCATAAAAGCTTGCGGCTACCTTCTTGGTCCACTTTTTGACAGCTTCTTTCACTTCCTCGTCACTTGTGAAACGTTCTCCCACCAATTCCGCCTTCATTTTGGTAAACAGGTGATAGTCTGAAGGGGCCAAGTCGGGACTGTAAGGTGGATGGGTCAGAACATCCCAACCAAACTCATCCAAAAGTTGCGCTGTGGAATGAGCAACGTGAGGCCGAGCGTTGTCGTGGAGAAGGTAAACACCAGAGGTCAACATTCCTCTTCTCTTGTTCTGTATGGCCCGACAAAGCTTCTTCAGGGTCTCACAATAGCGGTTGGCATTAATTGTTTCACCTTGAGGCAAAAAATCAATCAGGAGAATTCCTTTTTGATCCCAGAATACAGAAGCCATGATTTTCCTGGTTGATTTCTCGACTTTGAATTTTTTGGCACTTGGGGAGGTGGGGTGTTTCCATTGCATGGACTGTCTTTTGTTTTCTGGAGTATAGTGTGACACCCAGGTTTCGTCTCCAGTGACGATAGACTTCAGGAATGCGTCCCCATCAGTTCTGTAGCGGTCCGAAAATTCTCGAGCTGCGGCCATTCGTTGTTCCTTGTGTTGGGGCGTCAGCTTTCTAGGGACCCACCGAGCGCAAACTTTCCGAAAGTCAAGTTTTTCTGAGACGATCTCATGGATGAGGGATCGTGAGATGTCTGGGAAACTCAGGTGGAGTTCATCCAGGGTTGAACGACGATCTTTGCAAACTGCATTGTCGATTTCTGCGACAATTTCGTCCGTCACAACTGAGGGTCTGCCTCTCCCACTTTCATCCTAAGTGAATGTCTTCCCGCCTTAAATTCACGTACCCATCTCCTCACCATTGACTCACTCATTACACCTTCTCCATAAACAGAAATGAGCTGTTCGTGAATTTGAACTGATTTGAAACCCTGTGCATAAAGAAATTGAATCACTCCGCGCACAACAACTCGAGAGGGAATGGGGATCAAGGTGGTGGGACGCGACGTGGAGGGCTCCATTTCAACTATCTGCCCTGACGTTGGTAACTGACCGACTGAGGTCACCCACCTCTCATTCTATTCCCCCACCTCTCCTCTTTCGAGCGGTGTTACCAGATTTGGCAAAAGCCACTCCTACCACCCTACAGATCGAAACGGAACTTTTCTGGACAACCCTCGTATCATGTTTTCTTTGTTCCGATTTTCTGTCAAATGAATTTCTGCTTACAAAGGTTCTTTGGGTTGATGCAAACTTCAGTACTCACCACCTAGATTTTTCAATAGGGTCCTTGCATCCTTTTTGATGATGAGTCGATATCTTGAGCCAGCAATTAAGAGATGCGTGTCTACAATCTCACGATGCTCCCATATGGAGCAGAGAAGCAAGTTTAGTAAATTACTGGCATGCTTTCAATGCACATGCAGTGATGCTATTAAATCACTTATAGCTTTTAGAAATCTAGGAACATGTTTGTTGGTACCACACATGGTAAATTCGATTCAAAATGTTGATAATAAATTCCATGAAGCACTACTATGTGTAAGTTGAGAACATTTTTCGCCTTGGACACCTTTGGGCCATGATTCGATTATTTCCAAAAATTCCAACATGATGGGTTTTTCAGACTCAAGGACATTCTGGTATCAAGTAGGAAGAATCATATTGGTTTTATTGACTACAAGTATTTTCAATCCCTTTGCGATTTTTTTTTTTTTTTTTCGTGATTTATTTATTGCAACTGAAACATAGTACACTTCATCTAGCAATATTTCATTTCATGTTAAGTTCACTAAGGGGGGAGGTTTACAGCAAAACCTGGCCCATACTTGTATCAAGTACAGTTAAAAACACTGGATTACACTTGCACTATTTGCACAGCACAATTAGGTCCAGAGGTTTATTTCTCTTGAGTCGCCGAAGTTCTCCTTCGTTGTTTAAAACGTTGAGCATCTCCAGGTTCTCGTGTTTGTGGAGGCGATGTTCGTGCTTCCTTGCATATTTGGCGATAATTTCGGTGACCGTTTCTACCCTCAAGTCTCGATGAATATCATCATTCCGCATGAACCAGGGGGCCTGAACTATACTTCTCAGTATTATATTTTGTCGGGTTTGGATTGTTTTAATATTTGATTTTTTCGCACAACCCCAAAGCTGAATCCCATAGGTCCAGATAGAGCGCAGTATCTGTTTATATATGAGTAATTTATTGTGTACTGAGAGAAAGATGTACTGGTTGATGGGAGTTCCTTCCCATCAACCAGTACATCTTTCTGAACTTGATTTTTAGTTCCTGATTCTTTTTTTCAATGTGATATTTCCAGTTAAGTTTGGAATCAAGGTGCATCCCTAAGTATTTTACAGTGTCAGAGTATGGAATTTTATTTGAATTGATCTCAACTTCTGGGGCTAAGATTTTTCTATTAGTAAAGTTGATATGCACTGACTTTGTTTCATTTAGTTTCATTCTC
Organism: Adelphocoris suturalis; assembly: GCA_030762985.1. Taxonomy (NCBI): domain Eukaryota; kingdom Metazoa; phylum Arthropoda; class Insecta; order Hemiptera; family Miridae; genus Adelphocoris; species Adelphocoris suturalis. The sequence goes on from CM061045.1 coordinate 85,715,443, forward strand.
CACATCTTGGTCCAATTGACAACCTTGTTAGTGGACGTCTGTAGATTGCGAGTTGCAGTTTCAGCGTCATCTCCAACAGAGAGGATGGCAGTATCATCTGCAAAAGTAGCTACAGTTGTATTTTCCTGTTGTGGAAGATCTCGTGTGTACAGCAGGTAGAGTACTGGGCCTAGGACACTGCCTTGCGGTACCCCTGCTTTTATAGGCTTCAATACAGAGTACTGGTCACCCTGCTTTACCCTGAAGTGTCTGTTAGCTAGGTAGGATTTTAGGAGTAAGTAAAACTGTTTTGGGAGATCCCTGTGCAGTTTATACTCAAGTCCCTTGTGCCAGACCTTGTCAAATGCCTGGGCCACGTCCAGGAAGATACTGGCACATATTTTTTTACCTTCTAGAGCCTTTTCTATTATGTTAGTGATTCTATGAACTTGATCTAGCGTAGAGTGGCGTTGCCTGAAACCGAATTGGTGGTCTGGTATCAATTTTCTGTCTTCAATAATTGGTTTAAGCCGTTTGAGCAACAATTTTTCGAACAGTTTTGATAAGAAAGGGAGGAGGGATATGGGTCGGTACCCCGTCTTCTCATTTGGTGATTTTCCAGGTTTGGAGATCATTATGACTTCCGCTACTTTCCACTGGGAAGGTACATGTCGTAACCTGAACGTGGCGTTGATGATATGAAGTAGTTTTGTTATAGCCTTTTCAGGGAGCTCTTTCACAATTCGACCGGTTATCAAGTCATAGCCAGGGGTCTTTTTAGGATTAATGTTGCCCTTAATTTCATCTTTGAGTTCTTTTAACGTAACGGGCCGAATATCGAGCTCATCCGTTTTTTCTATCAGTGTTGCGTTTTCTTCAGGTGACTGTACTGGAAGAGGTTGAAAAGTTTCATAGAGATGATCTGCAAAAAGTTGAGCTTTCTCTCGGTTACTTCTGGCCCATGTCCCGTCATCCTTTTTGATTGGAGGAGAATGAACTTTAGGTCTATTTATATTTTTGGTTACCTTGTAGAGGGAGTATTCGGTGTCTTTCTCTGCAGTTAGGTTACTCAAAAAATGTTCAACTGATTGGTTATCTATTGATCTAATAAGATATTTAAGTTTGTTACCGAGTCTATTGAGAATAGTTTTGTTTTCAGGGGTTCTGTTATTCTTCCATTTCCTTCTGGCTTTACGTTTGGCGCACAGGAGATCCCTTACTTCTAGCGGATATGATTTCGAATTAGTGTCATAGTTACTGTTTTGGTTTATTGGGGTACATAACCAGGCTGCTTGTTGTATGTTATTGATAAATAAGTCGAGTTCTTCTTCCAGTTGTTTAGGGGTTTTCAGAGGAACTTTAAGGTCGATCGATCTTTCCAATTGCTGCCGGAAACAGGACCAGCAAGTATTTCTATTGAATAAACTCGGATAATTTTCACTAATGATTACTTTTTCACTGATTGTTATTATGATAGGCGAGTGGTCAGAGGGTAGGTCATCGCTGTCCTCTAGATTTATGTAACCACTTGAGATACCTTTGCTTATAAAGAAGTCTATTAGGTCTGGGGTTTTGTTAGCATCCGTGGGCCAGTATGTAGGCCTTCCAGTTGAGAGGAAGTCGCACTTGAAAGAAGCTGCTGCTTCATACAACTCTTTACCTTTAGCCGTGGTTAATCGCGAACCCCAGAAGGTATTTTTGGCATTGTAGTCACCTCCTATTATAAAGTTGTTACCAAGCGATTTAAGAAGGACCGTATAATCATCTTTCTTTAAGTTAAACCTGGGGGGACAGTATATTGCGGCTATACTAAAGCTTTTATTATTGAGTTGTACCTTGACCGAAGTTACCTGCATTTTTTCCTCTTCGATTTTTGGTTCTTCATGGTGAGCGATGTTAGCTTTAATGAGAATTGCCGAACCTCCTCTAGCTTTATTACTTGGGTGTAACGTATGATAACACGTGAATCCTCTTATTTTGATGTATGACGTCTGAGTGAAATGGGTTTCAGAAATAAGTAAGATGTCTATCTTGTTGGAGTGGAGAAATAATTCGACTTCCTTGATGTGATTTAGCAATCCGTTCGCATTCCATGTTGCTATTCTTAAAGTCGGTCCCATTAGATTAGTCCATAGTTAGTAAGTCCTTTTTCTAGCTTAGTTATTCTTTCAAATAACTGTTTATTGGTATGTTTTTGTTCATCCAGTCTTTCCAGTATCTGTGCCAGCATTTTTTCTGTGTTCGACACATTAACCTCTTTTTTAGCAACGGTAGCATATGAAACCTTTGAAGTAGTTGCTCCTGTCATGGTTGTAGTAAGCGATTTCCTCCTATTAAAATTCCTCTCAACTGAGGCATCGCGCTTGGTCTGTTCTTTCAGTTGGGGTTTAGTAATTTTGTTTCTCATTCTTTGTAGCTCCTTAGCTACCTCGCATCCTCGAAAATTTGCTGGATGATTCCCTTTGCAGTTGACACATTTGGGGGCATCTGTTTTGTTCAGGGTACATTCAGAAGTTTTATGCTGTCCAGCACATTTCACACAAGCAGATTCCTTCCCGCAGTAGGATTGGGTATGCATGTATGACTGGCAATTCTTACATTGGGGAATGAGTTTAGAAGCTTTTTTCACCGGCTCAATCTTCACAATTATGTTGAGAATGGCCTTAATACCATAGATTTTGTTTACATCCTCTTTTTTGTCGAAGGTTAACATAAAGAGAGGAAGAGGTTTATGGATGGTTACAATTTCACCACTATCATTTTTCCTTTTCTCTTTCTTGAGAATGTTGGTAACATCCAGGATGGCAAGACCTTGCTCCTTAAGGTCTCCAATAATGTCAGTTTTCTCACATGTTTCATGTAAACCTCTAGCCATGACCTTAATAGGTCTGTCTGCTTTATCTTGATATGTGTACCACTGTTTTTTATCTGAACGTAGTTTGTCTGTGATCAGTTTCCAATTAGTTCTTGAATCTACGTTTATTTTCCAAACGTTATTATTGAGAGCAGTGACCTTGAATTGCTCTCTAGGGATATTCTGTAACATATCTTTGAGGGCTGCGTAGCTCTTTAGCCCTACAACATTTATCGGTGGTGGAGGAGGGTCCTTTTTAGGCTTAATCGTTTCTACCTTGGTTACGTCCTTGTCAGTCTTAGGCTTGTTGGTAGGCCATTCAACCTCCGGAGAACGCCGAGCCTTACGCTTCTTGCGGGCCCTTTTTAGGATCCAGTCAGTTTCTCTCGACAATTCATCTTCGTCCGTACTGTAGGATGTAGGGACGTTGGGTTGAGTCAATTTCGATGTCCTTTGTTTGTCCTTTTGATTTTCATTTAATTTAGCAATATGATCGTTGGCTTGACTGAGGTAATCACATAAGGCAGTTATAACAGAGTACAAATGATTGAAAGCATCACTTACGTGGGGGTCAGCGATCGGGAAGGCTCTTGTTATTATGCGGTGTTGCAATAACTCTTGCTTTGTTTGATCAACAATGTCCTGGAGCGTCTGCTCGCCAACGGCGTCGGCCTTGTCGGTCATGCCACTAAATAAACATTCCCAAACGCGAAGCGAAACATCAGTGTAATAAACCTTTATCGCGGGAGGTCGCTCCGATGTTAATTCAACGAGCTCTCGCACGAGACTGTCCTTTGCGAAAATAAAAAATATGTACAATCAATGCCAGAGTTAATGAAATAATAATTTATCAAATGTTATGAGTGTTAAATTTGTAAAATTGAGGCAAGTGCTTCGATTTTTGCCCCTAGTGAGTTGGTGTTATTTTCAGTCGCAAGTTGAATTGGTCAATCAGTTGGAACCAATGCATGGTATAACAAGGCACATCAAAATAAAAATACCAGAACATCTAAGGTATTACAATATATACTCACATCCTTTAGAAGTTCATTATGGAGAAACCACCTGCACTGTACATAAGTCTACATTGATCAGGATGGCTCTCAGTCTATTTAGGAGGTAGTCTGGAGATATTTCGGAAGCTCCTGGGTACGTGGTTGAAAAACTATTTACCTTGCTGGATTGGATCGAAGTGATGAGATGATATCTGACCACCTGAACTGCTGAATGATGCATGCAATCACAATGCCGAGCGGTGTATTGATGAATATTGGAACCTCTAAGCTCAGGTTTTTCCTAATGAGCATCTTGCTTCTAAATAAATAAGGGCGGAAGCTTGAAACACCCCATCTTCTTGAAATATCTTTTGCAAGAATTGATCTGACCCAAGCAGTTCCTCCACAACAAAATATCAAACTTGCTGTGCTCATTTAGCATGCAAGGATAACTGAGAGTAGGACACCAAATGATACTGACTATGGTAAAAGTAAAGCTGTATAAACCAGCTGGATGGGAGCAGAAACTTGGAAAACAATCTACTAAACCTAGAATAAGAAGCCGAGGAAATGTGCTCAATGGACCAAGTACTCTTTTTGACAGAAGTCAAGGAAATGTATTCAATTTTAATTCAGCAGCAGGGGTTTACCCTCTCACCCAATGTAGGAGGATGTCATTTGCCACTTGTAAGCTGTACCCAAGGAAGTGCTTGTCTGGACCCAACATCAAGAGAGTACTGTAATCTGCAAAACAAAGAGATTACTGCTAAACTGATTAATGTAGTCATTGATATAAAGGACATAGATCAGATAAAGCATGCCACTCTAAATCAAATCACAGGGTACCGATGAAGAATCAGAGCTTGACCCATTGTGAAAAACAATTTGATGCCAAACTTCTAGAGATTCAAGTATACTCCATTGCCCATGACTGAGAAGTAAGCAGAAAAAGAGGTACTCGCCCCACACCAAAAATCCAATGTGCAATGCATCATGATTTTTTTTCATTCAATTTTACTTTTTTATTTTTCCCTGGAGATACATGTAAAACTGAGGCCAGAACACATTCAGCCTCATTTGTAAATGCAGTAGGTATTTAATATTCTCAAAGTGATATGTACGTTGTTCTTATTACATCACATATTTGGATCATTACAGATGTGTTAAGTGTGCCTAAAGCCCGAACCCACAGCATATTTAACTTATTTCATGTTTGATTTAGCTTATCTGTTATCACTCAAGCTTTTACTATTTTCATGCATCCTCATGGTGTTCTCTTGCACTTCCTTCTTATTAGTTGTCTGTGGTTGTGTGGAGTGGACAATTCAAGCTGTCCACTGCTATTTCAGAGGAATGGAGGGTATGGGATTTTATGACACAATATCCCTGCCCTGGCCTCATGTCCTCTGATCTATGACTTAATTCAACTTGAGATTGTAAAATATCTATTGTTTACAAATGTGATGAAATGTGTTCTGAGCTCAGTTTTTGCATACTTCCAAGGAAAAATATAAAGAACAGTGAAATACATTGCTCATTGGTGATGGTGAATCAGGAGGTTATCGACAGTATATTCCCTAATCATGCTCATCGATTTGACTATAATAAGGAGCTTTTGGTGGGATGGAATGTCATAAAAGTTATTACATTTCCCTTTCTAAAGGACAGTCGTTATTGCTGCAAACACCGGAAAATCAGAGAAACACGCTTTTGAAAAAGATTAAGTTGATTGGTCCAAGGATTTAGGTTCAAGAATGTTATCTGATCATGTAGAAAAAATCATTATTAATCCTTATCATTATTATACTTGATGAATTATGTCAAAACTTCTCTGTAAGCGTTTCTGAAATTGAAATAGGTATGATTGCAGAACTGCCTGACTTCTTGTACTCAAGACTTTTTCTTTGAAAGCAAGTTTGCAAAGAACAGAGCAAATCCTACCTTGATCAAGGGTTTCTATTAAAATTATTCAGCATGAACTGGTGTGGTGGAGTTTGACTGCTGTATGATGTTTCACACTGAATCTATTGTTAAAACTTGCAGATCTCTGTGATTCAATAATATCTTAGTTTTACATTTGAATGGATATAATAATAAATAATCATTGAGTTTGATAGAGGTAGGGACTCAGTCTTACTTCAAAACCAGCCCTGAATAACAGTATTGACTGCAGGAACGGCATTGGAGCAGGGCAGTCATTGTTTCTTTGTTTAGTGCTAGAGGGTTTATGGCCTAAGAAATCACCAGGTAGACAGCGGACAATAGGTTGGAAAGTGTAGCAACTATTCTCAAGTAATCATGGTCAACACAAACTTGTTCATCATACCTACTTCTTTCCAGAACACTACCATCTCCTTGATCAAAGTAAAAATAACCAAGCTCCTGAAAATACTTACCAATTAGTTTTTATAATATCTAATTTATCCATAAAGAACAATGGACAGTCTTGAAATTGCCATGAAATCAAGAAGCTGGAAATACTATTTTGACCTCTTCAGCGGCAAATATAGTAAATGCGATTTGTTAGGAAAGTTAACTATTCTATTCATTTATTTATCAAGTGATTTCGTATTGTTACATAAGCATTAGGTACCACCAGTCATGTTCATGGTGTATTTTTGGATGAGGATAATTTTTTCATTCCTGTTTATTAACACTCTACTCAACCCACAATATGTGCCTGAAAAGTAAATGAGTATCTGCATTTGATGTGTTTCAGCCATAGTATTGGTTTCTGATGGAGTTGCTGCTTTAGGCCTACCAGATGGGAAGCACAGCCTAGGATCACAGATCGTCTCACTATCAGGCTCAAAAGTAGTCATTGACGGAACTAATACTTTGGGTGGGAGTGTTACTCCAATAGATCAATGTGTGAGAAACTATATGGAAGCTACAGGTGATTGAATTCATGATGATTCATATTTTAAACTCTAAATAGCAAGGTGTCAAGACTATTTCTTGACTGGAATCAAGGCACAACGTAATAAAACAGAAGTACTTGGTTTAAAAATGCCACCACTAAAAATAAGCCTTCATGAATGTGAAAGGCTAAGTACATATATTTCACATTTGTGTCCCAGTAGCCAGGATCATGTTGGTATAGTTGTCCTGTAGTATGTTCGTGCAGAATGTTTCCCACAATATCTTCTAATATTCACCTCAATATTATGAAATCATTAAATCTAACAGATATTTATTTGAATTATAAATAACATAGGTACCTACCAACCTCAGTTTTAGTTGTTGATACAATTGTTGAAAAATACATTGGTAATAACCTTGTAACTGATCTGTACAAAGAAAGGAAGTATCATTCACTATGGCTGATAGAAGTTGTTGATAGAGTAGAAGTTGAGTTGCACTCATACACTGAAAGAAACTGCTTTCAACTTGACTCATTTTAGCACGAAAAAGAAACGGAATTGAATAGAAAATATAACAGAACTCGGTTGCTTGCAGTTCTAATGTTGTAAATAGAATGGTAGCTTATTGCCCATATTTTCTTGATGTGACACCTAGAGTAGGTTTGAGTTTCTTCCAAGGTGCGCCATGACGTGGTAGATATTACTAAATCGCAACTCGACCAACCTATTTTACACTTGAAGTTTGCCGTCGTGTGTCTACTTAATACGTTGTTATAATGAATTTTTTAACAGCTTTGTTTTGCGAAAATAATATTGTAGACCAAAGTTTCAATTCAACTAAATGGTCGCTGTAATCATGCCTGCCAGCCCGATTATTGGTAGTCAACGAGTTTTTATTCAGACTAGGGCCTAACTATTATAGCAAATCAGTGTCCGAAAACTAAAAAACTTCATTCGTTTAGACTGAGAATAAATAACCTGAAAAATAATGGAGAAAAAATAATTGAAAATTCCTCAGATCTCTGTATTGCGGTGTAGATTAGGTACTACATAGCATAGCCATTGCCCTTGCAGTTTCAGCAGCGTTTTAGACATGTTCTTATTACTATAACTGAGGCAGCTTTACTTGTTTTATTGAATGAATGAAAGGATAGATTTGGTAGTTTGTCGAAGTAAACAAGGCAGGTTGGTGCTCTTCCAACAAACGAAACTACGTAGGTACGTACAGCCTGTCAATTTGCTGTTGGTTAAAAGTAAACTAAGTAGGTAGATTGTTGCTCTGCCAACGATTTTCAACTGCTTATCAATAAGTTTGTCGAATATCGAATCAGGAAATGCGCATCATGAATTATAAACCAGTTGTGAGGAAAAAAACCTTGAAATTCATTCTTCTGAAGGTTAGACTTCATAAAGACGGGCATTGTCAGTGCAGTTATTTTGCGAGTTTTGCAGTTACGCAAATTTGTGGTACAAAAAAAGTTGATTAAGTAGGTACCTACTTCAATTTTTGTCTATGGAAGTACATGATGAATAACAAGTACCTAATAATACATGGAAAGTAGGTAGTGTATACCTTCCTAGGTTCTTATCTTTCCAAAGGCTACCTACCTAATATTCCCTTCTGGCATTGCTCTCATGGAACGTCCTTTCAAATGACCACTTTAAAAGGACTCTAGATTTTTAGTTTCTTAATTGATTCAAAGAACGGTTCTGAAAACTGGATAATCCACAACATTTTCGCGACTGATGTCTGGAATTTCTAACACTCGTTTGTCTACTTCACAACACAAATTTCAATGGGATCTCGACTGCACAAACTAATCTTGAGTTTGTGATCACAACGTTTCAGATCATTGCAGCTTCATATAATTTGCATGAAATTTATTACCTGGCATAATAAAATATACTGAACTAGGAACTAGGTGAATACTGAACCGTAAGTAAACATGTAGGTGGTGACTCTTAATGGCGCTTTTTCGTATAGTTTACTCCTCACCATGACAACAAGGTGAAATAACTTTGACTTGGCCTAGCCTCGATGTAGGGATGCTAGATGTAGAGATGTAGAGAAAAACTCTCAGGGCGGGGGTTTTGAGCCCCCAGCGCGGAAGCCTGTTGGCTTATTGTACTTTCCTGAGAGTTTTTTGTTCAATCAAGGAGACTCAGCCCCCTGATAAGGGGTGGTAGGCTCTTGATTAATTGTTCGCTCGGAATGGAGCTCATCGGGGTTTGGGCCCCAAAGAGCTCAATTCTGCGATGGGTGAGTGCAGGGCACTCGAAGATTATGTGGGATGCCGTTTCGTCAGTCTCCTCACATAGTCTGCACAGGGTTGAGTTTTGTGTGACCCCTATGCGATGTAGGTGAAATCGTAGGGGTGCAAAACCGGTTATGAGGCTAACCAGTGTTTTTAGTTCCCTACGGTTTTTCCTAAGTAGCCCCTCAGTAATTTTGGTGTTGAGTTCAGCCACCATAAGTTTACTGTGGGTGTGTCCTTCAATATTGACCCATCTTTTAGCGGTTTGTTGGTTGACCCACGTGTTGATGGTTTTTCTGAAGGTGGTTTTTGGTAAGCGAGCTCGTCAGCCTTTTCGTTGCCAATAATGCCTCTATGCCCCGGCACCCACTCCAGGCGAACCCGGTTGTGTTTGGCTAGGTTGTTGAGGGTTTGCATGCAGCACCATACCACTCGGGACGAGATGGTTGGAGCCGTTAGTGCTTTTATCGACGCTTGACTGTCAGAGAGGATGCGGACGTGGGCATTTTTATGCCCCCTCCTAAGACTCTCCGCAGCTGCTGCCTCGATTACCACAATTTCTGCCTGGAATACAGAGGTGTGTTGCCCAAGTGGAAACGAAGTGTTCCACCTGGGTTTAGCCCCATGTATTCCTGCGCCAGTTCCTGCTTCCATTTTTGACCCATCTGTGAACCAGATGATGTCATTGGAGCAGCATTTGTTCTCCCATAGCCCCTCTCTTGTGATAATTGACGTGTAGAGATGGGGTTGGGAGAGAGTTTTGGGCATGATATCGGCCACCATGTCGAGTAGTGGTTCTTGTATCAGTTCCAATATGTTGGTATGACCTCGGTGAGGAGTTGTCCGCCAAGAGCCATTCCATTTCAGCCTCAGGGAGGCCATCATGGCCTCTCCTTTTATGAAGATATCCACTGGGGGTAGACCCAGTAGAACCTCCATGGTTGCTGTGGGTGTACCATGCATTGCTCCAGTGATGGTTAGACAGGCCAGTCGCTGGATGCTGGTGAGAGTTTGTCGGGCTCCCACCTGACCTGCCTTGTGCCACCATACAACGCAACAGTACGTTATTATGGGTCTAACAATGGCGGTGTAAATCCACAGGACCATCCGCGGTTGTAGCCCCCATACCTTCCCACATGTACGCTTAGCGCACATGAGGGCTCCTTTGCATCTGTTTGCAATGTATCCTAGGTGTTTATTCCAGGTGAGTTTTGTATCCAGGTATACGCCCAGATATTTGACCTCACGTTGAAAGGGCACCCTTGAATTAAAGAGAAGAGGTTCTGAAAGGCCCCTCAAATTTCTTTTTCTGGTGAAGGTTACAAGTGTGGTTTTGCTGGGGTTTACATTTAGGCCCTCAGTGCCACACCAGTCTTCCACCACTTTCAGAGCTGACTGAGCCAGATCTGAGACTACTCCAACGAATGGTCCCCTAATCAGGATGACCACATCATCGGCATAGCCTTGAGCGTAAAAACCGAGTGTGTTGAGTCGTTCAAGTAAAGAGTCCACAACGAGGTTCCACAACAGTGGGGATAGTACCCCCCCCCCCCCCCCCCTGCGGGCAGCCCCTCGCCACAGACACCTCCACTGATTCCCCAAGGAGCTCAGCATTTACCGTTCTACTCGTAAGCATAGTTTGTATCCACCTACATATGGTGTTGTTTATGTTATGCCTTTGAGTAGCCCTTATAATGGAGGTTACTGAGGTTGAATCAAAAGCCCCCTCTATGTCCAAAAATATTCCTATTGCAAATTCCTTGTCAGCCAGCACAGTTTCCACCCTGGTGACTAGGTGGTGCAATGCAGCTTCACAGGATTTGCCTTGTTGATAGGCAAATTGGTTGGGGTGAATGGGCCTCTCTATTAAGGAGGTTTCCCTCAAGTGTCTATCTACAAGTTTTTTCCAACGCCTTCAAATTGAAGGATGTCAGACAGATGGGTCTAAATGCTTTTGCCTGGTTGTACCAAGGTTTCCCTGGCTTTGGCAAAAATATGACCCTTGCTTGACACCATCTTCTGGGGATCGTGCCTGTTGCCAGGCTCGCCCTAAAGAGAGCACCTAGTATCCTAACGACATTGCCCCCCCCCCCCCCCCCCCCTCTTGTAGAAGTTTCGGGATGATGCCGTCCGGGCCAGGTGATTTATAGGGGTCAAATGAGTTGATGGCCCACATCACTCGCTCTTTGGTGACTACACTCTTTGCCACCTCCCAGTCTAAGGGAGAGGATTTCCCGCCATTAGTGCGGGCTGGTGGGTCAGAGTCTGTACCTAGAGCATTTATTACTAAACAGCCAGGGAAGTGGGTCTCCAGCATGAGTGCCAGAGTGTCCCCAGCTGTTGAGGTATATTCTCCATTTGGTTTCACAAGTGTTCCAGTTGGATTGATAGGATCTTTAGCAAGGATTCGCTGGAGTCTGGCGCATTCAGAGGCACTTTCTACCTCTTCGCAGAACCTCCTCCATGCTTCCCTTTTTGCTATTCTAATAAGTTTCCTATATTCAGCTAATTTGGTCTTGTAATCATCCCAATAGCCGGTCTTTTTGGCTCTGTTGTACAGTTTGCCAGTTTCACGTTTGACAGCTTCTAGTTCCATATTCCACCAGGAAACCTGGATTGGCGAGGGCCCAGTTGTTGTCAGGGTGTGATTGTTGTATGAGGCGAGTAGCGCGCTTTCCAGCTCTTCCGCCAGGGCCTCGATATCATTGTTATTGTGTATTTTGGTCCGAATTTCTCTCAACCTGCCCTCTACTTCCTCCTTGTAGTTCTTCCAGTTCGTTTTCCTAGGATCTCTATGTATGTAGGGATGCGCTAGTGTCGAAGTCTCGAGAATATCACCCATAGAGCAGGAATGTTTCTTTGTACAGTCAACTCTCTTGCTCCTGCCGCACGGCGACGGTGGCGCACCTTGCGGCAGAGTGTTTCTCACCAATGTCATCAAGGTCACTAACTTGATCTTACACTTCATGTATCCAGCCAATTGTACTGGTGACATCATCAAAACTTCAGAATTTAATTAAAAATCAACGGCACGTGTCTCGCAAAAAAAATCTAAATAGGTATCTTCTCAACAAAATCTCTTCTTTCAAATTAAAAAAAAAAAAAAAAAAAATTGAAAAAATACGAGGGTAAGGCTCATTTGGCTCAATTCTATTTCAGTTATATTAATGTATGCTGATTGAAAGTCTTGACTATTCTAGTTGAAAAAACAAACATGATGATGAATGAAATTATCTCAAGTTCATTAGTGAACTATATACAAAAAAAAAGTAGTGGTTTGTTTCGAAAGTAGTTGGCAGAAATGACCAGTGAACGGTGTGGAAGGTTCATCTGCACTGAAAAATAATAAACATTCGTTTAATAATTTGAAATGCTTCTGATTTGCATTGCTACTTTATTAATTATTTGTAACTATATTGTTTATATTTATAGGTTGTTCCCAAGCACAAGCTTTAGCAGCTGCAACCTACAGACCTGCCCAGGTTCTCCATCTCCACGCATGCAAAGGAAATATAGCTCCTGGTGCTCAAGCTGATTTTGTCGTCCTGGATGACGAACTGAATGTACTTTCTACGTGGATCCAAGGTCGACTTGTACACAAGAGTAAAATTATCTAAGATTTCTCTGTTCATTCATTATTTATTATTGTTATTTATTTATTTATTTTTTTTTTTTTAACTTACTTCCTGAAAAGAAATGTTTCAACTTATATACTGCCAATAAAAATATGAATTATGATGTTCGAAACTATTAACTTAAACAAATGAACAAGGCTACCTGCTGGGACTTTGAAGAATTACTTCATAGAATGATGGAAATTAAGATCCTGTTAGTATTTGATATTCCAGGGAAAAAAAATCTCTTAATCAAGCTTTGAATTTTTAGAACATTGACCAATGATTGTGTTTTCTACCTTATTCATACTTTTCAATAAAAGCTGTGGAATATTTTATGAGAACTTACTTAGGATTAGTTTTATTCACGACATTTCACCATTGCACAATGATTGCACCTTGTTTTGTTTACTTCTTTCATCTTAACAATTCAGTATTTATATATTATTTGTTCAACCTTGTGATGTTTGGTAGCTGAATCAAATCAGAGAAACCCCTGAAGCCTGTTGTTAGGTTTCTTTAATATAAATTGTGTTTTAAAAATATATATTACTTACTGTGTCTATTGTTTCCTCTACTTCCTTACTAGTCTTAGCATGAGTTTGATGTTTAAATTAACGAGGTCAGAGTCCATTTAACTGGAGTGTTTGGTAATGTGTGGGTAACAACCAAGTGAGTTACATTTTCTGTCTTAAAAAGACTTAAGCCTTAAAGAACACTAGTCTTACAATGCTTTCATAATTAGCTTCTAATACCATGTTATAAAAAATGCAATAAGTTCCTTAACTACATCATATTTTTATGATAGAGTCCTATTTTTTTGAATAATAGTTTTAAATTATTTTTATATGAGGTTCCTTATACCGTTTCAAAATATTTTATGAATATAAATGTAAATTACCATTAAATATGACTTGGTTGGAATGTGATAGTGGTATATGTGATGCGAAGTCATGATTTTACCGGCTGGTGAAATTTCCATCCAAAGCATATTGGAATATATGATTACATGGGATGGTCCATGGACAGTTGCAAATCCCATTTCCTGCTCCTAGCATTTAGCATTTTACTTATTTACCTTTCAGTGTAAAAATAAAATCCTGTAGCTTCAGATTTCTCAGTGTTCAGTTTTATGAGAAGCCACGAGATGAAATATCGCTTTCACGGTTTTGGGGTTTTTGTGGGCTTTGCAGAACAATTTTACTTTTCCTATCAAAAGTAATTGTTCTGAGCTCATAATGTATTATACCTATTAATACTCTTACCATTTGATTGTGAGAGATTTTTTCCTCTCAGGGTATAGTTGTTTTTTATGAATGAATACTTGTATTTGTGATGTTATGCCATATGATTCTCTATTTTGAGTCTAGGAAACAATAGGGTATACATATCTACATTTTATGTATGTAGATATTCTGAATGTTCTTTGTTAAAAATTGTGTTACCATACAATTCTAAAATATGGTTTTTAATAATGTTATAATTTATGGCGTTATGTGCCACAAAACAATCTGTATAAGTTTTTCATAGTTTTAATAGACTTGTTTGGATATAGACTCGTGTTTCTTCCAACTAACCTTCATCCCATTATTACTTTTATATTTATTTGTATGTAATTGAATACTTACCTTCTAAATACTTTTTATTTACAAATTTTATGACACAAGATGATCGACCACAAAGCTGGTCAAGCTGAATTCTCAATGATTTTCATGGAAGTCTTTTGTTTAACCCTCTGCTAGTTAACCTAACTGGCAGTTCACTATTATGACCCTACTGTTTTTCCAAAAGGATTAATTACTTGAGATAAGAGAAACAACCGTCAATAACAATCGTATGAAAAGTTGGAAACTGCACCTTACATTGTAACAATAATTAATAAATTGATTATAAAAACTACATTTTAGAGCAAGGGGAAATTTCATCTTACTGGAGTAACTCATTGTCAATTAATGACTTTTTCTTCACAGCGAATATTGTTATTATTTGTCATTCAATTATTTATACTTTATATCAAATTAGTTTACTACGTTTTTTTTCTCACTTGTACAAACATACTAATAACTCGAATGAAATTTTAACAAAAAAGTGAAGTAGCCATTTAACTGAGAGTAGGAATATTATAATTTTAAGGGATCATGGGCTACTGAAACAGGCAAAGAAATTCGTCATTGTGCTAGGATATATTGCGTAGTGGGGAGGATCAAAATAATACCAGTAGGTAAGAAGGTAGAGCAACTAAAGTGATTTCAATTATAAACTTTTCATACACAGTTGCTTTTTTAGCTACGGGTTAACATGGACATCTCACTCAGATATTGAATGGATAGGGGGGGAACTGTAAAAGTTGAAGAACATTGTATTTTACATAAAGAATATTAAACACCTCAGGGACGTTCAATGTAATAGATGCCTATCTCAAAATGTGTTTTTATGGTGATTGAGCTTGGCTGAAAGACATATTCATCAGGGTATATAAGAAATAGAAGCGTAGTCTTGTGTATGAGGATGCTTTCACAACATAGAGGTTTGTGGTAGCTGTTAGACCTTCTACTGAACCTGGACCTAAAAAATGAGATTCGATAATGTAATGGATACAACAAACAAAGAACTGGAAGATCTGAAATTTTTTACAGTTTATTGCAGTAATTGCCTTGAAATATGACAAGAATATTCACCATCTAGTATCACCCCTGTATTCCACCTCAGTTTATTATGGTGGCTCCAATATATGTTTCACCAACAAAATGTTTTAATTTTTCCCATTCCACGATTAGGTTGATATTTTAAGGACATGGAAGGGTCGAAACCGTGGGGCCACATAGTATCCTCTTCTAGGCGTCCATTCCATTATTATTTGTTACCACATTCTTGATGAAAAACCCTAATATAAAAAACTACCCATCACAGAAAATTTATTTTCTGTTAGGGAAACATACTTGTATATTCGTCCTTGGCTCTGCTTTCTGTTACATTTAAGCCATTAGTGGAAGATCAGCTATGATAGTTCATAAGAGTACCTATCTCTTCAATAGCTATTGAAGAGACAGTCTGATTCGAATGAATTGGTTTAGAAGTTAGTAACTTGAACTGACCAGTAGTAGGTGACCTCAATACATTTACCCCTCCTATGCCAATAAAAAATGTCTCGAGAGCATGTGCTATTATCGGTATGTTGGCTATCTGATTTACCAGTTGTTTTCGGTGGGAATTTTCCATCCATCCATTTTCCAGATCCTCATTCCTCGACTCCTTTAGTAACCTGATTGATCCTTCTGAACTAAGAACAAAGTATTCAACTGCCTACCTGAACAACTTGATCATTAACATACACCTAGATCTCTTTGTGATCCAGATATGGCAAATTTCTCATACTACCAGATATAGGATAGGAGTGGGATGTTCCAAGTAAGCAACCCTAACTCTTATTGGCTCTTACTGAAGACACTGCACCAGTGGTGTACCGGAGGGGGTACTGTCTCAGAAAATCTTAGAATTTTTGTGGCACTAACCGCTATTTTCGATAACTTTTTAGGCTTCAAATTGTGTAACAGAGCCTCAAATAAATGTATGTAAGTATTCCTCTTTCTGAAGTGTTTCTCCCTCTAGAGATCCCATCTGCCTGCCTTAGTATTGGTAGAATTGGGGGCTGAGCCTCCTCCCCTGGTAGTATTGGTGTGACTGATCCCTCCACAAGTCTTTTGGCTACTAGGAAAGAACAAAAGTATACAAGATGACTGCTAGAACCGGTCGGAAGTAACGGAAATCACTTACTATGGTAGGTAGTCAGGAGTCGGCTAAGTAGGCTGTTCTGACCTGAAATGGTATTTCAGGTCAGCAGAATCAATTTATTTTTTGTTTTGTTTGCACTTTTGTGTGGTCGGGGTAGGGAGACGTAGTTGGGGTAGACACTGGTGGTGTGGAGGGTCTTTTTTATTATTATTAGGGGGTTATTTTTATTTAGGCTTCAAATTGTGTAACAGAGCTTCAAATAAATGTATGTAAGTATTCCTCTTTTTGAAGTGTTTCTCCCTCTAGAGATCCCATCTGCCTGCCTTAGTATTGGTAGAATTGGGGGCTGAGCCTCCTCCCCTGGCTACGCTAGTGTTCTGCACCACTCACAGAGAGCTTTTCTGTGTGCTGCTGTCTTTAGGGCATCACATAATTTCACCCTTACTCTAGGGAACTCTGTAGGAGATAATGAAAGGAATCTTTAGTAGTGTGTGTGTTTGGGTACAGGGAGACCATACTTGGTTGAACAGTGGTGATCTGTTCAAGCTAGATGATATTGCAGTAGGAGATAGGTAGGTGACATGATCAAGATGAGGCTTTCAGATGAAGTGTGTTTATTTGGCGATTCCCTGCCTCTTATATACTAAAGGCTAGGAGTGGGGAGGGTAGTTATAGCCCCTACCCATAGCATGGGATGCTTACATGAAGGCAGGGTGAGGTTCATACTACAGATATAATGTCCATATCTCTAGGGCTTTTCAACTCGTGAAAACCCTTACTAAAACTCGCAGAATTCAAGATACTGCATAGGAATACCATTATTTGTGAGAAGTTAACACATTTTACATATTACTATGGTACTGTATTATTCATTTACCACTCAATGCTTGGTATTCCTCCTATCTTTCTGTGATGAAAACTTTGAACTTATCATAAAATGGGGTGAAAATGGTACACTTTTTGAGGTTTTCTGGTTTAATGATGGTGCAATCATTTTGTTATTGTCTACTTCTTATTTTATCCTGATATTTTCACATCCAACGAGTATTTTACAGCTTTGGTGGAATTTCGTAGGTTGAAAATTGAACGAATTACTTTTTTTTCTTTCTTGGACCATTTTTACCCCACAAGTGGGGTGGAAATAGTAGGTACACCACTTTTTCTCACGATATTGTCTATGTTGAGAAGCCCTGTTGCATTGCCACTCCTCGAGACCATCTTTGGGACCTTTTAGCAGATGCTGGCTCCCAAAAAGTGGGAAAAAATCCCCTCAGAAATTAAAAATGGTGTAACTGATCCCTCCACAAGTATTTTGGCTACTAGGAAAGAACAAAAATATATACAAAATGACTGCTAGAACTGGTCGGAAGAAATCACTTACTACTGTGGTAGGTAGTCAGGAGTCGGCTATGTAGGCTGTTCTGACCTGAAATGGTATTTGAGGTCAGCAGAATCAATTTATTCTTTGTTTTGTTTGCACTTTCGTGTGGTCGGGGTAGAGAGAAGTAGTGGGGGTAGGCACTGATGGTAAGGATTGATGGTCTTTTTTTTACGATTCTTGTTAATAATTGGGGTGATTATATTTTGTTTTTGGCGTTGGGCTGGGCATTGAGACCGATGTTTCTGTAATATTATGGGTCATTTGGTTTTTTTTTTTTTTTTTTTTGTTGTAATGTTGATTTGCTGATTTGGGGACTGTTCCCGTTTGATTTTTATTGAGTGGTTGGTTTCATGGTATTTCTATTTCTGGTATTTTCTGGAAGCTGAATAATTTGCGAGTTGTATAATTAAATTATTTAAAATTGTTTCATTTTGTTGCTTCGGGTTTATGACGTTTACTATTTTATTTCCGCCGTGTATTTCTTTTGCTGTGTCTAAACGATCCTCTTTCTCCTTGGAGCCTGTGTATATGAGTTATTACCTTATTTGAGCTTGTTAATATTGGAAATAATTCTGTAGTTAGCATGTTGGATAGCAATTTATAAGTTGGCATGAGAATTATTCTACGTAGTATAACATCCATTAATGTTGGTGCAATATCGTCCAAACATCCTAGAGCTATTAAAAATCTCATTATGGAGATTGTAGGTAACAAACCAAGGTAGTTTTTTTTTATCGAGTCCTCGATTTAGCTGTTGTATTGTATCTACTCGTGGTTTTTGTTGGATTTCTAACTCCAAATGGGTGATCGAATTTACCATCATCTCGTTCAATTTCCCTTCTAGTTCTTTGAATTGCGACATGACCTCTTGGGGGGGATGTAATCAGTTCCGGGCTTAGGGGTTGTTTCGGTATTTTCCGGGTTTGTTTTGGGTGGGGGGTTGTTTTATTTGATTCTAACATTGATTGTTGGAACAGCTTGTTTACTTCGAACATAGTGGTTAGGTGTGAGTGAACTGTTTCCACTAATTTTTCGTACATTTGTTTCTGTGCCTCTAATTGTGGTTGTATTACCTATTGCTATTATCAGTTCTATTCCTTGGCAGTGGTGAAGATATACAGGAAATGCGTGCAAATGTAGCTTTTCGTTCAGCGGTCATCTTACGGTAACTGGAGTGCTGATATTCCGCGCATGTCTCGTCCAGGTACCCACATTTCTTATACCAAATCAGGTTTGCTTTTTGCGTGTCCGGGATATCTTGTTCGCATTTTTGGCATTTCAGTGTTTCCATAGTCGATTGTATTGTAACATTTACGTGTAAGGCTGTCGAGGCGAATTCGCGCGAACGGTTCACCTCCCTTCAAACACACTGTCAACATCCATTTCCTTAGTTGGTGCGTTGAAAAACAAACTGGTTTGATTCTCTTCGCGTTCGCCCCTTTTCGCGTCTTGCAGTGGACGGGCTCTCAGTTAAAACAGTGTGTTTGAAAGGGAGGCGTACCGTTCACGCGAATTCGCCTCTTTTCGCCTGTTCGCCTCTTCGCGCGAAATCGCGTCCACTGGACGGACAGCCTAACTGTTGGCTGTTCCGATTCACGATCTCCTTTGTGTCATACCTAGGTAGTCAGGGGGTCGGCTAAGACATCCCGTGGGGGTTGTTTACGTTGGTGGGCTGTTTTGATTCACAGTTCGGGGAAGTTCGCGTTTTTGTTTATGGATTTCTTCTGGTTCTGAAATTCAGCTGCTGTTATTCGCAGCTTATTGGGGCGGTAGTAGGCACCAAAGTCTAGTTATAAGAACGACATAATGGAGGTGTAAGTTACGGTTTTTGGATGGGATTGGGCAGAAGATATCCAGTGGAAGCTTCTTTATTCGAGTTTCAACTAGGGGTTCTCGAAAAGAGATGATATTATTTTTTGATGTGCGAAGTACATCGTTGATTTTGGCTATAGGTAGCGGAAGCATTGTTTTCACTTTCGGGAGAAAACAAATTCTTAGACTCCAAGATCAACGTTCTAGACCATTCTGAACAACTTTGGTTCGGTTTCTGTGTGCACGCGCGCGTAACAAATCCTTGTAACAAGCTTATTTTCCACAGTTTTCATCCGATTTGGATGAAATTTTCAGGGGATGTGCGGGCTAGGGGGTAGATAGTCCCCTATCAGCTTAATTGCTGCCAAATCAATACTTCAGTCCGCGCATGCGCAAACGTAAATTCCATTATGCTCCATTTTTCACGCCCTAGTCGTCCGATCTCCAATTAGGATGATAGTTGGGGGATGACAATTTGATCATTCCATATTATTATGTATTTAAAAAGGGGCCGAGGGAAGACGGAACGACAAACTACATGACTAGCTGATTTATTAGATAATACTGAACAAGTATAACCATACAGCAGGTTGCAATACATGCAGTAGACATTGTGGACACAACATTCTCCCCCACATAATAAGGCAAATACATCCGAATAGACAACATGAATTTATTAGGTAAGTATCCATACGAAAAATAGAAAACTTCCATAACCAGAAAATGGTCTCTTGGTACAACAAACAAGATCAGAATCGCAGAATCACATTAGGGTCTCGGAACCTCTCTGGCAGTCTTCTTGCACGAACAGGTCTAACGATTGGACGAATTGGCGTGGTAGGAGGTATCCTTGGTGAAGGGGCTGTATTAGGAGGTGTGCGAGGGGAAGGCCGTGGAGATGGCGAACCATGATGGGGCGGCGTCGATTGGTGACAGCGCGACGGCAGACACGGCACTTCAAACGACTGTGCAGGACCAAAGGACACAGTCTTCTTAGGCCGAACAAGCGTGTCTCGAAGCTGATTAATGTGTCGCTTCAGCAACCTCCCTGAACCATCCAAACGAACGAGATAGTGTCGCTGCCCATACCTCCGCACTACCTCACCAAACTCCCAGACAGAATTGTTTCCTTTGAAGATGCGTATCTGAACTCTCTCCCCCACATAGAAGAACCTCTTGGTGACCTGCGTAGACTGCGAAGCGTGAGACTCCACAGGAAAAAATGCGTCCAGGCGCGTGCGGAACTTACGCTTCAGATAGAGCTCAGCTGGCGAACTTCCACTGGCAAGAGGCGTTGCCCTGTAGCGGAACAAGATCTTCCTGATTTTGTCTTGCATGGGAATGTCCTCATCCGAAGCAGCGCGCAACTTATTTTTGAGGGTTTGCACATTCCGCTCAGCTAATCCATTAGTTGCTGGATGCCCAGGCGCGATAAACTTCTGGTAAATACCATTAGAGCGGCAGTACAGGTGAAAAGCTTCACTCTGAAAAATAGTAGCATTGTCTGACACAAGGTGAGATGGAAACCCATGAGTGGCAAAAATTTTGTTCAGGAGCGAAATTGTAGAAGCAGTGGTAGGTGCATCTCTCACTGGCTCAATCTCTGCCCACTTTGACTTAGCGTCAACACACACAAGGAAGTGGTGCCCCTGGAATGGCCCAGCATAATCAATATGAACACGCTCCCAATTCTCTGATGGCTCATCCCAAGGGTGATTAGGCGCTTTAGGTGGATCCGACCTGGTGAGAGCACACTGCTCACAACCCTTAACCAGCCGCTCGATTTGGCTATCAATACTGGGCCAATATACGTACTTCCGAGCGAGTTGCTTCATTTTCATGATCCCAAGATGGGTTTCATGTAATTCTGCAAGGACGTGACTACGGAGGGATGCTGGAATGACAATGCGGTCTTGTCGGAACAGAGTACCTTCATGAAGCGTGTATTCAGAGTCCATGCAACCATTCTTGAGCGACTCAATGCTACCCCTTAGTTCCGGATCCTTGTTGGTTTCCTCACGTATTGTCTCAAAAGTTACCTCATGGCTTGAAATTTGAAAAATTTGCTCAGCGAAAATTTGGTTGACTTCTTCTCCGATTAGCACGTTCATAGAAGAGAAAATCTGGTGCACAGGAGCTCTTGATAGGCAATCAACATTACTGCTCTCTTTGCCAGATTTGAAACGTACCTTGTAGTCAAATCCTGACAGGAAGGAAGCATACCGTAGTAGTCGGGCACTAGTCATCTGAGGCAAGCTCTTGTTGTGCTGAAATATGCGAGTAAGTGGTTCGTTGTCAGACACAAGGGTGAATGGCCTACCAAAAACGTAATTAAAGAAGTGGTTCACACCAAAAACAATCGCAAGAGCCTCCCTATCCAGCTGGCTGTAGTTGGTTTCCGATGGCGTTAATGAGCGAGACGCGTAAGCAACAGGCCGTTCAGCTCCGTCCACAGGATGACTCAGAACAGCAGCAACGCCATCAGGACTGGCATCACACGTGAGAATCACAGGCAAGGCTGGATCAAAAGGTATCAGAACCCGATCACCACAAAGTTCATCCTTCAGTCTTAGAAAAGCAGACTCACACTCAGTGGACCATGTGAATTTCTGGTTATTTCGCAACAGGCGTCGGAGGGGGTATGAGAGTGAAGAGAAATGCGGGATGAATCTTGAGTAGTACGTGAGAAGTCCTAGAAAACGACGGACTCCATCCGCATCTGTGGGGCGTGGCATCTCATTGACAGCTCTGACCTTGTCAGGTGATTTCCGAATCTGATTGTGCTCTATCACATGACCAAGATATTCGATTTTCTGCTCAAAGAAAGAACACTTGCTACGGTTAACGTGTAGGTCATTCTCGGCAAGGCGTTTGAGACAGGCACGCAAGTTATGAGCACACTCACCTAATGTAGCTCCATGACAAATTATATCGTCAAAATAGGACTCTGACTTTGGTAATCCTTGAAGAACCTGTGAAACTATTCTATTGAACTCGGCCGGCGCTGTCTTAATGCCAAAACTGAGGCGGTTCATCCTATACATTCCTCGATGGGTAGATATTGTTTGAATCTGGGCACTCTCAGGACAGACTTTTAAATGCATATACGCCTTGAATAAATCGATTTTGCAAAAGTACTTGGAACCACGTAAGCTATGTAGCACATCTTCTATTCGTCGTATTGGAAAACTTGCAGAAACTAACCTCTCATTAACACCACACTTGTAGTCAACGCACAAGCGTACTCCACCATCTGCTTTAGGTATCACCACAAGAGGCGAACCCCAATCGCTCGTTGTAACAGGCGAGATAATTCCGGCAGTTTCAAGCGAATCCAATTCCTTTTCAACACGGGCACGCAAGGCATAGGGAAGATGGCGCTCTCTTGTAAAAATGGGTTTGGCCCCCTGACGTAGCTGTAACTTGACCTCAACATTTGGCACACAACCAATCTCTTCTGAGAAAACATTTGGAAACTCGGCAATTATTTCTTCAGGCGTGATGACCGAATTTATCGGAAAAGATCCAGAGCCAGCTTGGAACACAAAGTCGATCTCTTTGAGTTCTATCTCAAGACCTCTGATCCATTGTCGACCCAACAATGCTGTATGACCTGCTGGGACAATGAACAGATCACTGCAGGTTTCCTTGCCTCTGTACGCCACTGTAACAGTCACCTTCCCTTTTGGCTGTATCACGTTCCCAGAATACGACCTGAAAAACGTGTTAGAAGGCTGAAGTGGCAGCCTCAGATCAAGCTTGTTGAAATCATCTTCACTCAAAAGTGAAAATCTAGCTCCAGAATCGACTTCCATGCATTGTGATTTGCCATTAATGAAAACAGTGACAATGTATTTGTCAGCATCTGGAACAACTTCGAACAAATCAACAACTTCCGTATGAAGGCGGGAAATACCGTATGAGCGGTCAGCTTCTACGTGCGTGACTGAATTTGCAGAATCAGATCTACCTGGCTTCAATTTTTGTGATAGTGTGGCTATACAAACGCGTGAAACATGCCCTTTGCGGTTACAAGAGGAACAGTGAACTGCATCATAGTCCACCCGGCACTCAGCCACTTTGTGAGAATTTTTAGCGCACCTTGTGCACAAATCTTGAATTCCTAGTGCTTTATAATCAATGTGACTGGTATGAAAACGATTTTTGGCTCCAGGTGATCGATATCTGTCACTAGGAAAACGGGGGCTAGGTGAGCGGTAACGGTTCCGCGAGCCATTCCGTGAACGTGAACTGTCAAAGTAGCGAGAACTGTGACTAAAATCACGACGAGATCGTTGCGACGTTCCAGTGAGGCGGTACGTGTCACTATGACTAGTAGCGGGACCTGAATTTGACTGTTTTGACAGTTCGGCACTTTCAATTCGGGCAGCTTCCAACGCTGTAGCTTTTCCCAAAATTGTATCAAAAGTAGTAACTGTTGACTGTAACAGTTGCTCCCGGATCCAGTTATCACGCAATCCCCTGATAAACTGCGCTCTAAGAAACATGTCATTCACTGAAATTGCTTTCTTACATGCACACTCCACTTTAAACTCACAAACAGCCAAGTCCTGCTGTAGTGCAGCAACAAATTCAGAAATTGATTGCCCTTCCTTTTGGTGGATATTTAAAAAATAGTGCTGGGACACAATCATACTTCTTTTGGGTGTGAGCATTTTTTCGAGTTCTGCGACAAGAGTCTTATAATTAATATATATATATATTAATTGCTATGCAATTCTTAGGCCGACCCCCAATAATTTTTTTAAAATGTCCACTTTTTTTGTGTAACGTTTTTGTCCCGAGATGGGAAGCGAGAGGTCGTGGGTTCGAATCCCGGCCAGGCCTGAAAACATTTTTTTTTTTTTTTTTCTCGTGAGACGAAGGTTGTGGGTTCAAATCCCGGCCAGGCCTGAAATTTTTTTTTTTTTTTTTTTTTCTCGTGAGACGAAGGTTGTGGGTTCGAATCCCGGCCAGGCCTGAAAATTTTTTTTTTTTTTTTTTTTCTCGTGAGACGAATTGCATAGCAAATTATCCTCGTTTTCTACACAGTAGAAAAGAGAAAAGATCCGGCGAGGCTCGAAGCGCCGAGTATAAATTAGGGGGTCCAGGGGGGCGAAGCCCCCCTGGCGGGGTCAAGGGGCGGAGCCCCTTGCGAGGCCCGAAGGGCCGAGTATATATATATATATATATATATATATATATATATATAAGTATATATATATATATATATATATATATATATATATATATATATATATATATATATATATATATATATATATATATATATATATATATATATATATATATATATATATATATATATAGGGCGTATTTCTAGACGATAACTCCCTTAAAATATGGCGTAAACATTTCGTTCACACTCAGAAAAATCCGAGTTCGTTGGCTGGCCCAATCCCTCCAAAATCGCAGGTTCACATTTACAGTATAGTGGCCCGAAAAATCGGTTTTTTGACAATAGGGCATGAGAAACTGGCTTATGAAATCACAATCGTTGGCTACCAGCCATTTATTTTCTAGTTTCCCTCCAAGCGATTTCAATACTATACTTATAGCTTGTGTAGTTAAGGAAACAGTGGAATCCTCAGGTCGGCAAATCGCCATTTTAACCTTGGACGAACCTTTTTATCTCTTAAGCGATTTTCCGCCCTTGTGAATGTACGTCAGGGGGCCTTCATTTATTAGATGTCGTTTTTGGCCGCTGACTGATCATCATGGAAGGGAGTAGCCTAACCGATCTTTTAAACATAATTTATTCTGTTCTCAGTACAGAAGAAGTTATGACAGGTCACGCTTATGCTAGACATGTTAGAGCCCACCTCCTTACTCATCGAGCTCTGGCGTAGCTGATATTGAAGATTTTTCAGTTTTCGCATTCATTTTGATCTGAAATACAGCAAGTGTTGTATGGAAGGTGGTGGCTGTGTGATCGATCAGATATTCCGAATGAATTATGAATTCCGTATATAATTTAAAAAAGTGAATGAATTAAGGAACTAGGTAACTCAAAAGTTCAACACCCAGGTCCGAGGTCCCACTGCAAAGCTTTGGTTTCGATAGGTACTTCCAAATGGTACTTCCACTTGGAGCCAGGACTATCTAATGGACCGTTTAAACCCGCTGAGTCGTGCCATGGCTAGGTACCCCATCTAGTAATTGCACTGGTTCCCATAAGTGTCGTTGATCCTTTTAGCAAATTTTCGTAGAGCAGATGCAGGATCCCAAAAAGTGGGGGAAAAATCCCCTCAGAAATTAAAAATGGTGTGACAGATTCCTCCACAAGTCTTTTGGCTGCTCGGAAAGATCAAAAAAGTATACATGATGACTGCTAGAACTGGTCGGAAGTGATGGAAATCACTTACTGTGGTAGGTAGTCAGAAGTCGGCTAAGCCATTTCAGGTCAGCAGAATCAAGTTATTCTTTGTTTTGTTTGCACTTTTGTGTGGTCTGGGTTGGGAGAAGTAGTGGGGGTAGGCACTTGTGGTGTGGAGGGGGTATTTTTTATTACGATTCGTGTTAATAATTGGGGTGATTATATTTTGTTTTTGGCGTTGGGGTGGGCATTGAGACCGATGTTCCTGTAATATTATGGGTCATTTGGTTTTTTTTTTTTTTTTGTAATGTTGATTTGCTGATTTGGGGACTGTTCCCGTTGGTTGTATTTGATTTTTATTGAGTGGTTGGTTTCAAGGTATTTCTGTTTCTGTTATTTTCTGGAAGCTGAATAATTTGCGAGTTGAATCATTGAAATACCTATTTAAAATTGTTTCATTTAGTTGTTTCGGGTTATGACGTTTACTATTTTATTTCCGCTGTGTATTTCTTTTGCTAAGTGTCTAAACGTTTCTCTTTCTCCTTGGAGCCTGTGTGTAGGTGTTATTACCGTATTTGAGCGTGTTAATGTTGGAAATAATTCTGTAGTTAGCATGTTGGATAGCAATCTATATGTTGGCAAGAGAATTATTCTCCGTAGCATAACATCCATTACCTAATGTTGGTGCAATATCGTCCAAACATCCTAGAGCTATTAAAAATCTCATTATGGAGTTGGGATCGTAGGTAACAAACCAAGGGAAGTTTTTCGATCGAGTTCTCGATTTGTTTTAGCTGTTGAATTATATCTAGTTCCAGGCTTAGGGGTTGTTTCGGTATTTTCCCAGTTGGTTTTGGGTGAGAGGTTGTTTTATTTGATTCTAACATTGATTGTTGGAACAGCCTGTTTACTTCGAACATAGTGGTTAGGTACGAACTAAATCACTCGCGACGAAGTTGTGGAAACCCATTTCAAAACGGAAGTTAGTGAAAAACGTTGTCTATTTCCACGAAAACTAAAGAGTTACAATGTTAAATCGATTTCGACGGTTAGGCCATCTTCAGTAACAAACAATAACTGAAGACACATTAAAAAGGACACATCTTATTGTTGTAATTGGGTGAAGGTACGAATGAGCATAATAAAGATATGACTGGAGATATAATTGAAATATAAAAAACGGTATTTGAGACAGCACATGGGACATTCATGGAGACATACATAACAGTGAGTGAGTGTTACAGGAATTGAACGGATAAAACATGGATGAGAGAACGGTTACACACATGAATCAGAGAACGGTTACAACAGTCTCCCCCACTTGAATTAGAACTTTATGAAAATTATGAATTATAACTTTAATGGAAAATTTACTCGAGTTGAAAAATAGAAAATTTATACTTAAAGCACAAAGTCTTTAAAATGTTGTGGCGGTCTTCTTTCGCGATTTGATCGACGAATCTGGACGTGATCTTGATTTTGGGCATCGGTGACTGGTAAGGTTTCTTGGCTATGCGTTTGTGGTTGAGCTTCGGGATTTGTGCAAGGCGTGGCAAGATTGTGTTCTGGATCTGGAGATGTGAGGACAGGAACGTTAAATGTTACTGATCGAGTTTTCGGTAAGGATGACTTCTGTGTAAAGGTGTCTTCATTTGAATATGGTTGTGGCACTTGAGTTGAGACCAATTGGTTTATGTGACGTTTTACAAATCTACCAGAATCCAATTTTATGAAATAGTGACGAGTTCCCAATTTCTGTACAACACTACCAAACTGCCAGATGTCTCTGTTGTTGATATGCAGTCGTACTTGCACTCTCTCCCCCACTGATATAGATCGTGCAGGCTGAGGTTCAGTAGGATGACGATTTTTGAGCAGGGAATTCGGGAAAATGGCGTCTAATTGTATTCGAAGTCTTCGGTTCAAGTAAAGTTCAGCTGGTGACTTACCGCAAGCAAGTGGTGTGGCTCTATAACGAAATACTACAGACTGTACTTTATCCATTATTGAACCAGGTGTATTAGCAAGTGATTTGAGTCTCTGCTTGAGGGTTTGTATGTTTCGTTCCGCTAAGCCATTTGTGGCTGGGTGTCCTGGCGCAATAAATTTTTGGTAAATTCCATGGGATGAGCAGTAAGCCTTAAAAACATCGCTTGTAAATATTGTTGCATTGTCTGAGACTAGAACATTGGGAAAACCGTGGAAACTGAATATAGTGTCAAGTTGCTGGATGGTAGAATTTGTAGTAGGAGCGTCGCGTAGCACTTTAATCTCTACCCACCTAGATTTTGCGTCAATAGCTACCAAGAAAAAATGTCCTTCAAAAGGTCCGGCATAGTCGATATGCAAACGTTCCCAGTTAGCTGTAGGTTCTTCCCATGGGTGCACAGGAACTATTGGTGGATTCTTGCGTACAGAGGCACAATCAATGCAGCTTTTCACCAGGTGCTCAATATCTCTATTGATTCCTTCCCAGTAGACGTACCTACGAGCCAACTGCTTCATTTTGGATATACCAATATGTGTTACATGGAGTTCAGCGAGAATTGTTTGCTTGAGGCTATCGGGTATGACTATCCTGTCAAGTCGAAAAATGATGCCATCTTGGATGGTGTAAGGTGTGTCATTAGAATTTGTTTTAAGCGTTTGTATCAGCTGTCTTAAAACAGGATCTTTGGATGTTTCCTGCCGAATTATTTCAGCAGTGACAGATCTACCAGATATATTGAAGAGGGACTCGTGACAAATTTGAAAAACTTCCTGATTGATAGCAACATCACTTGATTTAGAGTATTGGGTAATTGGAGCTCTTGACAGGCAGTCAACATTCTCATTATCCTTGCCCTTTTTGAATGTGACATTATAAGTAAAACCAGACAAAAATGAAGCGTACCTTAGCAATCGGGCAGATGTCATCAGTGGTAATGAGCGATTATGGCCAAATATTCGCGACAATGGTTCGTTATCAGTTGCAAGGGTAAAATTTTGACCATATATGTAGTTGTAAAATTTGCTAACGCCAAAGACAATAGCGAGAGCCTCGCGATCTAATTGGCTGTAATTTTGTTCAGAGCATGTTAACGACCTAGATGCATAAGCGATAGGCTTTTCATTACCTTCAACTATGTGGCTCAAAACGGCGGCAATTCCGACAGGGCTAGCATCTGTGGTAAGTACAATTGGAAGTGCTGGGTCGTAAGGAACTAGAACACGTTCGCTACAAATTTCAGTCTTGAGCTTCTGGAACGATGATTCACAGAGAGAATCCCAGTGAAAACGTTGGTTTTTCCTGAGTAGTTTTCGAAGTGGGCAGGAAGTAGTAGAAAAATCTGGGACAAAACGAGAGTAATAAGTGATGAGGCCAAGAAAACGACGAACGTCATCGACATTTGAAGGGCGCTGCATGTTGGAAACAGCATTAATCTTCTCAGGTGACTTCATAATTTTGTTGTGACTAATGATGTGACCAAGGTACTCGATGTTTGTTTGAAAAAACGAGCATTTTGATTTATTTAAATGTAAGTCATATTCTGATAGGGTTTTCAAACATGTGCGAAGATTATTAGCACATTCTTCATATGTGGCACCATGGACGATCAGATCGTCGAAATATGCCTGTTTTCGGAACAGCACGGATGATTTGAGACATAATCCTATTGAATTCGGATGGGGCTGTTTTTATACCAAAAGATAACCTATTCACCCTGTAGGTACCTCGATGCGTCGTCATGGTTTGAACTATGCTGCTTTGTTCATCAACAGGGAAATGTAAATATGCTCGAAATAAGTCCAATTTACAAAAATATTTGGAATTTCTTAAGCTGCTGAGGACATCATCGATTTTGCGAATTGGAAAGTTAGCTGATATTAGGCGATCATTGACTCCGCATTTATAATCAACACAAAGTCGAACTCCATTGTCAGGTTTTGGTATTACTACTAGGGGTGAGCCCCAATCACTCAGAGGCACTGGAGTGATGATACCAGCTTTTTCTAGTGAGTCAAGTTCTTTATCTACACGATCACGCAGGGCGTAAGGTACATCACGTTCTCGTGTGAATGATGGTTTTGCGTCAGATTTCAGAGTCAGGGAAACTTTTATGTTCGGGATACACCCTATTTTCTCTTCAAAAATGGTTGAAAATTCATCAAAAATATCTTCGAGTTGGAAAACGTGAGGCTTGGTTGAAATATTGGAGTGTCTAGTAGATTCTTGAACCATTTCTGAGTCAATTTGTTTTAGGTCGAGATCAAGTTTCCTAATCCAATCACGCCCTAGAAGAGAATCATGACCAGTAGGTACAACATACAATTGAGCATTAATAGATTTGCCATTGTATTTCACAGTGACTTCAATTTTCCCTCTACATGGTACAACATTATTTGAATAGGCACGGAAGCTTATTGTTGAGGGTTGAAGAGGGTGTAGTGGATTTATATATGTTTTACTTGGTGTAGGTAGACCAAGTGGGACATTTTTATTCTGGTTATGCGGGTTAGTCCCTGAGGTATTCCTGTAAGGAATGAGTGCGAAATCGCCAAGGTCAGCTTGCTTGGCGGGAGGAACTGAGGGGTAGTTCGTGTCGCAGCCGCGTGGAGCACTGGGCTCGCATAGTGGGTGCTGGGTTCGATCAGTTTGGTGCTGAGCCGTTGTGTAATATTCCGGCCTAAGATTTATATCTGTAGGAGGAATATGCTGGGCTTGGTTGAGGTACTGAAAAGTATCCTTTGTTTTTAGCACGTTTGGAGTGTATTTGACACGCGGATCGGCCGGGTAGCCTTGTGTAGAATATCGTGGATATTCGGAAATCTTTGTCGAATCATGATGATTGACTTCAGAGCGGGTCTGAAAGGTATCCTCGAACTTTTGTGTGTGTGAGGCTTGATCTAACGTTTCCTTCATGAATACGTTAGGTGAGAAGGCGATCTCTTCGCGAGGATCGAGCCTTTGGCCGTCGCTAGGAACAGCGGACGAGTCGAGCAGCGGGTAGGGAGCGCTGCGTGGGCTAAGGCCCCCGGCCGCGCCGTGTTCTGCTTCCTCTTGCATGAGGAAGTAGGACGGGCGGCGCTCCATCGATATACCCGAGTTTGTTAACTCGTTCTCGATGCCTCTATGTATAGGATAGAGGGTTTGGGAGGTGGACTCGCTTGACAGAGCTTCTTTCCTTTGCTCGGATGTCAGGGTCCTACCTCGTAGTCTTGAAAAAGACTTCCTTGGACGATAAATTAGAGCGGATGAGCTGAGTAATTTATCGGCGTGCCCCAGCGGTCGGTGACGAGCTTAGTGCTACGAAACCCGGGCGACACGTCTCGGAACGTCCCAGCGGGCCTAATGAGAATCTAATGAGAATCTATCGAATCTAACGATCTAATGAGAATATCAATAGATGTACCGGGTGGCGTCCTGACAGAAGAACTACGTTGGGCAATGAGCAGGATAAATAATCACTGGACTCGTAGATGCCAATGCGAGATCTGTGTGGAGAGAAGGTATGCCTTGTAGAAAGCAGTAGGAAGCCGTTCTGAGATGAACTCGTGAGCAGAAGGGTCGTCAGCGTAGAGCGTGTAGAATCTTCGTACTGCAGAGTGTAGTCGTCGAGAGCGGAGAGTGGAATGAATTTCGGAGGGCTCCGAGCGGGGTAATTATAGGGAGGTGGCCGCCTCCTGCCGCCTCCTGATTGGTCCGCTTAATTTCATTAATTCAACTGTGTTATCTCATTGGCTCGCACATTGTTTTCTCAGAATCTGCGAGTATGATAGCTGAGTTGGTCCTCCGGGGTGGCTTCCCCGCGTCCGTCGCTGCGACGGGGTCGCTGCGACCTTGAGGTGTCTTCCCTGCGTCCGTCGTTTAGACGGGGTCCTCGGGTGGCTTCCCTGCGTCCGTTGTTCAGACGGGGTCCCCGGGGTGGCTGCTGGACCAGAGGTGGTTGCTTGCCGCCTCCTGGTTGGTTCGCCTATTGTCTCTCGTGTAATCATTGTTTCTGATTGGCGAGTAGGCTTGCTAGAACTGTCCTTGTTAGTTTTAGAGGACGTTTGATTGTCTGTTCGAGTTTTCTCATTCAAGGCGACTTGGTTTGAGATACTTGTCGCGTCTCTCTCGCCCAGTAAGTGTTTAGGGAGGTCGCCTTGTATGTTTTTTGTTAATATTTCACTTTTGAGAGGGAATTTCGTATTTTCTCTCTGGTGAAATATTTTGTTTGACGGAGTTATAACTCGACGTCTTATAAATATTTGTGTGTCGGGTCTACCTCTTTTTGGTAGCCCTGAAAAGGGCTGTTGAAAAGAGGGGGTGGTTTTCACCACAGAGGGGTGTCAAGGTTAAGTGCATTGAATTTATCCTCAGGTATTATAGAAAATTTAGCCCCTGAATCAACTTCCATGTTGAGCACTTTTCCATTTACAAAAACATTCACCATATATTTGTCAGAGGTACTACAAAATTCGTACAGGTCAACAGTATTTGAGTTTGTGTCAATTTCCAAGTGTTTTAAAACATAATCAGGACTAGAAGGTTCATGACTTGAAGTGTGGCAGGTTTCATGAGACAGTTGGTTGGTATTTGCTTGTTCCTTAGTTAGAGTATAAATGCATACTTTTTTAACGTGACCCTCTTTCCCACAAGCCTCGCAATTAAGGGTTTTTCTATCGATTCGGCATTCATTTGACAGATGATTAGGTTTTCCGCAGTGAAAACAGAGGTTATCGATACCTAATGCACGATAATCTACTCCGGAACGGCGAGATCGAGCATTTGAATTCGCGCGGTAACTGCACTGTGACTGAGAACGGTGACGTGCTGGAGACTTGGAACGTGAACCTCCTTGGTAACGGGTTGAGCTGTTATTTCCGTCAGAACTAGTTTTACGGAACTGTGACATTTTGTTCGTATCAGCAGTGTCACTGTGTGTGTGAGTGGAAATAATGGAGGAACTGGAAGGTTGCATTTGCAATTCGCGGCTTTGAACGCGGGAGGCTTCGAGAGCTACGGCTCTGGCCAAAATATCATCAAATTTAGAAGAATCTGATTGTAACAATTGTTCTCGGATCCAGTTATCTCGGAGTCCGCGAATGAATTGGGCACGGAGGAAAATATCCGCGGCGGAAACATTCTCATTACAGGTACATGCAACAACAAATTCGCATTCGGTCAAGTTGCGTCGAAGGGTAGCCACAAATTCGGAGATGGTTTGCTTTTCTCCTTGATAAGTAGAAAGGAAATAATGTTGAGAAACTACTACATTTGTTCTAGGGGTGAGCATGGAGTTAAAAGCTTTGACCAAGTTTTCGTAAGACAAATCTTTGATGGCTTTGTCGGGACCTGAGAGAGCTGATAAGTTGTTATAATGTTGAGACCCTATTGAAGCCGATAACAAAAAGAAGCCCGGTGAAGTTAGCAACGGTTTTCAGCAACGGTCCATAATTCCGTTAATATTGGACGAATTGCGTCCAAATTTCACACATACACTCAGCACCCAGACTGGCACCTCCGATTGAGGTCGGGCACGGCGTACCTACCCCGGGGGCGGCTGTGGAGGCGGCTGGGGGCGGTTTTACGGACTTCCGGGGGATGTGCCGCCAAAATAACTATCAGAATCGGATTCAGCACCCCAAAAAACCCCTATGGCACTATTTTCGTATTTACTGGCAGTTTTGGAGAAGGGGAAATTTTGGCATATTTAACCAGTGGGGCACGAACAAGCGGACTAATAGCATGATAGCGTCATACGTTAATATTGATCGAATTGAGACCAAATTTCAAACATATACTCAGCACCCAGACTGGCACCTCCGAGTCAGGTCGGACACGGTGTACCTACCCCGGGGGCGGCTGTGGAGGCGGCTGGGGGCGGTATTACGCACTTCCGGGGGATGTGCCGCAAAAATAACTATCAGAATCGGATTCAGCACCCCAAAAAACCCCTATGGCACTATTTTCGTATTTACTGGCACTTTTGGAGAAGGGGAAATTTTGGCATATTTAACCAGTGGGGCACGAACAAGCTGACTAATAGCATGACAGCGTCATACCTCCAGCAACGGTCCGTGTATTTCCGTTAATATTGGTCGAATTGAGACCAAATTTCGCACATATACTCAGCACCCAGACTGGCACCTCTGAATCAGGTCGGCCACGGCGTACCTACCCCGGGGGCGGCTGTGGAGGCGGCTGGGGGCGGTTTTACGCACTTCCGGGGGATGTGCCGCAAAAATAACTATCAGAATCGGATTCAGCACCCCAAAAAACCCCTATGGCACTATTTTCGTATTTACTGGCAGTTTGGGAGAGTGGGAAAACGGGGGCGCGAGTGGGGGCGGTTATGAGGACTTCCTATGAACATGACGCAATACCAACCGTCAGAAATCTACATACATATATATATATCTATTATCTGTGTTGATTCTGTTCACTTAGATGAAGGCGTACATTTTTCGAATTTATTGCAGGGGCACGAACAAGCTGACTAATAGCATGACAGCGTCATACCTCCAGCAACGGTCCGTGTATTTCCGTTAATATTGGTCGAATTGAGTCCAGATTTCGCACATATACTCAGCACCCAGACTGGCACCTCCGAATCAGGTCGGCCACGGCGTACCTACCCCGGGGGCGGCTGTGGAGGCGGCTGGGGGCGGTTTTACGCACTTCCGGGGGATGTGCCGCAAAAATAACTATCAGAATCGGATTCAGCACCCCAAAAAACCCCTATGGCACTATTTTCGTATTTACTGGCAGTTTTGGAGAAGGGGAAATTTTGGCATATTTAACCAGTGGGGCACAAACAAGCTGACTAATAGCATGACAGCAATTCTGTTGCAATATCGACCCTAGTGGATCACTATAATTCTTCACCTAACAGATCTGATAATATACTCTTTCTTCTATGGTCGTCTCTTAGCTTACTTACCTGGAAGTTATACAATTAATTATTGCCTACGTGTGTCTATGATAACTACCTAATTGATTTCGAAGCAACGTACCTATATGTCAGTGGATGAATTAAATTCTTCACTTATGAAATGTTGTGAAACCTAATAAAATTTTACGGTAATTCAACATTTATTCGTCATTATTCTTACCTCTAAGTCATAATCTGAATTATTATACCCTTTGTTTTCCTGTGATGCACGGGTGTTAACTGTGTTATAACCATCTAAAGTACATAATTGGATCACTAAAATCCTTCACCTTGAATCTCTGAGAAAACTGTACTTTGTCGTCCGTAATTTATTACTTTGTGGTCTTCCCTGAAGGTTGGGAAATAAATTATAACCTTCGTGTTGCTGCAATGAAGGATTTCTAGCAATTTAATATCTACTCAACGTTTGTAATTGGAAGTCGGGCACGGCATACCTACCCCTTGCTAATAATATATGTATTACTGAAATAAATAAAATTATATATTACATATCGCCCTCGTGTTGCTTAACTGAAGGTGTGCTAGCAATTGCGTACCTATCCAACGTCTAGAAGGAGGAAAAAATAATAGCCTACCCAACGACACCTGTGACAACTATCCAAAGTAAGCGCTCTTTTTTGTACTTTTCGTAGCTAAGATTGAAAAAAATATATATATATATATATATATATATTACATATCGCCTTCGTTTTGCCCCACCGAAGGTGTGCTACCAATGTCATACCTATCAAACGCCAAGAACTTGGAAAAAAGCTATTCTCTTACCTACGACACTTCTCACAACTCACTAAATTAAGCGCTATTATTTTTTTTATTTTTCGTACTTACCTGTACGATTGAAAAAAGAAAAAAAAATGAAAAATAGCTACACCGATCGCCAATTGATAATGTTGGCGTATTTTTCTTACCTGGAGGTTCTAGCAGATCTTATAGCTTTTCTGTTGCTTCAATGATGGTGTTGCAGCAATATCGACCCTACATATTAAGTGGATGCCTACAATTCTTCACCTGTCATATCTGATAATAATATACTCTCTCTTCCCTGGTCGTCTCTTAGCTTACCTGGAAGTTGTTAAATTAATTACTGCCTACGTGTGTCTATGTGGAAGGTATGATAGCTACCTACGTAAAATCGAACCAACGTATGTCAGTGGATGAATAAAATTCTTCACTCATGATATTTTGTGAAAGCTAATCATATTTTACGGTAATTCAACATTTTTTCGTGCTAGCAATTTCATACCTATCCAATGTCTAGAAGGAGGAAAAAATATTCAGCTACGACAAGTGTGACAACTAACCACATTGAGGGATTTTTTTCTTTTGTTACCTAAGTAATTTAACAAATACTTCGTTATAGAACTAGGAAAAAACTATTCTTTTACCTACGACACTTCTCACAACTAACTAAATTAAGCGCTATTCTTTTTTGTCTTTTTCGTACCTGTACCTTTGATAAAAAAGGAAAAAAAAATGGATACATAGCCTTCGTGTTGTCTCACTGAAGGCGTGCTACCAAATTCATAGCTATCCCTTGTATTCAAGTAGGAATAAAATTTATTCACCTATGATATAAAAGTGAACCACATTTAGCGCAAATATAATTTTGTCGTCCTTTCTCTTACCTGGAAGTTTCAAATGAAATTAGAGTGTGAGCCGAAACATTCATGCACCATCTATCTGACAACAACCTACTGTTTTTGCAGTTCCTACCATTGTGGAAGGGGTAAAAGATATTAATTTAGAAAAAACCATACAGTTTTCAAAAGATCTTATAATTGTTGGGGATTTTAGTATTTTCTCCATAAAAAAGCAATACAATAAACTGTAGGATCCATATAAGATATTTCAATGTTCCCTCCAACATGTAAACGTACGTTTCAAATCTCGAACATGTGAATATTATAAATGGTATGTACAATTCTGTATACAAACTATGACATTCTGTAACATCAATGTTTAATAACTACAGATGATTTATGAGGGTGACAGTATTTGTTGGTACTGCCACATAAAGGTAATAACCTAAACATACATACAATCATTCATCATTACCTCACACCATATTAGTTGTTGCGAAATATACCGGTGCATCCCATGAGCAAATGAGTATATTTATGTAATAAGCAAATTCACTTAATTACCTAATTCCATCTCATTATTAATTACATTATTCACCTAAAAACATATCAGCGAAATGTTTGACAATCCATCAATAACTGCAATTTTGACCTTATTATTATAGATTAAAGCTCATCTATATACACACATTACTTCTTCATAGAAAATATTTTCAATTGCTCCTAGTTGTTTGTTACAATCCTAGGTCTCACACCTACTTCAGTTTTGCGTCAAATTGGTAACTATACGAAATGTGTAATGTGCCTGTTGAACGTCCTACGGTCGGTACCAGTTTCCGGGTTCGGGATTGAGAATCCACATTAGATGTTCATTAGGTGATGACTTCGGGTTCGTCCCTGGAAATAAGTTATTCTACACATTATTGTAACCAACAACGCCTTTAAGAAATAATTAACTAATCCAGAATCCGTCCTCTCACGAACTATATTGGTAAGGCATTGTGAATGTAAGGTCTTTGTGAATGATCTACATTTGTCCTTAAAATACAACGTGTAGAAAAGTTTTTTCGTAGTGTTATGCTGCTCATTATATTTCTATAAAAACCTATGTTGAAAATTCAATTTGCAGTCTTAGGAGTCACATCAACAGTGGTACAACTAATTAGCGAAATAATTGAATATTGTCACAAGAGAATTTAAGTTAATTATAATTTGAAGACTGCCTTTTATATGTTGAATCATATAATTTGTAATGAGTACCAGTTAAATTTTTTTCTCTCCCAAAATAATGATGAATTTAGTTACATTTTACGAGTCATCTCTTGTTAGGAAATGTTGAAATATTCATCCCCTCAGGAATGTCAAAATTCCATGAACTCAAGTAATTTCAATATTTCATGAGCTAAAAAGATGGGAAAAAAGCTTCCAAGTCCCGAAAACCCCCTCCCCTTCCCCTTTACACACCAACAACTTTCGGACTTTTTTTAAATTTACTTAAAACGTGATATCAGACTCCACAAAAACTACAAGTTTTACTTCGATATCTTAGAAATAGTGGAAACAGTAAGTTTTTGGAAAGCCTGTATAATACATCAATTCAATGCCAACAACAGTCTTCCTACAACATACTTACACAAACCACTTGAGTTCAAGAAATCACGAATATATTTTCCTCTGAGATTGATTTATCGGTTGGATCCCGTTTCTCTGAATCATATGACTTCAACTGAAGGCCACTATGTCAATGTCATCATGTCTAAAGATGTTACCACGCATCGTTCCTGCAACAGAAAGAAGAGTTACTCCCCCCCCCCCCCCCCCAACTCCACCACCACTCCCTCTTTTAACGCAACAAATTAACAACAGAGGGTAACTCATATAGAAGAGATAAGGAAGGCTGATGACCATGGGAAAACTGTAGGAACAAGTTGAAATTTGGAACCACTGATCCATTAATGATTTTAAAAGACGGTCTCCCAAACCTCCCCTAAAAACCGTCCCTGACCACACCGTAAAGCAGTGGTAACCGAATAACTGGTTACATGCTTCATCCTGTGATGCTGCATTTGATGGGCATTATTACTCTAGGTCCTGAAAAACGTATAGACATGGACCATGTAATTATTTGTGGGTTTTCAGCTGTAATGCTCAAGTAAAGGAAAAAAAAACCAGTCTCTACCTCATTTTGACTACAAACGCCTCATTTATACCTGCTTGATTAACAAGTCAAAACGACTGTGCAGGTTGATATTGGAGTTATTTACACCTGCTTCATTAACAAGTCAAAACGACTGTACAGGTGATTTTGAAATTGTTTACACCTGCTTCATTAACAAGTCAAAACGACTGTACAGGTTGATTTTGAAATTTTTACACCTGCTTCATTAACAAGTCAAACCGACTGTACAGGTTGATTTTGAAATTATTTAAACCTGCTGCATTAACAAGTCAAACCGACTGTACAGGTTGATTTTGAAATTATTTAAACCTGCTTCATTAACAAGTCAAAACGACTGTACAGGTTAATATTGGAATTATTTAAACCTGCTTCATTAACAAGTCAAAACGACTGTACAGGTTGAGTAACGAAATTATTTCAGGCGTTGGGAATCCAAACAAGGTAC
This sequence comes from Adelphocoris suturalis, assembly GCA_030762985.1. Taxonomy (NCBI): domain Eukaryota; kingdom Metazoa; phylum Arthropoda; class Insecta; order Hemiptera; family Miridae; genus Adelphocoris; species Adelphocoris suturalis. The sequence goes on from CM061045.1 coordinate 85,754,388, forward strand.
ATGCAATTTTGTAAATAAATATACTGGTCCATGTAATTAAACACTACCATCTGCCTTCCTTATGTTGCTATTATGAGTGCTTTATGATTGAAAAAAAGTTATTTTGTTATCTTTAAACATTGTCTGATTGACAGCGGTATTCTCGATATTCAATGCATAGGATGCAATAGAATGTAAAGCTAGAGAATCCAACTTTATCCTGGTCAATAACTGACTTCGTTATTCTCTCGTGACAACTGATATGAGTCCAACGTTGACAAATGTCACATTGTACCCAATTTCCGGCAGACTGTTGGAAACAGAGTAAGCAATATTCAACTACATCATCTGAGCCCTTAAGAAGGATGCTCAGAATGTCAGACCTATATTCATCAGCATTAAATTGTTCATTAAAAGTTGAACTGTGAAGTACATGCTCAACATATTTAATAATAAAAACACCACAATTGTAACTGTCCTTCTGTCTAGGCAAGTGTTCCACAGACATTATTCGGAAAGGAAAACACGTTGCAATAGGTCGAGCTTTATTGCTTAAAGCTAGCAAGCTGTTGTATTTAGCTACAAATTTGTCAAATTTATCTTTCATAAGCAGTGTTTCTTTCACTAGTGCACCACTGGGATTGTAATATATGAATAACCTTTGCATCACATCTGTTGTAAGCTACAAATTTGAGCTGTGTTTCTTTCATTGACCTGGGATTGTAATAATGTATTCCATGTTGACCATTAATGGGGAAAAACAAATGGTCAGCCCCTCTCATGTCAGGTATGAATGTTAACTCAAAATCTCTATTATCCCAAATGATCGCAGTAGACACCTCACAATTAAGTGCTACCATTTTTTTATTACTTAAAGTCAATTGAGATATGGTTGCATTAATAACATCACTACTCAGCCAACTTTCTTCCGTCGTTTCATGTAATGTGAGGGTCGACAAGTCGGAAACTTTCAGGTTTTGCATCAGTAGATTTCTATAAGCCATCTTAACTACCACTACATTTTTTATTATGTCCCGTGATGACATGGTCAATGTTGTATAGTATTGTACATCGGACACTAGTCCGTTAGGAAGTACTTTCAGTGGTTGTAAAGACGTTATTGTAGGGAAATGTTTTCTAACGAACGATTTAGCAAAGTAAGAAAACGGCTTTTTTACCCGTTTACGGCCCCATTGTTCAATCGGATTAGAAGCTCGTAGCTGGATCAGACTGCTTTGCGAACCATCAGAATCAAGCTCTTCACAGTCCTCTTGTGAAGTAGTTGCAATACGAGATGTTGTATTACCATGGAATTCTTTCAACACTGTTGCACAATCGTATTTCATAGCATTTATTCGATCAAGTTGATAGCGATCGCTGCTGTTCATAGGCCCATCCAATTCGTTACCTACTGTCAAACAACTGGAATAGCTTCCGTAATCCAGCCCTATCTGTTGTGCTGTACATGTTTCTTTGTTGAAAGAATTCATTTTCTTGCAAGTACTCCTGTACGGGGGAGGATTAGATTTTAAAGGTTTAGCTTTGTTACTACTTTTCCTAGGGGTACTCCTAGATTTAGGAATACAAAACAAAAACTCTTTTGAAACACTCAAAACATGAGTTCTGATAATACGTAGAAACCTCGACATTTTTTGATGCATAACCTTGTCCATTAAATTGTTTTTAACTAAACCCATAAAATTTTCAATTACCCCATTGCTACATCTCTCAATTGAGAAATCGCTAGGGCAGGATTTAACACCAGCCCACATAGGATAAAATGTGAAATACTTTTGAACAAGGGTTGAGAGTAGGTCTGGATCATAATAATCATTTTTCTCTCCGGACTCTTCTTTTATAAGCAGCCCCTTCCTTCTTTCTACTACCAACATGAAATGGCGAAAACACGAAGAATGTTCTAGGGTTTTTGGACCATTCAAAGGGGGTGGTAACACGTGGATGCTGGACTTGAGCTCAGCGATTTCATGTTCCTGTGGACCACGGATAACTAAAATCTGTAATTGTTGTAGGCTGGTCAATACACAGTTATTAACACGTTCAGACAAAAGCACAACTGCCAAATGGTCGATCCAAAGAGATGCATGCCAAATGCATTGAATATTAAACAAATTTGCCATACCTTCCTTAATCAAAGACCTAAAACCCGAGTTACGGTTTACCTTTTTGTTATCAATCACCTCTACCATATTTTTCATCATGTGGGCACAACATAATTTCACTATTACGGGCAACTCAGGGGAAGCTACTAACGGAGCTCCTTTAATAACAAATTCATAGCATTTATTGAGGTACGAATATGTTGTCATCAAACCCCATGAATTCAAAACAGATTTTATTAGAGCTCGGCTCCAGTCTACTACAATTCTATCAAAAAGAGGCCACCTATTGTGGTACAAGCAGAAGGCTTGAAATTCTGAAAGCCACTTGCTAATGCTACAACTGTCCTGATTGCACGAGATTCGCTCAAAAACAGGAAATGGCTTATTCAACCCGTTCCCAAGATGGATGACTCCAGCATAATAGTAAATCTGTTTTTCCATTCCATCCGGAGAACGTACAACGCTACCAGTTGCATCGATATGGAGATCGAGCCAACCATTTCTGTCAAGAGAGGTTAAAACTACTTGCAGTTGCTGGATGCTCATGATCTCAACAGTCAATGGATACGCAACACTATGGATGAAACGGTGGCCACGACTGTCATGGGATTTTTTCATATAGAGAACATCCAGGAAATCATCGGTATCTCTATCTCTTTTGCTTAAACTTTCCGCTCTCACGTGTTTCAATACTTCAATAGTTCTCACACCATCTGCATTACCTATTTCTAGTAAAGCATTACGGCTAGCATTGACGCATTCACTGTGCACCATGGTAGGCGTTTGTTTTTTAAGCTTTTCCTCAACTATTCGTCTTTCTGATGCTCGCAGAGGTCTGGCAGCCATGTTTCCTGGCTCGTGGCAGAAATGCAACCCATGACTGTACACACTCATTTTCCTATGACTTACACTCCGTTTCGGTTGTTCTATGAACAATTTAAATGATTTACACAAAGGATGAGAGCAATAACCGTATAAAACAACGTTTTTTAATGTAATTCTACGGTGTTTAATCATAGGGGTGCATGTGTTGTTAACAACACCAAAGTATGCAGCAAGAAAGAGTTGATAAACTCCTGCCTTAAGATTTTGCCCATCCCATATGTCATTCCAAACAATGGGTGGTATCTCGACACATCCTTCATAATGACTGCATTCGTTGAATTTAAACCGTCTTTTGCAATCAAGCTTATGGATCAAGTCATCAGTCCATTTATTTAACGTACCAACTGGTACGACAGTACTGTCTTTCTTGATATCCTTTAACATCAAAGATGCAGGACCTACTTCATTCTCACTGTCGGAAGAATTCAGAATGTAACCAGGATCACAAGGGCTACTTTCGAAAAATCTACAGCACTTCATTTTTATCAATTTCCTGTTTTTAATGGTATTGGCAATGTTAGTTAACGTGCACAGTTCCCCATACACGGAATTAGGGGGACAATAAGTTTGTTTGAAATACTGTATCCAGTCTTTCTCGTTCCCTACCATGTTAATAGCCTCATTTAACGTGATCCCAGGGTTCTTAGGTTTGCGAGCAATTTTATCAACAACGCTAGGGACAGATGACTCTAACTTATTATTATGGAACTTAACCCACTTCTTGGTCTTCCTTCTAAACGCATATGAGTCTTGACCGTACAGGATACTACTTACACGTCCCACGGTAGGATTACTTATAGGAAGACTTAGAAATTCTGCGACTGACATACGAACGTCGGAGAAATGAGTTGAAACCCCCACCAGGTCAAGGCCACTTGCACGTCCCTTCATTATGTACTGGTATCTGTAAATCCCATACACGGAATTAGGGGGACAATAAGTTTGTTTGAAATACTGTAAGTCTTTCTCGTTCCCTACCATGTTAATAGCCTCATTTAACGTGATCCCAGGGTTCTTACGTTTGTGAGCAATTTTATCAACAACGCTAGGGACAGATGACTCTAACTATTATTATGGAACTTAACCCACTTCTTGGTCTTCCTTCTAAACGCATATGAGTCTTGACCGTACAGGATACTACTTACACGTCCCACGGTAGGATTACTTATAGGAAGACTTAGAAATTCTGCGACTGACATACGAACGTCGGAGAAATGAGTTGAAACCCCCACCAGGTCAAGGCCACTTGCACGTCCCTTCATTATGTACTGGTATCTGTAAATCAAATCAAACATAAGTACCTAGTGTGTCACAGTATGTAACTAGTGTTGTAAGATATTTACAAAGAAGGTATACTTACTAGTGTGTGGAGATACTACTACGTAAGTTCTTGAATGTAGAAGTACTATGTAAGTAGCACACGTTTTAGAAAAACGTTGAAAACAAAATGATCTTCTCCAGGCAGCCACTCCAAAGTAATATTATCAATAATTAGTATTAACAACCATTAATCACAAATGTAATGTCATGAATGTTACGTTACCGAAGTTATAACTTCAACAATAAATTTGTGAACTAGGTACGATATCTACAGTAGATGGCTGATGGAGTAAGAAGCAATAATGAAAAATTGTAATTATTAAATACAACCAACTGCCTTAGACATTGAACCCTGGATACTCAACACATACCCGTGAGCTATGACGACATAAAGAGCATATCCTTTCAACAATTACTTTTTTTCCTAAAATTCTAATTAGGTATATCTCACAACGATTTAAATTTGAGATAGTAATTCAACACTAGACATTATTTGTCCAGTTACTACGGAACACAGGAAACCGTTGTTTTACCACACAATATATAAAGAGAAAATTGTCCCTTTTTGATGTTTTTATTTTGAGTAGGAAGGGGATGGAAGTAATGGATTCAGGAAGTAAATGGATCACTCCTCGTTGACGTTGCTGCGAGGGTAGTCATAACTCAGACCCACCATTGTGAGACCACCACTACATTACCTACACGAACGGAGGTGGTATCAACGCTATGTTAAAACGTGATCATTACCATATAATACATTCTGGGAAAACATACTTCAATTTTTCCTGATTTTAGAAATAAATAAATGGTACTTGGAAATGGCCCTGTCTTGTAAAATGGTAGTTGTCAACTTGCATTAATCAGAGTGGGTCAATTTTTGGCCTAATTATCATCACAATCCCTACATCAATCAATAGTCAATCATTTCTTATGCATGGAAATACCTCTAATAATTTTTTGGAATCTGAAAAAAATTATTACTCAACATTCTACAATGTTCCATACATTACTAAATGTAAATGTAACATATTTCTGCATTTAATATAACATTTAAATATTACAGTAAATGTAAAAATCAAAGTATTATTTAAATTTAAATAAGTTAAAAATGATTTGAATTTAAATATTTAGCAAATCATTTTAATTTAAATATTGTTATATCTATAAACACATATAGGTAAATATCCATAAAAAATGTAAATATCCATAAAAAAATTATAAATATCCATAACTATATTACTTCAATATTGTTACATTATCTACATTTAAATATAATAAATGCTGTCATTGTCCCTGTGGTGAAAACCACCCCCTCTTGTCAACAGCCCTTTTCAGGGCTACCAAAAAGAGGTAGACACAACACAAAAATATTTATAAGACGTCGAGTTATAACTCCGTCAAACAAAATATTTCACCAGAGAGAAAATACGAAATTCTCTCTCAAAAGTGAAATATTAACTAATAACATACAAGGCGACCTCCCTAGACACTTACTGGGCGAGAGAGACGCGACAAGTATCTCGAACAAAGTCGCCTTGAATGAGAAAACTCAAACAGAAAATCAAACGTCCTCTAAAACTAACAAGGACAATTCAAACAAGCCTACTCGCCAATCAGAAACACTGATTACACGAGAGACAATAGGCGAACCAACCAGGAGGCGGCAAGCAACCACCTCCGGTCCAGCAGCCACCTCGGGGACCCCGTCTGAACAACGGACGCAGGGAAACCACCCGAGGTCCCCGTCTAAACTCAAGTCGTCGGCCACCGCGACGGACGCTCGTAAGCCACCCCCGGGGACCCCGTCGCAGCGACGGACGTGGGGAAACCACCCCGGAGGACCAGCTCAGCTATCATACTCGCAGATACTGAGAAAAACAATGTGCGAGCCAATGAGATTACACAGTCGAATTAATGAAATTAAGCGGACCAATCAGGAGGCGGCAGGAGGCGGCCACCTCCCTATAAATACCCCGCTCGGAGCCCTCCGAGATTCATTCCACTCTCCGCTCTCGACGACTACACCTCGAAGTACGAAGATTTCTACACGCTCTACGCTGACGAACCTTGTGCTCCCGAATTCATCTCAAGAACGGCTTCCTACTGCTTTCTACAAGGCATACCTTCTCTCCACACAGATCTCGCATTGGCATCTACGAGTCCAGTGATTATTCATCCTGCTCATTGCCCAACGTAGTTCTTCTGTCAGGACGCCACCCGGTACATCTATTGATATTCTCATTAGATCGTACGCCCGCTGGGACGTTCCTAGTCGTGTCGCCCGGGTTTCGTAGCACTAGGCTCGTCACCGACCGCTGTGGGCACGCCGGTAAATTACTCAGCTCATACGCTCTAATTTACCGTCCAAGGAAGTCTTTTTTCAAGACTACAAGGTAGGACCCTGACATCCGAGCAAAGGAAAGAAGCTCTGTCAAGCGAGTCCACCTTCTAAACCCTCTATTTCTATACATAGAGGTATCGAAAACGAGTTAATAAACTCGGATAATTTCGATGGAGCGCAGGCCGTCCTATTTCCTCATGCAAGGGGAGGCGGAACACGGCGCGGCCGGCCTATTAGCCCACGCAGCGCTACCTACCCGCTGCTCGGGCCAGTCCGCTGTTCCTAGCGACGGCTCAAGGCTCGATCCTCGCGACGAGATCGCCTTCTCACCTAACGTATTCACAAAGGAAACGTTAGATCAAGCCTCACCTACACAAAAGTTCGAGGATACCTTTCAGACCCGCTCTGAAGTCAATCATTATGATTCGACAAAGATTTCCGAATATCCACGATATTCTACACAAGGCTACCCGGCCGATCCGAGTGTCAAATACACTCCAAATGTACAAAAAACGAAGGATACTTTTCAGTACCTCAACCAAGCTCAACATATTCCTCCTACAGATATAAATCTTAGGCCGGAATATTACAAAACGGCTCAGTACCAAACTGATCGAACCCAGCACCCACTATGCGAGCCCAGTGCTCCACGCGGCTGCGACACGAACTACCCCTCAGTTCATCCCGCCAAGCAAGCTGACCTTGGCGATTTCGCTCACATTCCTTACAGGAATACCACAGGGACTAACCCGCATAATCAGAATATAAATGTCCCACTTGGTCTACCGACACCAAGTAAAACATATTTAAATCCACTACAGTCCCTCTACCTAATGAAGTAACCCATTCCAGTGTCGTAACCCATGTTGCAGTGTCCTTTTGACACCCCTATTTCATTGCCGCTAATGACCCTTCCGGTTGATACGCGCTTAAATTCTAAAAAAAAAGTCCAGTCATGCAGCATGACCCCATGAGCGAATTTTTGAAGAAATCTTCGATATTTCAGTCGCTATTGATCGTGTAGAGAAATTTTAGTTTATGATTTTGGTAGACAAACATGGAATCAAATTCTATCTACAGCATGGTTCTAGCCTTAAACAGCATGGTTCTAGGATTGGTTATACAGGGATACTTCCATAAGAGTAGTTTAATCTGAATTTGGACAATGTTTCATGCAAATATTACCGATTTTTACAACTAGCGAACGGCATTATTTTGATTTTTGACTGATTTTTCAACTTTGAAATTTTTGAAAACTTGATACATATTCTTATAGGAAATTTTACGCTGATTCCGAATATACCACATGTTAGTATGCTGAAAAAATGATTTCGCACAACAAATCGCAAAAAACAGGTTATTTTGAAATTTTCGACTACATTTTTGAAAATTTCAACCCGAAGATGTAATCCGATCATGCTGGCCAACGAACTTGAACTTTCGTTTTGTGTCCTTAACATTTTAAAATTTGTTTGAAGTTTCTAGCACAATTCTACGGACAGTTATCGTCTGGAATGACACATACATACATACTCGTACATATATACATACATATATACATACATACATAAAAAAATGCGTTAAACTTCAGAATATGATTCAGAATAGCCTGAAACGGATTTCTGCATAAAAATTTTTCAAAAATTCACATTCTACAAATTTTGAGGCGAGAGCAATAGCTTGATTTTCTTCAAAAATTCGCTAAAATAAATGTTGTCTATATTCAATTATTATTTATACTTCATAATTTGTAAATTTTCCTCAATTTCGGAATTACAAATATTTCTGCATTTAAAGTAATATTTAAATATATATATATATATTTTTTTTTTGTGGATAATAAATTAAGCCTTGTCTAAACCGGAGGGTCACTAGCGGCAATCAAAAAGGGGTGTCGAAAGGACAGAGTATTTAAGTGTAATAATTTATATATTAATATTTTTTTAAAGATTCAAGCCACATCTCAAGCCCCTCGAGCTACCCGATTGACAACTATTTGGGCCCTCCTTGGGAGTTGGGCCGAGGATAATTTGTATTCTATCATTAACATTTACTTGTTATAATTTAATTATGGTTATATATATATATATATATATATATATATATATATATATATATATATAGAGTAATGTTATATATATTAAATTTAGATATTACTATTTCCAAGTTTCCCTTAATTTAGGATTTAAAATGTACAATATTTCTGAGTTTGAAATAATATTTAGATACCTATTAAAATTCGTATAAATATTTCTAAATTAAACAAATATAAAAACGATTTAAACTTAAAAATTCTGAATATTATTAATCATAATTATTTTATTTATTAATTATAATTACGAAGAAACCATCAACATCCTGACTCCATGACTAGTACCACTAAAATGCATTCCACTTGGTGTGACACCTGAATCGATCGCAGCACTTACTGTGGTCGCTCTTTTTCCTCAGTAACTCATAGATTACCTTCATCATGATACTGTTTCCCTTTCATCCATGTTGCGGTCCCACTGACAAGTTTTTGGTGTTGGCGGGAACCCGTTTTTCGCGTTCTCCATCTTCTTTTTTGTTAGGAATCCCACAGAGTAGTCAGCTAGTCAGTTACCCCACAGCACAGACCCACAGAGTACAGTCAGTGTTAATTCCCAAGTTTAACCAATTCCATCTTTTAACCAACTCACCAATTATGGTATGTACCTAATCAATAGTGTTTCCATTACAAAATTCGAGTTACTACTACTATTTCTTTGAGTAGGTACCTACTATGCGATTGTCGAATCTGTGCAGCATAAACTGATGAGGAATATAGTAGTGAACTTTAGCACCCAGCATTGTAAGAACATGAACATTATTGTTTCCCCTTCAAAACCCTTCTGAGTGCATGTGTACAGTGCCTAGTCGGTAGTCATGAAAGTAAACATTATTTTGTATTGTGGACAAATCATTCAGGTATTCCAATAAATCGTTAGAGTATTCCAAACATATCTAATCAATCTGGTCCTAAGTTTATTCAGTGAGGTCCATGATACCTCATCCCCCCCCCACCACCACCACCACCTCTCATCTCTGAGAAAACATTCCCTTTGGGTAAGATTTGAAAAATTTCAAGTAGCCTGTGATTTGAATTAGTGTAATTCACACATATTTTAGCAATCAGGTTCGCAGTTTATTCAGTGATGTCCCATGATACACCATCTCCCCCCTCCCCCAAAACATCCCCTATGGGTTAGATTTGAAAACTTGAAGTAGTCTGCGGTTCAAGTAAAGAGTACCTATTTCAAACATTTCTTACCAATCAGTTCCAGTTTATTTAGTGATGTTCAAGATAACCCCATTCCCCTCCCCCCCCCCCCCCCCTCCTCTCCCAAAACACCCCCTATGGGTCAGATTTGGAAAATGTTAAGTAGCTCGTGTTCCAAGTTGGAGTAATCCAAGCATATTCCCCATCTCAGATCCCCGGTTCTTTTAGCGACTTTCAAAATACCCTTTTCACCCCTCCCCCCTCCCGCTTAAAACACCCCCATGGAGCAGATTTTTAAAAATTTCAAGTAGCCTGTGATTTAAGTTAGAATAATACAAACATATTCGAAAAATCAGATCCCAAGTTCGTTCAATGGTGACATAACCCCATTTCAAAACCCTTCCCCCCCCCCCCCCCCCATAAAACAACACCTCTGGCTCAAATTTTAAAAACTTCAAATAGCCTATAATTTAAGTTGGACTGATACAGACAATTCCACACTTCATATCAGTTATCCAATGACAGCTGTAACCGTGGAAAGCGGAGAAACATACGGACAGACAGGGAAAAATGAATAAAATGGTACCAGTCGGCTACAAATAGCATGAAACGGAAAAGAAACGCGAAATTTCGTGATTCTAATCAATGTACAGATAGATATACTTACGATTTTATTAATATAGAAAGGTAACCCAAAAGAACGTTCAGAAGAACCCCCAAAAGAACCCAAATTTCATTTGTCCGAACATCAGATCACCAGTTCGTACGGTGATGACCAAATTATTCCATTTAACCAACACCTCCCCCCACCCCCTCCTTTTTTTTCCTTACCACAAACACCTCCCTATGGTTGAGGTTGGAAAAAAATTTAATAGCCTGTGATTGAAGTTGACGTAATCGAAACATATCCACCCAATCAGATCCCCGGTTTGTTCAGTGATGTCAAAGATACCCCTTTCCAAACCCCGTCCCCCAAAAATACCCCTATTGATTGAAATTCAAAATTTCTAAGTAGGTTGTGGTTTTTTTAGAGTTATTCAAACATATTTTAGCAATCAGGTCCCCAGTTTATTCAGTGATGTTCAAGATACCCCCATTCCATCTCCAACTCTCCCTCAAAATACCCTTTATGGTTCAGATTTGAAAATTCAAGTAGTTTGTGATTCAAGTTAGAGTGTTCCAAGCATATTTAATCAATCAAGTCCTCAGTTTATTCAGTGAGATTCATTTATACCCCCTCCCCCCCAATGATCTAAAACACCCCCTTCGGCTCAGATCTGAAAAATGTCAAGTAGCCGGCGATTTGAGAAAATGGTACCAATCGTCTACAAATAGCATAAAACGGAAAAGAAACACTAAATTTCATGATTCTAATCAATGTACAGACAGATATAGGTAGGTACTTACGATTTTATTAATACAGATTCAGAGCACTGAAAAGCCCGCTGAGCCAGTAAAAAAAAAAAACCCCCCAAGACAACAATTTATTAATCGATTTTTTGTGGACTAAATTAATGATCCAGTAAGGCTCCCAACTTGTAAACGAAGCTTTACAAAACGAAAGATTGTCATTAAATTTTCCAGAAGGTACCTCCTACTCTCATTAAAGATGTTGTGGCTCAACTGGGAATTCGGAAAACGCGCATCACGGCTCTACACCCACAGAGTGATGGCATAGTTGAAAGATTCCATCGGACTTAGTATTTTAATTTCTCTTTCAGTCCCCCCCCCCCCCCCCGCCCCCCCTTGGCCAACGTCGGGGTGTATCACAAATGAAGCATGTAGGGGATATTGCTTGCTTCACTCGCTTGGTTTAACTAGTACCTACGTTTTTTATGGATTAAGACAGAGCGGGCAAACATGACTATAATTAACTAGGTATTTTGTGAATACAAATCATTCAGGTATTCCAATAAAAAATCAGGAATCAAAGATTATTAATGCAATTTACTTCATACTTTTTTGAATATTCAACAATACTCGGAACTATACCACATGAACGAATAGACTGGGAATTCTGAGACTTTTGATTTGAGGGATCTCCCTAATTTGACTGAAGAGATTAGGTAATGCTATGAAAATGTTAGGTACCTAATTATAGATATGGCAACTGCAATGAATTATTTAGATTTAATGAGAATAGGATTATATTATTATGTTCTCATTTCACAGTGTTATGTTGTCATTTATTAAGTAGTAACAGTTAATCTGTGTAGAAGGGGTATCAAAAACAGGAAAACGTAGTGTAAATAATATTTTGTAGTTTTATATATTAACTTTTTTTAACCTTCCCTCGACCAACTCTCAATTCACATTTCTCATTACTGTTGAAGGTGTGATTTTACACTAGACCATTAAAAACAAAAACCATGGTACCTACACTAAAAGTCTCGTTTTATTCAATGTATATATTGATTTTGTTTTAGGGAGACGACGATCCGTACGTAAGAAGAATGGCGCAATTCTTCAGGAATGTCATGGATGGACGCGACCATCGTGGTGGTCCCGTGGCCGGGGAAGCCAACAAGGCCCACCCCCTCACCACCCTCCATTCCATCCATATGGAAGGGGAGTGGGTGGCTGGGGGCCCATAGTGGCCCCTGGTTCCGGGGCCACCAACGTGGTGGTCCCGGGGCCGAGGCCTCCAACGAGGGGGTCGGCGAGGCCAAGTAACAATGAAAAGAGTATTCGCAAATGGAGAATGGCAGTGGTTGAGAAAGCCTGCCACTCTCAACGACGTCCGTATCCAAATCCAGGCGGATATGCGAAAGCCAGGTACATAGTTGTGTAACCATATATCGTTGAACATTATTACGTTTATGCAAAAATTTATTGTGTATTGCCTGTAGATGTTCATTATGGCAGACATGTAGATTCAATGAATACAATGTTTCAAACATTTATCTGTTAGTATAATAGTACATCAGTGCGGGGACGTATGATTTTTCATTTCATTTTCTCTTCTTTCTTTTGTTGTAGAACCAGAGCAATTCGCTCAGCAGAGGCTGAAAGAAATTAAAAGAATCCTCAAGGTCTCCGAAAGGGAGGCCTTATCAGTCTTTTGCTGGATTGTAGTAAGTACATACTCTATTTTGGTTGGTGATAAAGGTAGATTAACTAACTTCCCAACACCTCTGCTAGAATGCGAGCATCTTCGCTAATGGGGCTCCGAAATCGAGAAGCTCTACGGAACTTACTGATTTGCACTTCTTTTGATATAAGGGCAGTCGTGACTTGAACTTGTTTTGATCATTGTGGTGGTTTTTTTTTGTTTGTGTGCTTCTTTATTATAACAGTAACATAATCCTCATTATTGACCAGTATTGATGAAATCAATTGTACAGTGAAAAGGGGTGACACAAGATATCAACAAGGGGAAAGTCAGGTCAACCTCCATGCTCCTTAGATCCTTTGCCCACCAGCGCTCCTAGCAGCAGACCTTGTTATTTTCTGAGCCCCATAGTTTGGTGTTTAGTACTTTCAACGTACATTTCACTATAGTTTATATATGGGTGATATTCTCGAGACTTGGACACTAGCGCATCCTTACATCGAGGCAAGGCGAAATCAAGTTATTTTCTCCTTGTTGACATGGTGACGAGTAAACATATGCGAAAATGCGCCATTTGTGGGCACAGCTGGACAACAGCTTAACATAGTCTCACCTAGTTCCGAGTCAATATTTTCATTAATTGTAATATATATGCATGGTGATAAATTGTATGCAAATTTACATCAAGTTATTATCAGGTCTTGACCTCAAACACTACGAACGCAAGAATTAAGAATTACGAAGCACTACTTAAATTGCAAGATTAAACTCTGTGGGGTAGAGATCCATATGAAATGTGTGTTGGGAAGTTGACATACTTTTGAGGTTTTAGTGAAAATAAAACACTGAAAACACTGTGGAAAATACTTTTAATTAAACAAGAAAATCACGTGGGGAACATCGCACAACGGGAACTGATAAAGTTAACAGGAGTAGCCGCAAAAGGCGCTTCATAAGATAAGGTTACCTAGTTATACAGGTTGCCGCACATATTTAAAATCCGACATTCCTCCTCGAATTTAACTCTACCAGTTGTACAAAATGGTTGGTTATATGAGCCCAAATTTACATGTGCAAATACAAAGATAATTGCCAATTTTTACTATTTTGGTCAAGATCAAAATTTGCTTTCAAATGAATTATTAGGAACATTATACCCACAAAAGAAAATATCAGTCTTATTACATGTTAGACTTTCAACAAACATAACAAAGTTTCAACAAGAATAGATTCTTCTCAGAGAATGAATAAATCAGGTACATGTATTTTGTAATTCAAATAATACCAATCTTATTAGCAAATTTCCAAAACTTAACTTTACAAAGTGCTTTAGTGAGTAAATCTCTACACATTTTCATTTGTATCTATGTATGAAATTTTCATGACATTTTTCGAAGCAAGATCTTTTATGAAATGCATTTTGATCAGGATGTGCTTCGAATTTTCAAAACTTTTAATCATTGAGATTGCTCCCATATATGTCCATGAAAAGAGTTGCCTCAATATTTACACCTAAATCGGTCAGAACACCCTTGATGTTTACTAGGTCTTTGGCGGCTTCTGCGCTGCGTAGTATTCGGCTTCTGGAGTAGCGGTGGAGACGCATGCTTGTTTGTTGGAGTGCCAGTTCACCGTGTTTCCCAGCATACTGAACGATACAGCCACTGACGCTTTTTGCTGTCCGTCCCCGGTCGCCCGCCCAGTCAGAATCGGAGTACACTTCGAGGCTCTTGTGTCCTTTCCTGTAGACTAGGGTTTTGTCTCGAGTCACCCGAAGAAATCTCAGAATTCGCTTTCCGGCTTGCCAAGTAGCTGAGGTTGGGTTTGCGAGGGTTCGGCTGAGAAAGGAGACAGCAAACATGATGTCCGGTCTAGATGTGCAGGCTAAATACATCAAATAGCCAATCATTTTGCGATAGGGCACATCAATGGTCTGCAATGTTGGATCATTCCGGAATCCTACCTCCATGGGTGTAGCGACTCCTCTTCCTTCTTCCATATTGAATTCTTTCAGGATTTTGTTGATGTAACATTTCTGTGATATGATCAATGAATCCGCTGTTCTGGTGATTTCCATCCCTAGGAATTTAGAAACTGGTCCCATGTCTTTCGCTGAGAAGGCATCTTGGAGGATTTTGACGATCTCTTCGACCTGTTTCTTATTTCCTATCGCCAGAATATCGTCAACATGGACAACGAGAGCAGCTCCATCCCTGGTGTAAAGGCAAAAATCATACAATGATCTGACGAACCCTTTTTGTTCTAGGACTTTGTTCAGCTCATTATTCCAGTTTTTTGGGCTTTCCGCCAAACCGTAGAGACTTCCGATTTAGCTTGAAGACTTCACCTTTGTTACCGGCGACGCCCTCTGGAATTTTGATGTAGACTTCACCTTGACATTTCCGTTTAGGAATGCCGTTGGATGTCCAAGCATTTTATTTCGAAATCTTCTTGAACTGCATGGGCTAGCATCGTTCGAATTGTTGAACTCCTGGCTACTGGGCATAAAAGGATTTGAGAGGGTCTTCCTCTCGAAGTTGAAATCCTTTGGCTGGGGGTCAACGTGCCATCTGAGGACTCTTCAGCGTCGTGAAATGTCTCATCACGCTCTGACGAGGACAACAATAGAGGTGATGCAGACGGGAGCGGCGTTCTGGGGGTCGGCGACTGTTTTGGGTCCCATTTTCGACGTAATGGCGCTGGTATGTGCACCATGGCTTCGCATCCGAAAACTTTCAAGTGTGATAGGTTAGGCTTCTCACCGTGCCATGCTTCGTACGGAGTCTTGCCTTTGACTGTTGAGGTTGGCGTGCGGTTCATGATGTAGGCCACTGTGTTGACAGCTTCCGCCCAATATTCGGTTGGTAGGCCTGCATCAAAGAGCATACTCCTGGCACGCTCCTGGATGGTCCGATTTGCACGCTCGCTGATCCCGTTCTGCTGAGGAGAGTACCTGCAACTTTTGAGATGGATGATGCCATGATCTGCGAGGAATCTTCCGTATGAACGATTCACGTATTCGGTTCCATTGTCCGAGACAAGCTTCTTGATTTTTAAGCCGGTTTGTGTTTCTACCATTGCCTTAAATTCTTTGAAGACGTTCAAGGTTTGGCTCTTTTCCGACAAGAAGTAGATGAATATCATGTGGCTGTACTCATCTATGAATGTCATGTACCATCTGGCTTTACCAATGCTCTCAACCGACATGGGTCCACATAGGTCAGAGTGAATTACGGCTAGCCTTTCCTGAGCTCGATGCTTGCCTTTTTTGAATGGTGCTCTTGCATGTTTTGCTTCGATGCAAATGGTACATGGATCGTTGCTCGGTTCACCATCATATCCGTCAGCCATGTTTTTCAGAAGTTTCATGCTTCTCCGGTTCAAGTGAGCTAGTCTACGATGCCATAGGGACTCGGGTTCCTGAATGGCCACAGGCAATTTCTCCCTGAGAGATCTATGTCGGCGGGGAATCCATTTTGTAGATTCCATTCACGTTCGTGCTGTTGCAACCATTTCCTTTTTCGTGGAAAATTTTGGCACCATGACTGTTAAATTTTTACTGTAAAGCCCTTACTTACTAGGTACTCACTGACAGTAAGTTTATGGTAGCATCCGGGCGTACATGACGTCGTTGACATCAAATTCTTTGACTTTCCCATTGACAAGCATTTCATGGTGGCTGTACCGACCTCTTGACTAGAACGAACCGTTGTTAGCGGTAGTTATGCTGACGTTTTTCTCGGGTCTTGAGTTTATCATTGAGTGCTTGTCCTTTGTAATGTGACGGGATGCACATGAGTCGAGGTACCATCCCTCGGAGTACTCGTTCCCTGAAACAAACAGGCTAGAAAAGCAGTTTTACCGCCCGAAACTACCGTTTTTTTCCTTCTCGGTTTGTCTTCTTGCTTGTTTTTGTTTTTGGGATTATTTCTGCGTAGTGTCCAAGTTTATGGCAATATCCACATTTTGGTGGTTTCTTATTGTTGGACCCTCCACCACTTTTTGCGTAAAATGCGGAATCTGTGCTCCCTGACGCGTCTGATACTTGGTCGGGATTTAGCGAGCCTGGCGACTTGACATCCTGCAGAAGCTTCACTTTTATCGTGTCGGCCGTGATCGCGGCACCACTTGATTCGCTTCACTTTTATCCGTGGAGTACGATCCTTAGAGAGAGCTTTGACGAGTAATTTCGGATCCTTTTCGTGCCCTGTATTGACTCCAGAGCCCCTTCGAGTTTCATAAGTGCTCCATCGCGAACTTCCAATCGGAATAATTCTCCCGACCTACGAGTTTTTTCGACCGGTGGGTAGCCGTTTGAGGTCATGTTGATTTCTCACTTCACGAACGTATCGCGCTTAATCGCGAGGCGAAATTCAACAAATTTTCACTGAACGCGAGACTGGGCAACCATAACCTTTTGAGGTTTTAGTGAAAATAAAACACTGAAACACTGTGGAAAATACTTTTAATTAAACAAGAAAATCACGTGGGGAACATCGCACAACGGGAACTGATAAGTAACAGGAGTAGCCGCAAAAGCGCTTCATAAGATAAGGTTACCTAGTTATACAGGTTGCCGCACATATTTAAAATCCAACACATACA
>CM061045.1:85772030-86154530 GCA_030762985.1 Adelphocoris suturalis
CATTTTTTGAAATTTTACCAATTTAATGTACTCAAAAAGTGTTGTCCAACGAACTCATCCTTTCTTTTGAAATGCTTGATTTTTTGGCGAAAGAACGAAGTTTTTATCTCAATTCTATCGAGAGTTATCGTCTGGAATGACACACACACACACACACACACACACACACACACATATATATATATATATATATATATATATATATATATATATATATATATATATACATATAAAAAAGCGTTAAAATCCAGGAATCATTTCAGAATGTCTCAAAACAGATTTCAACGAAGAAAATTTTTATTTTAAAATTTTTGGAGCCATTGCAATAGCTTTATTTTCTAAGAAAATTCGCTAAAAATGCGTTAAACTTCAGAATATGATTCAGAATAGCCTGAAACGGATTTCTGCATACATTTTTTTTTTTCAGAAATTCACATTATACAAATTTTGAGGCGAGAGTAATTGCTTAATTTTCTTCAAAAATTCGCTAAAAGAAGAAAAAACGCTGCAAATTATTACACAGAGGTTTATTATTTCTGTATTGCATAGCTCTTCTACGCAGAACACCTGTCTTTATTATTAAACGAATCATTAGGTAGATAGGTATCTAATGTGTCTGCATAGGTGTGGACGCCTACTGAAGAGATATGAATAAAATTAAACCCGTAAATAGGAAAACCCGGTAACACATTTAATCTAAGATTTTAGTCTAGATACCTACATTACAATACGATATAAGGTGATTTCTTGATTTTTTTATAATCTTTAAGACGTATTAACTAAAAATAAATCGTAAGCACGCAGCAAATTATTATGTATTTTTAATGATCTCTCAAACTCCGTCACTGTAGGATCATACGATCAAAGCTGTCCTCCCATCTTAACGTTGTCACTTTCAATTTACCTCATAAATACCATATAAGTGACATAATTTCCAAAACTATACATTTTTTTTATTTTTTTTTTATCCATATGTTCAATTAGCAATTTGCCTATCGTTTCATATGCAGTTTTCAAAATTCGGTCCAAAAGTAATGGTATGATGCGCATTTTAATACTGTGTGTCAAAGGGTAATACCATCTTTTTTTGAGGGGCAATGGCATCCACTATTCTGTGTGGATGGTAATACCCAACCCAAAAAAAAAAATGAAAACTTAGGAAGAAAGTGAAGACAGGGTCACTGACTACACGTTAAATGACGATGACGAACTAGGCGACGTCCTAGGATTGAGTAACGCAGAAGAACAATTCTTTTTTATCTGCAGAAAGACTGACGAGGAAGATGCGCTGATGTGGAGGTGCACCGGATGCAATCAGTTGGCACACTATTCGTGCTCCGAAGGGAAGCCTCAATCAAAAAACGCTATGTGTGAACTTTGCCTATTAGTCCAGAAGTGTTTTGCTAAAATAATCATAGCCAACGTAGGTATTTCCTCCAGTAATTTATTCTCCATTGTTTGTTTTAAAACAAATTTAAATACGATTTTGAAGTTTATTCAGGTTTTCCTTCGAAAATGGAATAATTTAATACTTCAGTTGCTTTAGGATGTTATTACCCCACAGCCTGGATGTCATTAACCCGACAGTGGGGTAATTCCATCCTAATTACTTTCTTCATTTACCATTAAGTAGCGGCCAAGAGCTTCTTCGCATTACAAAAAAAAGTTCCTTTTGTCAAAATTTATCAAGGGTTAGATAGAATGGGACAATGCTGAATATTCTACAGGAGTTCTATATTATTCTGTGGCAGTTTGAAGTTAAGGGAATGGCATTCCCCCGCCTTACCCTACGTGGGGAAGTTTTCAATAGGTACCTACCTATCTTAAATAAAAAACCATCAAAATACTAAGGATACTGAGCAGCGTTCCGGGAGCTTCCTGAGCGGCGATTGAGTCCAAGGGTCTTTGGAGTACCCTGATTTGTTCAACTACCTTCGTACTTCGGCATATACCACTCGCCGAACTACTCAAGCCACCATACCGGTCCCTCCCACCCGCTTATGGTCCACATCACGTCATGTTTATTAGGGTTTCCCCTACATTCTTAGAGTTTTACCCAATTATCTCCAGACACCGGGAGAGCACTCTCGCTTAAACTATAAGAAACAATTTTCTCTTGGCTCATTTCATTGTGGCCAGACTCTTGCAAAAACATTATGTGCAGTATCTATACATAGAGGACTAATTTAGGTTTTGTTGGTTTTACGATCTGTATTTGTTTTTATTGTTATTGAATTTATTGAATTGGTGTAATTATTTATTTGTGTGTTAAAAAAAAAAAAAAAAACGCATTTATTTAGATAGGTATTGCAATACAAAAAAAAGTTACACAAATCAGGAAATGCTACTCCCCACTATAAGTCGTAGACTTGTGCTGTGGGGAGGAGTAATACATAATCAGCACACTCATTCAATACCTTATTCAATAATCATCTTGTAAGTAAATCTGGTAAATTAGAATCAATACCTAAGTATACATCGGGTAAATGTAAATCAGAATACATAGGAATTATTCAGTTACCATCTTAAAGTTTTAATATTATCTAATGGGTCTCAGATTGCCTCATTATTATATGTTTTTTCAGTTCTTTTTTGAACTTTTCAATTTTAGAAATAGGGCGGAGCTCATGGGGTAGGGCATTGAACAGTTTTGCTCCCCGGTAACCATACGCCCGTTGGCCATGGTGAGTCCTACGGAAAGGCAGTTTAGAAAGAAATTGTCCACAAGTTCATGTTTTTCCCTCATCTAACAATTTCAGGTGGTTGCTATGTAAATCCTTATATATTTCAATTATAGTTATCTTGTCAATAAGCTCTCCCAATTTGAGAACTGCGAACTCTTTAAAGAGAGCTTCTGTCGAATATCTTGACCTTTTTTTAAGTAAGAGTTTGATTAAGAGCTTCTGGGTCAGGAATAACGAATCAAGAAGGGACGCGCTACATCCTCCCCAACCAGATGCATTGCTTATACGATCCTTCATTCCCTAACTCACTCTATAATCTAATTATCCTTTATTTACGAGGTATAGATACCCTGTCAGGAGGGGCAGAGAAGGGTTCCTGTCTACCTGATTTTGGAAATGCTCACTCGACCTACACTTCCTACACTTGCTTACAGGGGTGCCCGTTCATCCTGATGCGTTACATCACGAGGTGACTGGCCTTGGTCTGAGCTGTGGTCCCAACTCCCCCTACCGATCGAGATATCTGCCGGTACGTCCCGGAGCGTCCGCTGTCCGGTTCAGTCAACACCGAGACGGCGACCACCGAATTCGGGGATGGAGAACCGACCGACCTACGAGGAAGTCTTTAGCCGGGAAATTTCGGAGAGGATTCGCAAGGAATTCAAACGTTTAGGAGGTAAGATATCTCAGATACTACTTATGTAGGTACCTACCAATTTATCTATCTATTGCTCATTACGCATAAAAACGCTGTAAATTGTTACACAGAGGTTTTTTCCTCTGTATTATATAGTTCTGTTCTATATTATATCACTGGTCTACAATTGACGAACAAAGTGAGTCTATAGTTACGGTGACCATACGTCCCGATTTTATCGGGACAGGCCCGATTTTATCGGGACAGGCCCGATTTTAAAGCCTGTGTCCCGGGGTCCCGAATTGGGAAAGAAATGTCCCGATTTTCACCAATAAAGATTTTTTCAAACCAAATCATCATGAAAAGTTATGAGCTTTATTTTAAAATGAATGATTAGTACCGTGGAATTTCTTTACACCGCACACAACATAACTATTATACCGTAATAGGAGTTGGTTGTATGGCACACGTTGTAAACAACTGCATCAACAATGCTGCTGATACGCTCCCAATTGATGCGGAGGTGATCATTGTGAAATTGTTCAAGTATTTCCACATCTATACAGTTCGAGTTGCTGAACTGAAAGATTTATGCGATTTCATTGAAGTAGAGTATCGAAAACTGCTATCATAATCGAACACTCGCTGGCTGCGTCTTCTACCATCATTGGAACGAATTCTACAAATGATGGAGCCCCTAAGAAAGTACCCCTGGCCCTAGTGAAAAAATATAACAAGAACAATGATGTAAATAGACTGCTCTGTTAACTTTTATTTTTTTTCATTTTTTGGAAAATTAATTTGTTTAAAAGTTTATTTGACTATAAAAACTTACCTGTTGTTCGTGAAGTTCAGTTTGTTCGTGCAAAAGGTACATATTCTTTCTGTGTATGTAATAAACTTCTTGAAATTATTTTGTCATGTAATTCTTAGTGCCACATTCTTTAATGAATATTACATATTTTTAGTTTGATACGAAGCTCTTAATAAACCAATGTTTGAATGGATGAAATAGGCTTAAAAACAAACTTTTAAAGGGTAAAAAATTCAAACTTTTACGGGGGTGGACCCCCGGACCCTCCTCCCCATGGAGGGTATTCTATACCCCTCAGACCCCCTTGATAGTTCTATCCGTCCCGATTTTGCTCAAGATAAATATGGTCACCGTATCTATAGTTTGATTCGGTTAGCATTTAACATCGTCGTCAAATCAACCGAAAATCGAATTTGGTCTCGTTTTCAACAGTTTTTGCCACAGAATCGACTGAACCCACTATAAAAACTTAAAAAGTCGTCCATGACGACGATCGTCGTAAAATCAACCGAATCAAGTTTGGTATCGTTTTCAATAGTTTCCGTCACATACTCATCATGAAGAAGCAAAGTCGAGTACATTGTACTAAACCAGTTTTTTGGACGTCCTCAGAAGCTCGGTCACACAGGCAAAGCTTCTTATTTGAGAGGGACGACCTATTGGAATTGATCCAGGGAGGTAGGGGACAACCCAAGCATGAGAAAAAAAACTATAAGACCGAACCTATGAAAAAAGATAGGTGTGTGTGTGACAAATTTTGTCGACGCTGCCCAGGCCACAATTCTCAACCGATTTCCGAGATTCTTTGTTTTTTCGATTCCAATTTTATTCTGATTGTGCAAAAAACTTCGGGAATTTAGACTTTCATGACGGAAAGGAAAAAGTGGAGGGGGTAAAGCTGAAAAAACGTGGTTATTTACGACATATTTTTTCGACACTGCCGGGGCTACAATTCTCTACCTATTTTTGTGATTTTGCTTCCTCACTACCGAAGGTAGGGAAGCTTTGTGTTTGTGATTGAAGTCGAAAAAATGTGTGTCCTCCAAAATCAAAATTTCCACTTGCCTTTTGTGTTTCAGAGCTTGCTGATTGATTTTGGTTCCGTGTCTGTCTGATGTCTGTCTGTCTGTGGTACATCCTTGTCACACCCAAAACTATACCAAGTTTCAGTCCAATTTCGATGAAATTTTCAGAGATTGTGCGGGATAGCTCTTAGACGGTCCCCTATGTTTTTCAATGCCGGCGAATCAAAAGTAGCCTGTGCGCATGCGCAAACGTGAATTTATCATAACGTCGATTTCTCATCATCTGTTTGTCCGACTTCGTTTGAATTCGGTAGGTAATTGGGTATATGTTCCAGAACTATTCCCTATGAATTATATCGCGATCGGTGAAGAAATAAGTATAGCGCCTGCGCAAAACTAAAATTGATCGTGACAGACGAAACTTCGAGACTATCGGACCGATTTTTATGAAATTTTCAAGGATTGTGCGGTTTAGGTCCTAGATGTTCCCTTATAAATTTCATTGCCGTGGGATTAGTAGTAGTCTGTGCGCATGCGCAAACATTAATTTCTTACAACGCCGACCTATCAATCATTTCGACTTACTTTTTAATTTTAATAAATAAAATTAATTCTATGCGTCCATGTTACAATATGTGAGGAAGGTAAACTGTCCACCCAACTTGGCAGACGTTTTTAACTTGTTCGATAATAATTTTAGTCTAGTTGTGCAACAAACCTTGGGAATTCCCGATTTACTGTAGTGGTGGGGGTGGAGGGGGTAGTTACCAATTCATTCAAGTGCTGCTCAAGCTGCAATTCTCGGCCAATTTTTGCGAGTTTCAAATTTCAATATGGAAGGGGTTGAATGGAGGGGGTAATACAGATAACGTGATGTTACACTATTCTCTATTTTTTTTGTGATACTTTTTGTTCAATAAAGAATTCGGTCTATTTGCAATGTATCTCAGGAATCTCAAATTTTATTACAGGTGTGGGGGGGGGGGGGGGGTTCGAATGGAGGGGGGTCATAGTAATATATCGTTATTTTCATTATTTTTCTTCTGATTTCCGTTTTACGTTATTATAGATATTTATTTATTTTATTTTATCATCAAGGATTAGGTCTAGTTTTACATATTACATATGCCAGGAATTTCAAATTTCCTAAATGGAGGGGGGAATTCCCTTATTGGTAAATGGAGGGGATAATTCCGATAAATGACGATATTTCCGAGATTCTTTGTTTGTTCGATTGAAATTCCATTCTAGTTGTGCAACTAACCTCGGAAATTTTGAGTTTCATGACGGAAGGGAGAAAATAGAAGGGGAAAGCCGAAAAAACGTGTTTTTTTCGACATATTCGTCGTCGTTGTCCAGGCTACAATTCTGAACCTATTTTCGTGGTTCTTATTTTTTTCGATCTTAATTTTCGTCTAGTTGTGCAATTGACCTTGGGTATTTCCCGATTCGCTGTTCGGGTGGTGGTGGGGTAGAGGGGGTAGTTACCAATTCATTCAAGCGCTGCTCAAATTACAATTCTCGACCGGGTTTCGTGATTTCTTTTTTTGTTCAAGCGAGAATTCGGTATAGTTCTGGTTCAATATGGAAGGGGTTGAATCGAGGGGGTAATACTGATAAATCCTGACGTTTACACTATGCTCAACTGTTTTTCGTGATACTTAGGACGTCCTTCTGAAGCTATGTCGAATAGGCAAGGCTTTGTAGTTGGAATTGATCCAGGACGGTCGGGGACGACCCAAGCATGAGAAAAAAAAAAAACGCTGCAAATTATTTCACAAAGGTTTATTATTTTTTCAATTGAGTATGATCGTAGTTTTAGTTGGCTTGCGTACGTCATAAGGCCCGTCCAGACTCCTCGGCGTGTCCTATTTCGAGTTGCCACAACCTACACTTCTATAATTATATACGCATGTTTATATTTCTCGATTTGAGCTCCTATCTATTCAAATAGTTATTGCCTTAATAATATCATTATCCAAGTACGTACGATAAGTCGAGAGGATATGTTATTAAATATGCGTAGGAAAAGCATTGGTATTAACACACAAATATGACCTAGAAAAAAACATATATTCATGCCTCGAAGGAACGCCGTACCCACCTCATGGTGCCGCGGTGTATTATATGGGTATAACACGTAATAGTAATAAATATCCATTTTCCTACACCCCTCTGCTACGCCCCTGGTCACCCCAGACACCACAAGGTGCCGCGGCGCCTCCTCTCACTCCACCCCCCCCCCCCCTCACCACCAACCGCGACCCCCTGCAAGCGTGCCAGGCGTGCGTGCGTAAGTCTAACACTCAACGCCATGAAAAAGACACTTTTTCGCCCGTTTTTGGCCCATAGCATCTATGCGAGTAAAGCAATCGGGATGGTTAAACGTTAGGACCAACTAGACCCCAAATGGAGTCTATGTGCGAAAGAACGGGTTTTTTAGGTCAATTCTTAGGCCTTTTGTGGCCCGGACGGCGGACGGACATTTCAAATTTGGATTCTACGCACCTTGAAACGTAAAGTGACAAAGTTTGAGGGGGGTTTATAAACATTTTTTGCTACACGATCACATAGGCTTATTACATATTACAATAACCGCATACAAATCCGTTTCAGACCATACTAAGACCGAATCCGTGAAAAATCCATAGGTGTATGTCTGTGTGTGTGTGTGACAAATTTTGTTGACGCTGCCCAGGCCACAATTTTCAACCGATTTTTGAGATTCTTTGTTCGATCCCAATTTCAGTCTAGTTGTGCAACTAACTCTGAAAATTTCGAATTCCATGATGGAAAAGGGGAAAAACGTGTTTTTTTCGACAAATTTTTGTCGACTCGACCCAGGCTATAATTCTCAGCCTATTTTTGAGATTCTTATTTGGTCCGATTCCAATTTTCGTCTAGTTGTGCAACAAACCTTGGGAATCTCGGATAAACTGTCGTGGTGGGGGGTGGATGGGTTAACTACCGATTCTTTCAAGCGCTGCCCAAGCTACGAATCTCGACCGATTTTCGTGATTTTTATTTTGTTCCATTACGAATTCGATATAGTTTTGGAACGTATTTTAGAAGTTTCAAATTCCATCATGGGAGGGGGTGGATGGGGGGGGGGGGGGGGGGGGGGGATACTGATGAATCATGGTGTATTAACAATTCTCGTCCGAATTTCGTGATTCTTTTTTTGTTCAACCATGAATTCGGTCTAGTTTTGGAAAGTACCTACCTATATCTGGAGTTTCAATTTTCATTATGGAAGGGAATGAAGGGTGGAGGGGGAATAATGGGGGGGGGGGGGGGGTTAATGGAGGGGGTAATAGTAATAAATCATGATGTTTTAACTATTCTCGCCAGATTTTGTGATTTTTTTTTTTTTTTTTTTTGTTCACATAAGAATTTGGTTTTCATCAGGGACTCCCTGTATGTAATGCGTGCATTGCTTACCAATATATTTCAAATTTCGTGAGGAACCTGGTCATCGGACAAACTAGTATAATTCTGTACTGTGTTTGTACAGGCACCATACGCGTATACGCAGTTTTAACTTTCTAAAAAACCGAATAAGATAGAGAAAACAGCCTACTCCCAAAGTCGATTTGCGTAACGCATTCGTGTTGATGATTTTTTCTCTCTCAACTCTTAAACCCTCCTAGAGCGTGAATGATTGGTCGTACAATGTTCTGGGTGGCCTCATTCGATTCTTTGAACTGAGTTCTATCTAAAACGAACGAAAACAAAGATTAATTTTATTTTATATCCTTTCATTCATAAGTTTTTGAGATCTCCATTTTTAAATATATCAACCCCTAAAAAAGTGAAAGAAATACCGTACTTACAGGGATGCATGACTTTTTTAGCCGAATTTCATAAACTTTGGTTCAGTAGTTTCGGAGAAAAGCTTCTGACGGCGGATGGAATTTTTTCGATTTTTCAAATCTACTTAGGTAGTTACCTACTTATGTTAAGCAATTGGTTTAATGCAAAGGTTCATTATTGAAAACTATAAACCCATGAGCTAAAATATAGAAGTAGGTAAACTGCAAAGTGTTGCGGAAATTCGTTGTTTTTCCTAGTTAGATAGGTAATCTTCCGCATAGCAAGTAGTTAGGTAGCTACCTAGGTACTTATAGTGTTCATCGCTGAGAATCCCGATGTCCAGCCTACTTCGGCCTATAGAAAATACGACCGTGTTAACGATATTATTATTGAGTAATAATATTATTGAATGTGGTGGGAATGTGGACGAGTATGCAGCAACCTGCGTGGTCTCATTCAGTTTAATATAATTAAATTCATCAACAACTATAAACCCATACAAATGTAACTAGAAAAACACTACCTACCTATCATATAATTAAAAGTTCGCATGATTCTGATTGATGAAAATGTCAACCCTTTGGTTTCATCCCTTGGATTGGTTGAGATTGATGCCGAGATTTCAGGACTTTATTTTTTAGCATAATTTCAAAAATTTCTTCTGAATTTAAGGGAGCTTTTACACTTTTATATTCTTTTTCTTATGTAGATAACGAGTTTTCATTACTGGAAATAATAAACCTACTTAAATAGAATTAAAACTAAGTTTTGATTCCTACCTTAAACTTTTAAGTTACCACCTACCTAGTTTAAGCTCTAATTGTCTATCGAGATGTAGCTACCAATACAAGGAATGAGTGAACAGCCATACTAAGTTAAATAAGTTCTCGTGCTTGATTGCCTAAAATATTTGATAGGTACCTACCTACCTAATTATCGTATATTGAGTACCAACCTACTTTAGAATAATTGAATCCCACAACTAAACGAACGGCTCAGTGATTACCTATGTAGGTACCTAGGTAGATAGCGATTTACATTTTTCTTTTAGGCGTAAGCTTTTCTTTTATGTCAGTTAATGGGGATCAATGACTAATAGTGTCCACTTTTGATGAAATAAAATAATAATGGAAAATATATAATGTATATTAAAAATTAATGAAAAATATACGTATTATAATCTAAATAAACTACTTAATGACACTTAATTTGAAATTGTTTATTTTATTTGACCAGGACTTAGTGAAAACGGGGAATGATATTAAATACAAGGGTGTCTTGGCCTGAGATATCTGTAGTGGATTTATATAGGTTTGACTTGACGTTGGTAGACCAAGTCGGACATTTATATTCCGATTATGCGGGTTGGTTTCTAGGTCACCCCCGCGAGGAATGCGGGCGGAGCCGCCAAGGTCAACTGATTTCGCGGGCCGGAAGGGTGGATAGTCCGTGTCGCAGCCGCGCGGAGCGCTAGGCTCGTGAACCGAGTGCTGGGTTCGATCAGTTTCGTACTGAGCCGTTTTGTAATATTCCGGCCTTAGATTTACATCTGAAGGAGGAATATACTGAGCTTGGTTGAGGTACTGAAAAGTATCCTCTGCTTTTTGTGCATTTGGAGTGTATTTGACACTCGGATCTACCGTGTAAGCCTGCGTCGGATATCGTGGGTAATCGGACAGCTTGGTCGAATCGAAAAGATCGGCTTCAGAGCGAGTCTGAAAGGTTTGCTCGATCTTTTGTGTAGGTGAGTCTTGTTCGACAGTTTCTCGAACGAATACGTCGGGCGAGAAGGCGATCCGGACGTGGGGATCGCGCCTTGCGCTGATGGTTGGTTCAGCGGACTCACCGGGTGGCCGGTAGGGCGCACTGCGTTGGTCAATCGCCCCGGTCTTGCCGCCTTCCTCCTTCCCCCGCAAGGGGAAGTAAGAAGGCTGACGTTCCATCGAATTTGATCGAGTTTTTGGCTCGTTTCGATGCCTCTACGTGTGAAAAATAGAGGGTTTTGGAAGTGGACTCGCTTGCCGGAGCGTCTTTCCAATGCTCAGACGGCAGGGTCCTACCTCGCAGTCTTGAAAAAGACTTCCGTAGACGGTAAATTAGAGCGTAGGAGCTGAGTAATTTACCGGCGCGCCCCAGCGGTCGACTACGAGCTGAAGGCTGTGTAGTCCGGGTGACACGGCTCGGAAACGTCCCTCGGGCGTACTGTCTAAAGAGAATATCGATAGAAGTACCGGGTGGCGTCCTACCAGGAGATCTACGTTGGGCAATGAGCAGGATGAATAATCACTGGACTCGTAGATGCCAAGGTGAAATCTGTGAGGAGAGAAGGTCTGGCTTGTAGAAAGCAGTGAGAAGCCGTTCTTGAGATGAACTCGCAATGCAGAAGGTTCGTCAGCGTAGAGCGTGTAGAATTCTTCGTACTTCGGAGGTGTCGTCGTCGAGAGCGGAGAGTGGAATGAGTTGCCAGGCTCTGAACGAGGTATTTATAACAAAAAGTGGTGTCCACTTTATGGTTAGTATGCAAATTAGTTTCGTCAACTAATTTGGTACGATCAAACTAGCTTCGGATTGGCTCGCTCAATTTCGTAAATTCGACTGTGCAATCTCATTGGTTCGCACAGTGTTTTCCCAGTATTTGGGCATACGATAGCTGAGTTGGTTTTTTCGAGGTGGTTTCTCTGCGTCCGTTGCTTTGACTGGGTCCCGGGGGTGGCTGAACGACCTTGAGTTTTCCTAAGGCGACTTGTTTCGAACTTTTCGTCGCATCTATCTCGCCCAGTAAATGTTTGGGGAGGTCGCCTTGCGTGTTCTCGTTCAAGGCGACCTGTCTCGAGATGTTTGTCGCATCTCTCTCGCCCAGTAAATGTTCGGGGAGGTTGCCTTGTGTGTTCTCGTTCAAGGCGACCTGTCTCGAGATGTTTGTCGCATCTCTCTCGCCCAGTAAATGTTTGGGGAGGTCGCCTTGCGTGTTAATCTTTAATATTTCACTTTTGGGAGAGAATTTAGTATTTTCTCTCCGGTGAAATATTTTGTTTGACGGAGTTGTACTTCGACGTCTTGTAAATATTTTTGTGGTGTGCCTACCTCCTTTTGGTAGCCCTGAAAAGGGCTGTTGAAAAGGGGTGGTGGATTTCACCACAGGGGCCCCCCCAAGACGTCGTGTTATCAACGACGACGCCGATGGGGGAGAACTGGGAGGTCTACCCGGAATTCTCCGTAGGAGAACCTCGCCAGTTGGGGCGGAGGCGGAGGTGCAGGCCTCGCGTCCCGTCCCTGTGGTGCGCCCCGGCCTCGCCGGTTTCGACGAGCGTCGCGGGGCGGCCTTGGCCGGCCCGAGCTCTGCCGACGGGAACCAAACCCGCGAGGGTTTGGCCCGCGGCCGCGGCTGGGCTGTTGCGGAGGAGCCCGGGAGGTGCTGGGCTCTGACCAACCCGCGGTGCTCATCTCTTCCCAGCGAGGAACCGGAACGTCGCCCGAGGAGATCCACTGCCTGGGGGGTGCCGGTAGCTGGTGAGCGGGCGGAGGCGTAGGCAGTGGCTGGGTGGGTGGAGCTGGTGGCTGGTAGGGCTGGGGCCTTGTCCAGACCACCTCCGTGGGAGCTTGGAGCTTGGTCTCTCGTTTCGGCGAAGGCGGTAGTGGGCCGATTGGAGCTGGGAGAGCTTCCTCGGCAAGGAGGAACTCCTCGACCTCGTCGGTCATCATGTTGGCTGTAGTAGGAGTAGAAGCTGCCATGGTTGAGATCGTTATGGTCTCTGGCTGTGGGGCTTTCCATATTTATACTTCTTATTGCTCCTACCCGAGAAAAATGGGCGTGGCTTGTTTCGAGCGCAGTTACCCACTTTCCGTCAAATTTGGTAGATGGAACGCGCCCTCTGGCGGATTTTCGGGGAGTTTTCTCCTTACTTCCTGTCTGATTTTGTAACAGAGATTGTCCCTGCGATACAGCTTCTTCCGAGTGTAGAGTATAAGCTGGCTTGATTTGTTGTTTGGGAACTTTTTTAGTATGTTCGCCAATTTGCACTGTAACCGAAAACTTATCTCTTTTAACTACTTTGAACGGTCCCGTGTAAGGACATTGGAGAGAGGTGAGCTGTGTGGGCACTCTGATATAGACATGAGTACATGTATCCAAGTTTTTGGGCATGTTTACGGCATATTTTGTGTTATTATGTTTAATATGCGTAGGTCGGAAGAAAAGAGGTTCCGAAAGGTTCGTAGAAGTTACGAAAATGTCTCCTGGGAGAGGTACGTCAATCCCGTAAACTTTTTGGAAAGGCGTAGTTTCAGTCGCCGGGTCTACTGCCGTACGCATGGCGAGTAGAACTTTGGGAAGTGCATCGAGCCAATTTTCGTTCTGAGCTTTGAGAGCTTCTTTCAAAGATCTGTTTCTGCGTTCTACCATACCGTTTGTTGATGGTTTGTATGGTAACGTGTGAGTATGTTTTACTCCGAGACGTTCCATAATGGAATTGAACAGATCTGATTCAAATTGGGTGCCCTGATCACTTGTAATGTATTTAGGTACGCCCTTTGAAGCTACCCAAATATTGATAAATGCATTTGTGATTGTGGTTGTTTCGATGTTGTTGAGAGGGACTGCCTCTAGCCAACCCGTTGCTCTATCAACCATCATCAAAATGTAACGTTTCCCTCCTTTTGCTAAAGGTAAAGGTCCGGTAATATCCACGTGTACGTGTGAAAATTTGTTTGCCGTTTCAAATTCGGAGTAAGGGAGCTTCACGGAGCGCGTGATTTTTGCTCGTTGGCAAGTTTCGCATGCTCGAACCCAGTTTGAGACATCTGCACGTAGTCCGTGCCAAAAATATCGTTGTTTAACTTTATACACTGTAGAGTGTATACCTGGGTGTCCCAAATTGTGAATTTGGCTTATTATTTCTTCCCTTATTTCGTTTGGAATATAAGGTCTAGGGTGTCCTAGGTCTAGGTTACACCAAATTTCTCCTTGAGAGAATTCAACTCGTGTGAGTTTCAATTTGTCCTCCGCGGTAGGGGGAGAGCGAATTTGTGAATTTGAAATGTGCAGTAGAAGGTTGCATTCTATTGCAGCCGTAATTTTCGAAATTTCAGCTATGGGTGGACCCTCGTCCGTCTGTGTTGAAATCGATTTCGTTTGAATTTCGACCGGATCGAAGGGTCTGGAGAGTGCGTCGGCGACGACGTTGCTCTCTCCTGAAATATGACGAATGTCACTCGTCATTTGAGAGATGTATGTTAGCCATCTTAATCTCATTTTAGAAAAATGAGCATTCTTTTTAAGCATCGTGCCTAGCAGAGGCTTGTGATCCGAACAAATATGGAAGGATCTGCCGTCCAAGTCGTTGTGCCAGTGAATGCACGCTTGGTAAACGGCGAACATTTCCTTGTCGAAAGATGCTTTGTTTTTCCATTGTTCTGGAATCTCTTTGCTGAAAAATCCCAATGGTTGGTACGATTTCGAGCCATGTTTGTCTGTAATTTCTTGTTCTAGTGCCGCTCCGATGTGTGTGTCGGACGCGTCACAGACCAATCTCCACTCCGCCGTAGGGTGTGGGTGAGCAATGTTATGCAATGTTGCTTTGATCATTGCTTGCTTTAAGCTGTTGAAAGCTTTTTCTCTCTCTGATGTCCATTCGATAGGTGTTCTGTCATTCTTTTTGTTTGACTGAATGGAGTCATACAGAGGTTGTGCCGTGTGAGCGAATTTGCTTGAGCATGCTCGGTAGAAACCACACATACCTAGGAATCTGCGTAGACTTCGTACGTCCACTGGCCTAGGAAATTGTTCTATGGCTTCTATTTTGTCTCGTTTAGGAATTATTCCTTCCTTCGAGATAGTGAAACCTAGGAAATCGACGGTAGGTTTCGAAAAAACGCATTTATCAAAACCTACTCGAAGTCCGTGTTCCCCTAGTTTGTCAAAAATTCGTTGTAGGTGGTTCATGTGTTCGTTATAATTCTTCGAAGCCACCAGGATGTCATCTAGATAGACAAATGCGAAATCAAATTTTCGCATGATGCTGTCCATGTATCTTTGCCATGTTTGAGCCGCTCCGGCTAAACCCATGCTCATTTTCTTAAACTCATAAAGACCGAAAGGTGTAATAATCGCAGTTTTATGAGCGTCATCTGGGTGCATCGGGATATGATAATACGCTGATTTTAAATCTATTGTTGAATAGATTTGCGTATCATGTAAATTCGCTTGGAACGAGCGAATGTGAGGAGGAGGGTAGGCGTCTTTCTTCGTTTTCGCGTTGAGGAAACGGTAATCGCCGGTGATTCTCCATGACCCGTCCTTTTTTGGCACACAGTGTAACGGAGATGCCCATTCGGAATCCGATGGTGCAATTATGCCTTCTGAAAGCATTTCGTCAAAAGTCTTTTTGACTTGAGCTCGTTTCTCACCTGCCATGGGTCTAGCTCGGAAGTGTACTGGGGTTCCCTCCGTGGTTATACGGTGGTAAACCCCGTTGTTTTTCCATTTACCATTAATTTTGCTCATTTTATCATTGTATTTGTTAATGATAGAGCGAATGTTTTCGTCCTCCGTGATTTGCACGTCCTCTGGTTGAGGTGTATTGTCACGGTGAGGGATAGTAGCTGCAATTTGTTCGTCAGTGAACTTTTTGTTCATGACTGCAGCTATTTTTTGATCGGCATAGCACTTCATTTTATCTTTATAAATGTACTTGTGTTTGACCCGTATTCCGATATCCCAAGATTCGAGGAATGGGATACCTAGGATCGCTAGATCAACTTTCGTGATCATAAACTCGGTGGTCATGTCCCCGAGGCCGATGTTAATTGTTGTGTCAGCTCGCCCTAGTGTATCGATAGGGGCTCCGTTAGCTGCTGTGAGCTTAACGTTGGACTTGAGA
This sequence comes from Adelphocoris suturalis, assembly GCA_030762985.1. Taxonomy (NCBI): domain Eukaryota; kingdom Metazoa; phylum Arthropoda; class Insecta; order Hemiptera; family Miridae; genus Adelphocoris; species Adelphocoris suturalis. Next base: position 85,787,882 of record CM061045.1, read on the forward strand.
ATTTTCAAGCCCAATTTTTTTGTGACATTGTGGGGCAGAATGTTCACTTCTGCTCCCGTGTCAATGAGAAATTCAGTGCCATTTAGTTTGCACTTGAAAAAAAGCCTTTTATACTCAGTAGACTGCCGGCGTATAGGCTCAGATACGCTGGCAGTTATTCGTTTTCCGAACTCTCTGTGTCGGAGGTTGGAATGGTACTTTCTTGTACCGACTGCTGAGTATTTTCGGTAGAAACCCGGGTTTTAGGTTGGCTTATAGTCGCAGCCTTTTTGCTAGTTTTGGAAGCAGTGTTTGTCTTCCAAGTGCAGTGTTCTGGGTCTGCACATTTGCGAGTTTCGTTACCGAAACGTACGTGGTTTCGACAGACGTAGGCCATCGGTTTGTGAGGTTTACTCTCCACTGGTTGGTGTTTGAACTCAGCTTGTTTCGAGAGGGCCTTTTTGAAACCAGTATTTATGGGTTTCGGAGTAGATTCAACTCCTCGTATGTTCAGAGAAGTATTCTCTGCTCTGTACGCGTGTAGCGTATCAGCTAGGTCGAGCCGGGAGGTCGTGGTAGGCTGAGCTGCGACCATACCTCGTGCTTCGATGGGAAGAGTCTCAATCCACTTTTGAGTGATGAGAGCTTCCGAAAAGTACCCAACAGCTTTCGAGTACATTTCGTGGTACTTGGTGCTGGGTTTTTTGGCGAGAGATGCGGGGTCCTCGAGTGCGAGGAGCCTGTCCTGTAAAGACAACCCATATTCTCGTAGGAGGCGCTGTTTGGCCTCTTCGTAGGGTGCGTGAGGTGCTGTGAGGTAAGCTGAGTCGATAGCTTCCCTCATTTCCTCTGGTACCCACTTGTATATAGCTGAGAAGCATTCGTTTTGCGTTCTCATGTGTTTTCTCACGCAGTATTGATCGAACTCGGCGAGTGCACGATCAATATTCTTCTTTTGGAAGACTGGTTTTTGATAATCTCCCATCTCCTCTAAAAGTGCTTGAAAACCACTGTTTGTAGAGGGATGTTGCGTGAGATGTGGGGCGTAGAGGCCCGGCGGGGGTCGCACGCCCGCAGTGGTTCCCTGAAATCCACTAGCTTCATAAGAGGGAACGAAATGCTCCGTGTTGAGCCTGTTCAAAGGCGGGGTCACCATTTGTAGTGGATTTATATAGGTTTGACTTGACGTTGGTAGACCAAGTCGGACATTTATATTCCGATTATGCGGGTTGGTTTCTAGGTCACCCCCGCGAGGAATGCGGGCGGAGCCGCCAAGGTCAACTGATTTCGCGGGCCGGAAGGGTGGATAGTCCGTGTCGCAGCCGCGCGGAGCGCTAGGCTCGTGAACCGAGTGCTGGGTTCGATCAGTTTCGTACTGAGCCGTTTTGTAATATTCCGGCCTTAGATTTACATCTGAAGGAGGAATATACTGAGCTTGGTTGAGGTACTGAAAAGTATCCTCTGCTTTTTGTGCATTTGGAGTGTATTTGACACTCGGATCTACCGTGTAAGCCTGCGTCGGATATCGTGGGTAATCGGACAGCTTGGTCGAATCGAAAAGATCGGCTTCAGAGCGAGTCTGAAAGGTTTGCTCGATCTTTTGTGTAGGTGAGTCTTGTTCGACAGTTTCTCGAACGAATACGTCGGGCGAGAAGGCGATCCGGACGTGGGGATCGCGCCTTGCGCTGATGGTTGGTTCAGCGGACTCACCGGGTGGCCGGTAGGGCGCACTGCGTTGGTCAATCGCCCCGGTCTTGCCGCCTTCCTCCTTCCCCCGCAAGGGGAAGTAAGAAGGCTGACGTTCCATCGAATTTGATCGAGTTTTTGGCTCGTTTCGATGCCTCTACGTGTGAAAAATAGAGGGTTTTGGAAGTGGACTCGCTTGCCGGAGCGTCTTTCCAATGCTCAGACGGCAGGGTCCTACCTCGCAGTCTTGAAAAAGACTTCCGTAGACGGTAAATTAGAGCGTAGGAGCTGAGTAATTTACCGGCGCGCCCCAGCGGTCGACTACGAGCTGAAGGCTGTGTAGTCCGGGTGACACGGCTCGGAAACGTCCCTCGGGCGTACTGTCTAAAGAGAATATCGATAGAAGTACCGGGTGGCGTCCTACCAGGAGATCTACGTTGGGCAATGAGCAGGATGAATAATCACTGGACTCGTAGATGCCAAGGTGAAATCTGTGAGGAGAGAAGGTCTGGCTTGTAGAAAGCAGTGAGAAGCCGTTCTTGAGATGAACTCGCAATGCAGAAGGTTCGTCAGCGTAGAGCGTGTAGAATTCTTCGTACTTCGGAGGTGTCGTCGTCGAGAGCGGAGAGTGGAATGAGTTGCCAGGCTCTGAACGAGGTATTTATAACAAAAAGTGGTGTCCACTTTATGGTTAGTATGCAAATTAGTTTCGTCAACTAATTTGGTACGATCAAACTAGCTTCGGATTGGCTCGCTCAATTTCGTAAATTCGACTGTGCAATCTCATTGGTTCGCACAGTGTTTTCCCAGTATTTGGGCATACGATAGCTGAGTTGGTTTTTTCGAGGTGGTTTCTCTGCGTCCGTTGCTTTGACTGGGTCCCGGGGGTGGCTGAACGACCTTGAGTTTTCCTAAGGCGACTTGTTTCGAACTTTTCGTCGCATCTATCTCGCCCAGTAAATGTTTGGGGAGGTCGCCTTGCGTGTTCTCGTTCAAGGCGACCTGTCTCGAGATGTTTGTCGCATCTCTCTCGCCCAGTAAATGTTCGGGGAGGTTGCCTTGTGTGTTCTCGTTCAAGGCGACCTGTCTCGAGATGTTTGTCGCATCTCTCTCGCCCAGTAAATGTTTGGGGAGGTCGCCTTGCGTGTTAATCTTTAATATTTCACTTTTGGGAGAGAATTTAGTATTTTCTCTCCGGTGAAATATTTTGTTTGACGGAGTTGTACTTCGACGTCTTGTAAATATTTTTGTGGTGTGCCTACCTCCTTTTGGTAGCCCTGAAAAGGGCTGTTGAAAAGGGGTGGTGGATTTCACACACAATCTTTCCATTACACTGCCACCAGAGGCTGACATCGCATTATCGTCAAAATTGAGTTTTTTTAAGATAGTATAATAACGTTCTAATAAATCGGCTATTTTTTCCAATTTCGGATACCTACGTTTGTAACTTTTTAAAAAAAATTTTAATAATAATTTTGTAATGAGGCTCTGTTTGGGATGCAGGATATCAGGAATAATAACTCCAAGAAGTCATAGTTGGAATGGTATAATTAAGCGGCCCACAGACTCTTTTGTAGGTACTGGCCTGGTGAGAGGGGACACCCCCCAGGCCAGATAAGAATGAGAAGTTTCCACGGGTCCTGGTGTATACTACAAATTTAACCTTTTTTCCCATTCAATTTGGGCTTATTAAATTTTGGTTCATTTTTTCAATAATGAACCTTTCTAATTGACCTACAAAATAAAGTACCTACCTATATCCTCTCCCAAAATTTGTTGGTTAATCGGCTATTTTTACCAATTTCAGTGACCTTCGCAAGTAATAAAATAAAAAAAAAAAAATTCAACTTTTTTCAATTCAATTAGGACCTATTTAATTTTGCTTCATTTATTTCAATAATGAACCTTTCTAATTGACCAATAAAACAAAGTACCTACCTATATCCTCTCCCAAAATGTGTTGGTTTATGGTAGGTACATTACCTAACTACCTACCTACTGACTTTATGTTGGTTAAAAAATGGATAGGCGAATTTAAAAGAAAATGAATAAATGAAAAACAAAAACTATAAACTTATAAAAAAATAAAAAAAATCCCTTTAAATAAGCCATCCGAAACTTTTCTCTCAAAATCCATTACCTTTGAAATCAAAATTCATTATCCAACATCGCATTATCATCGAAACCGAGTTTTTTTTAAATAATACAATAAAGGTCTAATATCACAGCTATTTTTCCAATTTCGGTTTACCTACATATGTAATTTAAAAAAAAAATTATAATTTAACCTTTTTTCAATTCAATATGACCTATTTAATTTTGGTTAATTCATTTCAATAATGGCCCTTTCTAATTGACCGAAAAAATAAAGTAGGTACCTACATATATCCTCTCCCATATCCCATAATGTGTTGGTTCATTGTAGGTACATTACCTATTAACATCTCAAATGACGTCAGCAGATTGGTGTACGGCCATCTTGGAAGTTGCGCACTTTCAGTGCTTCCAACCCGTTTCAGCAAAAAATCTTGCCGAATTCACCGAAAAAATCCCAGAACCAGAAATACCCCCCCCCCGAAAATTTAAGGTACCGATAAAAGCAATTTTGGACACAATATTGATCATAAATTGAATTATCAAGTAATAAAAGGTCATATAACAAGGAATGCAATGGAGTTGGCTGCACAGCTTCACTTTCCTGGTCCTTTATGACAGTAGCGGCTTTTATGATTTGACGACTTAACAACCTCTAATAGCCCTCCATATTATTTATACTCAAAGCTTTTAGAGAAAATGTCCATTCTACGTTCTACCGCAAAAGACAAATAATACCTACTATGTAATATTGTAGGAAATTAACAGGTAGGTCCTACAGTCTGCATGAGGAACCTAACGTATTTGAAAAACCTAATCCGCACAGTCCCTGAAAATTTCATCAAATCAATCCATTAGGCTCGGAGTTTTGACTGTGTCAATCGATATTAGTTTCGCGCATGCGCAGTGTTTATTAATCCAACAATTGCGATATTATTTATAGGGCATTTTTCTAGAACATATACCCAACTACCTACCAAGTTTGAACGAAATCGGACCAACAGATGATGAGTAATCGACGTTATAATAAATTCACATTTGCGCATGCGCACAAGCTACTGTTGATTCTATGGCATTGAAAATTATAGGAGCTAACCCGCACAATCCCTGAAAATGTAATTGAGGAGCTGACATGGAAAAGCAGTTATGTCCAAAAATCAAATTTCATAGGAACTCCCTCTGAACTCTTATCAGATTTTTTTAGACATAATCTCTTCTCCATGCAAAGGTCACACATTTATTCAGGGTGCGATCTAGCAAGGACGGGAGGACCTAAGGCCGTTGGCGTGACTGTTTACTTGCACTTCGACGAAAAAAAATGTTCTTTCGATTTTTGGACTGCTTTTCCATGTCAGCTCCTCAATTGTAATCGGACTAAAACTTGGTATAGTTTTGGGCGTGACAAGGATTTACCATAGACAGATATCAGACAGACAGACACTGAACCTAAATTTATCAGCACGTTCTGAAACGCAAATAGCAAGTAGAAATTTTGATTTTGGAGGACAAACATTGTTCCGACTTCAATCACGAACACAAAGCTTCCCTACCTTTAGTAGTGAGGAAGCAAAATATCAACGGACTCATTGAACTGATAAGCTAAATCGTTTATGTACGTTATAAACAAACTTGGGCCCAACAGCGATCCACAGGGAATAGCGACCGGTTTGGAATACACGTCATTAAAGGAAGTACCTTGGTGCCAGCTCATCAGGTAAGATTTGAAAAAATGCAGTAACAGGACATTAAAACCATAAAACTATAATATAATTTTATATATTATAGAAAGAGGTTTTATTTCTTCATAAATATTTTAATGTGCATCTCATGAACTTTCTTATCAATTAATTATTCTTCACGTAGATAATATCAGTAAACTAATTTAGGACCGAAATGTACCATATGTTGTTTGTAGAAGTAGAAATTTTGGATTCGAATTTGGAGGCCAAATCATTCAAGATCAAGAATAAACAAAACTGATAACTCGCGTTCGCGATACTCCAAGCTCTCAAGAATATTCATCCTGTCTGCCGACAAACTCGTTCTTTGGTTTCAATTTGTCTCAGATTTTCATTGGTTTCACGCTGCTTCGTGTCCGAGCCTTGTCGAGTGCTGCTGTCGCTTCTGCTCTTCTGCCTCTGCTGTTGGAGACATGCCACGCTCTGATGGCCAACTGTTGCTTCTTGTCTTTCTGATCCCGCGTTATCTCTTATACTGATTTCCTCAGCTCTACATGACGCTTTTTTCTCTATATCATCCGCCCCTCTGGCCTCTTTAGCAGCGATTTTTGAAAAATTGTGTTCAAATTTTCAAATTTGAGGGATTACTTGTGTTTTTGTTTTTTATTGGGGTTTTGGCTCACCTGGGTTTTCTCAGCTGTTTCTGCTGCTCTTCTACCTCTATGCTGGGCAGCGTCATGACTCAAACGTTGCTTTAAAAAAAAAGAAAAAAGTTTAATTTTTAAAAAATCTTGAAAAATGGTTCATTATTTAAGGATTAACAGCAAAATATTCACTGAAAAAGTAGAAAATTTTTTAAAAGTTGTGTTCAAAATTAAGGGATTACTGTGTTTTTTGTTGGGGTGTTGAGGCTTGAGCTGAACTGGGTCTTGATTTTGGAGGACCATAATTTTTTCGAGTTCAATCACTGTGGTGAAAACCACCCCCTCTTTTCAACAGCCCTTTTCAGGGCTACCAAAAAGAGGTAGGCACAACACAAAAATATTTATAAGACGTCGAGTTATAACTCCGTCAAACAAAATATTTCACCAGAGAGAAAATACTAAATTCTCTCTCAAAAGTGAAATATTAAAAGAATAACACACAAGGCGACCTCCCTAAACATTTACTGGGCGAGAGAGATGCGACAAACATCTCGAAACAAGTCGCCTTGAATGAGAAACCTCAAACAGGAAAACTCAAGGTCGTCCAGCCACCCCCGGGGACCCCGTCACAGCGACGGACGTGGGGAAACCACCTCGAAAGACCAAACTCAGCTATCATACGCACAGATACTGAGAAAACATTGTGCGAACCAATGAGACTGCACAGTCGAATTTATGAAATTAAGCGGACCAAACCAGGAGGCAGCAGGAGGCGGCCACCTCCCTATAAATACCCCGCTGGGAGCCCTCCGAAATTCTTTCCACTCTCCGCTCTCGACGACGACACCTCTGAAGTACGAAGAATTCTACACGCTCTACGCTGACGAACCTTCTGCATTACGAGTTCATCTCAAGAACGGCTTCCTACTGCTTTTCTACAAGGCATACCTTCTCTCCACACAGATCTCGCATTGGCATCTACGAGTCCAGTGATTATTCATCCTGCTCATTGCCCAACGTAGTTCATCTGTCAGGACGCCACCCGGTACATCTATCGATATTCTCTTTAGATCGTACGCCCGAGGGACGTTCCGAGCCGTGTCGCCCGGGTTTCGTAGCATTAAGCTCGTAACCGACCGCTGTGGGCACGCCGGTAAATTACTCTGCTCATCCGCTCTAATTTACCGTCCAAGGAAGCCTTTTTCAAGGCTACGAGGTAGGACCCTGACATACGAGCATTGGAAAGACGCTCTGTCAAGCGAGTCCACCTCCCAAACCCTCTATTTTTCACACATAGAGGCATCGAAACGAGCTAAAAACTCGGTAATTTCGATGGAACGTCGGCCGTCCTACTTCCCCATGCAAGGGGAGGAGGACGACGGCGAAGCCGGGCCGCGTAGCCCCCGTAGCGCTCCCTACAGGCTACCCGGCGAATCCGCTGAACCCAGCGACGGCGCAAGGCGCGATCCTCACGCCCGGATCGCCTTCTCACCCGACGTATTCGTTAAAGAAACGTTCGATCAAGCCTCGCCTATACAAAAGATCGAGGATACCTTTCAGACTCGCTCTGAAGCCGATCATTACGATTCGACCAAGCTGTCCGAGTACCCACGATATTCGACGCAGGCCTACCCGGCCGATCCGAGTGTCAAATACACTCCAAATGTACAAAAAAGCGAAGGATACTTTTCAGTACCTCAACCAAGCTCAACATATTCCCCCTACAGATATAAATCTTAGGCCGGAATATTACAAAACGGCTCAGTACCAAACTGATCGAACCCAGCACCCGCTATGCGAGCCCAGTGCTCCACGCGGCTGCGACACAAACTACCTCCCATTTCAGTCCGCCAAGCCAGTTGACCTTGGCGGATCCTCTCACATTCCTTACGGGAATGACCCGGGGACTAACCCGCATAACCGGAATATAAATGTCCGACTTGGCCTACCTACGCCAAGTAAAACATATTTAAATCCACTACAATCACGAACCCAAAGCTTCCCTACGTTCGGTAGTGAGGAAGCAAAAGAAGTTGTTAACCACTATGGCAAAAAACCCGTTCTAACTCATTATCGGTAATTATAGGGGAACGTCTAGAAGCTAGACCGCACATACCATGAAAATTTCATAAAGATTGGTGTATTAGTCTCGGAGTTTTGTCTGTGTCAGTCAATTTTAATTTTGCGCATGCGCTATAATTATTACTCCACCAATCGCGATATAGTTCATAGGGAATTTTCCTGGAACATATACCCATCTACTCCCCGAGTTTGAAAGAAATCGGACCAATAGATGATAAGTGATTGACATTATAATTAATTAGCGTTTGCGCCTGCGCACAGACTACTATTATGTGATGAGCGAATTTTCGTAAATTATCGTGGTATATATGTTAAATTGTTTTGAAATTGTGTACTTTAAGTTCAACGCGACTTTGCTCTCGCCATTCATTGCCTACACGAATTATTTACGAATTATTGACGATTAAAAAAATCTTTTTTTTACGCAAAATTGATTAGTGAGGTAGGTACTTCCCTGACACTTCCCACAACCGCAGTCACAAAGAGGGGTGATGAATTTGAGGGGCCCCCGAGAATTAAGTAAAAAGGAATTGTTAACTATCTATATCGCCAAAAACTGTTTGTAAATCACTTTCGGCAATTTTGTTAGTATTGATTTTATCATTTTTAGCTGCTAAACTGATCCTTTCGTTTGGAAATCAATAATGATTTCTCCACCGAACGCGATATAGTTCAAGGGGAATTTTCCTGGAACATATACCCATCTACTCCCCGAGTTCGAACGAAATCGGACCAATACATGATAAGAAATTGATGATTTAATGAATTAAAGTTTGCGCCTGCGCACAGACTACTATTTATGTGACGGCAATGAAAGTTATAGGGACCATCTAGGAGCTATCCCGCACAATCCCTGGAAATGTCATCAAAATCGTTCCATTAGACACGGAGTTTTCCCTGTGTCAATCGATATTAGTTTCGCGCGTGCGCAATGGTTATTACTCTACCAATTCTATCTCTATTATTTATAACTCTTGAATTTATCCGAAAGGGGGCATAAGCGATTTTAAAATTTTCTAATCTCGCCCGAACGAAATCGGACCAGTAGATGATTAGAAGTTGAGGTTATGATAAATTAAAGTTTGCGCCTGCGCACAGACTACTATTTATGTGACGGTAGTGAGCAAGCAAAAGATGATAAGAAATCGTCGTTATAATAAATCAACGTTTGCGCCTGCGCACAGACTCTTATTTGTGTGACTGCTATGACAGTTATGTGGGACCATCTAGAAGCTATCCCGCACAATCCCTGGAACATATACCCATCTACTCCCCGAGTTCGAACGAAATCGGACCAATAGATGATAAGATATTGACATTATTGAAACTGTGGACTTTAAATAAAAAGGAATTGTTAACTACTTACCTACCATGGCAAAAAACTCGTTGTAAATCATTTTCTGCAATTTTGCTATTATTGAGTTTTTCATACTTATCTACTTTCGTTTGAAAAGCTGCAATACTGTGAAAAATTCTAAGGATATGTAGGTATAGGCAATGTAGTGTAACATTGGTAAAAATGGACATTACTTTCCACTCTGTTGGGAAAGTAAAAATGGACATCACTTTCCACTCTGTTGGGAAAGTAAAAAATTATTTAACGCAGGAGTTAAATCATTAGTTGTCCATGCATATTTTTTAGAAGTACATTGCGGTAGTACCTCATTGATTTCTACCTAGCCTTCCCTTTTCGAGTTAATAATAATGTAAAGTGCAGGAGCGTTGCATTTAGTGTGGAGAAAAAAAAGTGTCGCAAAAAATTCCTTGACCCCCAGCCAAAAGACATATCCATGTCAAAATCAAGCTTCCCAAATGAAAAGATGAGTTCGTCGGCCAACTTTTTGAGCACAATTAATTGGTCAAATTTAAAAAAAATCGTTAAATTTATACTTTTTGGTAGAATACTGCTCAAATAAAGTTTATTAACTATAAAATAGAATATTCAAATATTTATGAACAAAATTATGCTAAAAAATGTGCTTAAAATTTATTAAAAGTTGCTAATAAATGGATAAAAACTGCAATAAAAGCTAAAACCTCTATTTGATTAGATGATTATTATTTAGAATATTTTTTTGCCATAAAATAATAGTTAATAATTTCCTTGCGCTCAAATTTCAAAACAATTTAACATTATAAAATACGATAATTCGCTCATGCAGGATGACTGGAACTTTTTTGTTTCATGTAAGTAATTAACTGCAATGCGATTTCTTCTCCCCCCCCCCCCCCCCCCCCCCAACAATTCTTAATCGATATTTCTATAAATTGATCAATTAAGTTGTGGTCTATATCGCCTCGTTCCGAATTCCAATAGTAACGTTATTCAGGGATCAATTCTACAAGTAATTTGCAACAAAAAGTGTCTCCTAAAGTGTTTATTTTTTAGAGGTTTCGTTTTCGAGTTATTGACGATCTAAGATTTTTTTCGTGTTTTCGACCTTATCTCCTAAAAATGGCTGTGACCCCCATCATTCTTTGAGTATTCTCAAACCTGAGGATACCGTTGGAAAGAACGTTAAATTTCCTATCTTTTTGACGCCAAATCATAATTATTCAAGAGAGTTAAGACACCGAAAAAAGAGGTCAAATTACAAACTTTGTAAAATTCTAAAAATTGGGGTTTTTTTCAATCTGATTCCTCCCTCCATTAAAAAATGAACAGTCGTTTGCAAGTACAGTTAAAACTTTAAAAATCTTATCAGCTTTCTAACGGTATAGCAAAAAAATTGATAAAAGTAACAACAAGAGAAAAAAAACGGCTTTTGAATGCGAAAAAAAACGTGGTATTTTTAAACGAAAATCGATGGAGTTCAGTAAAAAAGATTTCTCCACAACTTTATGATTTAAATGTCGAATTCTACGTAATTTTTTTCATGCTGAATCGAATGGTGACACTTGCAGACCTCTACGACTAACGAATAAGGGCGAAAGTGCCCTTCTATGAATTTCGAGGGTCAAAGGGCATAAAGTTGTGGGAGATCGTTTTTTCCTGAAATCCATCGATTTTCGTTAAAAATACCACGTTTTTTCGCATTCAAAAGCCGTTTTTTCTCCTTGTTGTTACTTTTATCAATTTTTTGGCTATACCGTTAGAAAGCTGATAAGATTTTAAAGTTTTTACTGTACTTGCAAACGACTGTTCATTTTTTTATGGAGGGAGGAATCAGATTGAAAAAACCCCAATTTTTAGAATTTTACAAAGTTTGTAATTTGACCTCTTTTTTCGGTGTCTTAACTCTCTTGAATAATTATGATTTGGCGTCAAAAAGATAGGAAATTTAACGTTCTTTCCAACGGTATCCTCAGGTTTGAGAATACTATATTGCGTGCCATCGACTATCCCTGCTTGCTCTGGCTAACTTTTTTCCTCTCTGAAGTATTTACTGTACGAGTCTGCTTATGATTGTATGGCTACAGGTTCGATTTGAACTTCATTTCAAACCACGATCACGATTTGTATATCACATATGTTATTAGATATCACTCACTAGGGAGAGATACCTTTCAAAAATTGTACGAATATGTAATGAATTTGAATCGGGATGAAGAAACTGCTGGGCCCATCCTATTGAAATGGGTGGCGCAAATCATTCGGGAATGTGGAGTAATATTCCTGCGCCATTTATTAGCTGTTGTTCACTGATTTATGGTCTGAAGACAGTTACTCGGATGCTAACTAATTGATCCGTGGATAAATCTAGAATTAAAAATCGATGGTGGAACAGTGAAAAACACTGACTCGCGGTTGTTACCTAGATCCTGTGTTACTGGACTCAGGAGGTAACTCTTGTTGGTGGAAGTGGCCGTTAGGGGACGGACCTTTAGTGTGACTTTTACACCAGAGATAGCGCGCTACGAGACTCTACTCGAATCTGGACGCTACTGGACCACCGAGTAACAGACCATCAGCGCAAATTTCATCGAGAGTAGGTATTTTCATCAATAATTCTACATAACAAATTGAACAGGCTCCTAAATTTTGACTTCCCTACTACCAAGGGAAGAAAAGCTTTGTTATAATGCTACATTGAAAAAAATGTCCTCCGAACTAAGCTTTTTTAAAATTATTTTCAATAATGAACCTTTTTTTTCCAGTAATGTGATAATAATTCCATACGTCTACCGTGTTTTATATGCACCGAACTTCCTAATAGCTAGAACTATGTAGATAGCAGCTGAAAACAGTGGAATCGATGCTGCATTAATCCATAGTTCGAGAATTATATACTTATATGTAATTATATACTTAGGTACCTACCTACTTTTGCCTAAGCCCGAAGAGCCCGATTGAACCTGGTTCCCAGATGAAACAGTTTAATTAGCCGTAAAGCTGTTTCCTTAGTTCTGCAAACTGCAACCGTTTATAAAATTTGATTTAATAGCTTTAAACTCATAAAACATGTAGTTATACCTAATAGTAAAGTGTCTCTTTCCTAGAAGGAACAAAAGGTATCTTCATAATTTTTTCGTTTGATTTAGATGAAAATCAGTTCAGTGAATCACATGAGATTACCTGAAGCAATGTATTATCATCCTTTCACGATCCAGAAGAATTTAAGGGTTGAAAGTAAGTACCTACCTAATAAAATTGTCAACACATGTGTGATCGCAAAGCGACTTTCGCAACATGGAAGAGGTTGTTGGGGTTTTTTGGGCGGACTTCTGCTGATTTAGCTCAATCCCATTCGGTTTTCCAGTTATGAGGTTCTATGCACGTGTGATGCCTTCATACATAGACCAGTGATCTATTTATTTATTTACATTTGTACGGGCGAACCCAATTACATCATTACATAAAAAAACAAAGGAATCAAGTTGACGGAAACCAACGAAAAGAAATGAAACTTCTGGAGAAAAAAAGATAGAAAAATAAACTGTTCGATTTGAGGAACTGAAAGTTCTGAGTGGTGAGATGACTGAGGGGGAAAATCTATTAGTAAATGACATTGAAATTAAATAAAGTAAGGGTGGAACTGAAAACGAATTGAGGGTTGCTGAATTGAATTTCACTTAATTGAATTTAATTAGGGTTGGGACGCGCATATTGCCGATTTGAATGAAGAGAACGGGCTGGAGAAGAAGTCCAAGTCAGGGTTCAGACTCGTCAGGTAGTTTGCCGAGCGAGGAAGCCTGCACTAGTCGGCATAACTTTCCAATTGGCACGTATTCTGAAAGCCAAATAGTTTCCCAAGCTACGAAAAAAATCATCACTCAACACGACCCAACTCGCAACTTGTTAGTTCATTGAAGTTAACAATAACCCCAAGAGAAAGTACCGTAGACGGAGGCAACTTCGGCCGGTCGAGGTAACTTCGGCCATTTCGTATTTTAGCGGGAAATGTCGATCTGGACGGTAACGTGAACGAAGGAAAGCGAGAAAAATCAACTCGTTGTGTTGGCATGTTATAAACTAACTGATCCTTGGCAATGTTTTCTCCCGATTCGACTGTGCGGTTGTACTGTAAGTATCTAATATTTTACCTAAATTATCACTTTTTGGAATAACACGAAAAGGTTTGCCTGTACAGTAGAAGCTAAAAATGACTTGGAAGTAAGCTCACCATGTTCGTATCAAGTACGATGTTGGCTACATTTCCCCCGAGTTTCGTAGTTTTACCTTTCAATTCGTGACTTCTACAGCAACAATTTCGTAAAATTTATGTTCTAGGAAGTAACTTCGGCCATGGTATCCATGTAAAAGAAGAAGGTGGGAGGCCGCCAATATCAAGCATAGAATTCAAAATAACATGGAAAATGCTATAAGAGAAGTTTTTTTATGATGGTAACATTAAAAATTTTTTTAAATGTTTTCGACATTATTTTTTTTAGGAAACATGAAGGGAAGAAGGATGTTTATTTTTCGTTCCCCGGTGTAGAAGACAGGGCAGATATAAAAACGAACCAGATTTTTTAAAAATTGCGACTCCAGTCGCTTAGGAGGGGGAGACATTCTTTTAATTTTGACAACAATATTTTAAAACTAATTAAATTATCTCTTTTTAACTAAAAAAGTTTCATCTGTTTTCAAACAATGTAGGTACCTTTTCCCAATGCTGTGTTGTTTTTTTAATTTCCAGTGCTTTCAACCACTTTGGTTTTGTATTTACAAAGAGCCTAGTCATGGTTTAACTGATCTCTCCCTTAACAAAGAAAAGTCCAGTCATGCAGCATGACCCCATGAGCGAATTTTTGAAGAATATTACCGATTTTTACAACCAGCGAACGGCATTATTTCGATTTTTGACTGATTTTTCAACTTTGAAATTTTTGAAAACTTGATACATATTCTTATAGGAAATTTTACGCTGATTCCGAATATACCACATGTTAGTATGCTGAAAAAATTATTTCGCACGACAAATCGCAAAAAACAGGCTATTTTGAAATTTTTGACTACATTTTTGAAAATTTCAACCCGAAGATGTAATCCGATCAAGCTGGCCAACGAACTTGAACTTTCGTTTTGTGCCCTTAACATTTTAAAATTTGTTTGAAGTTTCTAGCACAATTCTACGGACAGTTGAGTCATCCAGTTCCAAAAGCCTCCATGTCCTCACTACCCAATTGTGAGATATTCGTGAAAAACTGTTATGATATTTCAGAATGGAGTTTTTTAGCCAATTTTTTTTTTTTTTTAATTTTCTTCATAAAATTACTTTTTATTTAGGATATATTTTGAAAATCCCTGATCTATACTTTTTTTTTAAATCCAGTTGAAAAGTTGGACGTAGTGGTTTTTGGAACTGTACTTTGGACATAGTGGGTTTTGGAACAGTATACTTTGGACAAAGTGGGGTTTGAAAACAAATCACACCCTTTCGATAATGCAGCTTTGACACATTTTTATTAAGTACACATTTTTAAGTAAATAAGAATAGGTACACATTAGGTATTACAAATTTTCCAAATAAAGTAACTAAAATATTTCCAAGTAAGTATAGGTACTAGCAGAAAAATGATAAAATGAAAAAAACAAGCGTGATGACAGTTTAACACATTTACGAATCTATCAAGCATTAAGAAAGTTCTTATTTTTTACAGACTTCATTTACATTTTTCAGCGATTTTTATTATCTCATCAGCATTGTCCTGAAAGTCTGTGACTTGCCCTTCTTGGTCTACTATAACCACTTCGCCGTCTGTCGTGTCATCATCATCTTCAGAATCTTCTTCTTGGACATGAGAAGGTTCCTCTTCCATAATCGAATTATTTGCTGGCTCAAGGATTAAGTTTTTTTTTGTAATATTCGAGCCTTTCATCTGTAACCCAATTATCTCCGAAATGTTTTTTCAATAGATCTTTGACGTCTTGCAGTTTTTTTTCATTGACAGGTTTACCCTTGGGAATGGTATCTATACCAAGGTTTTTGGTCAGCGTTTTCCCTCTTTTTAATATTGATTTTCCTGCGCCAATGTCTGATTGATAAGCAGGCTCTTCCCTTACCAAGGGGATTTTGTTCTTCCCGGACAAAGTAACAATAATTCTTTTGCACTCATTGAATTTGAAGTGCCAAACAGTAGTTTTTTTTGGAAAAATCTGCAGCCTTCTTTTTGAAATCATAAACTACGCAATCGTCTCCCAATTTGGACACTGAAGCTTGCCTCAAAATCACCTCTACATATTCTTCAGGTGTAAGGATTTCACTCTTCTTTATAAATTCTCTTTCAAGTACACCAAAAACCCTATTATTAGTGTTATTAGCTTTGCCTCAAGTGTTGAAAAGATTACTAAGGTCCGAAAAAACTAATAAAAAACTGAAAGAAAAGAACACTGAAGAGAACTGTGGACAAAGTGGGTTTTGAAACACAATGATAAAGAAGGGTGCATAACATTGTGGGACAAAGTGGGTTTTGAAACAGGAGAAATGAGATGGACATGGCGGCTTTTGGAACCCAATACCCATTGGACATAGTGGGTTTTGGAAAGCAACACAACTCTTCAGGGTCATTTTGGGAGGGATATGGTGGGTTTAGAAAGAAAAAAACTTCACCATTCGATTCGTCACCTGGGTGATTCTCACAGAAAGGGGCAGAAGTGATGTCCGGACCAGTTGCGGCGACCCAATAAGGATTTGGGAGCTGGCGAAGGTCTTAAATTGTAGTATAGGTTTTTATCTAGAACCCTTTTTTCCATTTTTAGGTTATGTTTATTCCTTTAAATAGAAAATTAACTAAATATAGTCAAATCGTCATCGACCTGTCCTGTCCCAATGCGACCTTCCCAACTTCAAGCTTTAATTAAAGGTCTTTCCGCTTTTGAGTTTGGATTTTATTCAATTTTTCTACATCAGTATGATTTCTGAGATGCGTTTCTGATCGATAAAATTAATGTAGAACCGCTAGAAAAGTGTATTTGGATGGAAATATGTGTGTCCGGAGCATCGCCGTCATCGACCTGTCCAATATTGGTTTTCGAATTTTCGCGGTCACAATTGTATTTTAGCGGGTTTTTTTGCCGCTTTTTTTTTTCGCGCCCTTCTCAGTTACCAGAAAAACCGCCATTCGTTTTAATTCAGTCAACTCGTGGTCGTCAGCGGGAGCAGATGTGTGCTGGACCGTGGGTTGGTCAATCACAATCGTCAGAAACCTGTCCACTTTTTCTAAGTGAGTACTTGAATTCAATTTTTTCTTATGGTATTTTTATTGTGCACCGAACGGTCTAGTTTCATGTTATATGCCGAATTTGGGAAAAAGCTTGCCACAAGGTGAAACATTTGAGAAAAACTGAAGAATCATCATCGACCTGTCCATCATCAACCTGTCCTCTCCTGAAAATTCGAGGACAGGACGATGAGGAAAAAGGCAAATCTATTATGTTTTTTGGATTTTCTAGTATTCCCGTATTCTCGCATTTAGTAATCCAATATTCTCGTATTGACCATTCAAAACACATATCTACTTAGCCGAACGTTGTGAAGGTCTACTAGGACTTATTCGAGAATTTCTGTCATTCTTCGTTTGTTGGATTCGCCCTACAGTGGTCACGTTTTTCGGTCTTTTGACTTGAAATGTTGAGGGTTATCGTTTCTTGGCAGTTATAGCAAATTTTCCTTTTATGATGCCAGGACAGGGTGGTGATGCAAATGGTGAGAATCAACGGGTCGCATCATCGCCCTGTCCTAGTGTCATCGACCTGTCCGCCTAAACTTTTAAATATTTTTTTTCTGAATTAATAAAAGCGCTACTGTTTGGATTTGCTTCGAATTTCGATACATACGATATAGAGAGCATCTGTGATTTTTTTCAGCTCGATTCGATCACTTTTTCTTTTTTCAAAAGTCAAACTCAAAACTGACCTTTTCTGTGAGAATCACCCACCTGCGATTTAATTAAAATCGATAGTTATCTCGAATCGTTCAAAAATTGGACAAAGTGGCTTTTGGAACTGGACGACTCAGTTATCGTCTGGAATGACACATACATACATACATACATATATACATACATACATACATACATATATACATACATAAAAAAATGCGTTAAACTTCAGAATATGATTCAGAATAGCCTGAAACGGATTTCTGCATAATTTTTTTTCAAAAATTCACATTCTACAAATTTTGAGGCGAGAGCAATAGCTTAATTTTCTTCAAAAATTCGCTAAAAGAAAAATTAAACTGAAAAATATTTTTTGAACTAAAAAATGTGCCAATGTTTCGAATAATACGTATGTGCCTTTTTAATGTTGTTCAGATCTATAATTGTTGTTAAGATCTATGAAGATGGCTCCATGTTCAGATCTATAATTGATATGTAGGCATTTTTAACCATGTTATGTTGAGCTACCATCACCAAGAGTCGTTGTTTGAATGATTTTGATCTCCTAGTTAACGTTTAAGACTGTAGTACAATGTTAGTTCCTTGTTAAGGTATTTTCCAGAAGGCTGTGAGATTGTTAAGGTTGTGTGGTATACCAAATAATATTAACAGTAATTATTAAAACAAAGTTGTTCCTAATTAAAATAAAATGTTTTATACTGAAACGGAGTGTTTACTTTCATGTTACTTGCAACATTTTTGTGTTATTGGTTCAGTTCTTTCCAATTCCGTCCTTAGATTCCATCAGTTTATTGTCATTTTGGCTTGATTTCACCCTAATTCATATTAAAAAGAACGAATCAGATCTAATAATTCTTTTTAAAAACTAGCCTGTTGGCCGAAATTGCATTAGAAGTGTCTTTAATTCGTTTTCATTGCATTTTTGATGGGTGGCCGAAGTTACCTCTACCATAGAGATGACTTCGGCCACACTTTGATTTTTTTAAAAAACAAACTAGTAATCCTACGACAATGCTCCAAAGCTTAAACTATTCTTAAAAAGTAGGGGAGTTTAAATTATTTTTTTCAGATTTTTCCAAATTTTCTGTGGCCGAAGTTGCCTCCATCTACGGTAGGTACCTAAAAAAAAAAAAGTTTCGTTCGAGCTATTTTTTCAACACTTAATAATGGTTGGGAAATTTCAGCCCCCTAATATATTCCAAATACTTAGTTCTAGGGAGTGTATCCATCCCTAAAACTTGACATAAACTTCTTCACAAGAGCGTTGGACTCGAACTGAAAAAACACTCTCTTTCGATTGTTAAACTATGAAATAAATACGAGGTGAACGGATTCATGTTTGAACAGTCACTGTACACCTGAAAAAAAATTCGTGCGGCGAATCTGACCTCTGGTTTCCCCATATACCTAGTAGAGATTTGGCTACATACCAATGACTTCCATAAGTATATTGCTTCCGAGTCTACCCTAAAGGTAGGTAGTGGAAGCATTGTTTTCATTTTCGGGAGAAAAAAAATTTGTGGTCTCCAAAATAAAATTTTCCACTCGTAGCTTTCGTTTTAGACCATTATGAACAACGTTGGTTCCGTGTCTGTCTTTGTGTGTCTGTCGTGTCCGCAAATCCTTGTAACTAGCTTATTTTCTACAGTTTTCATCCGATTTGGATGAAATTTTCAGGGAATGTGCGGGCTAGGGGGTAGACGGTCCCCTATCAGTTTTATTGTTCTTGACCAACTACCTCACTCTACGTATGCGCAAACGTAAATTTTACCAAGCATCATTATCTCACGCCCTAGTCGTCTGATCCCGCTCAAATTTGGATGATAGTTGGAGGATGACAATTTCATCATATTATATAAATTTCAACATGATTGTATCATTAATAGCTACTGCGCATGCGCCAATATGAAATCCTTGTAACAAGCTTGTTTTCCAAAGTTTTCATCCGATCTGGATGAAATTTTCGGGGAATGTGCGGGTTAGGTTGTAAATGGTTCCCTATCAGTTTCATCGCTGCCAAATCAATACTTCATTCTGCGCATGCGGAAACGTAAATTCCATCATGTTCGAGCTTTTTACTCTCTAGTTGTTTGAGTTCGCTTAAATTAGGATGATAGTTGGAAGAAGATGATAGGTAAACGAGGAAGCTATGTGCCATACCCAACTTGGGAGACTATTTTCCCCTTGCAGTTTCGTTTTTTGAGTTTGGCCAGATTTTTCTCGATTTCGACCATTGTGCATCGGTGGGGATATTCGCTCCCCTCAGGGATACATTTGTACACATACCTACCTTTCGGAGGTCTCCGTCGTCACTAGCAACTATCAAGTCACTCGCTCAGTGAAGTTAGCCACGCTTTTGGGCTACGGTCCATATCTTCGTTAATACCTATTGGTCGAAATGCGTCCATATTCCGCACATATACTCAGCACCCGATCTGGCAGCTCCGAAGGCGGAGCCGGCTGGAGGCGGTTTTACGGACTTCGAATGTGCCACAAATTATGATGTCTACATTGGAAGCGCTCCCCCCCCCCCCCCCTCCCCCTCGTACTCGACTTAACAGTGACCGTGGACTCCTCAGATAATTAGCGAATTTTTGTAGAAAACGAAGCTATTGAATGGCTCAGAAAATTTTAAAATCAAACTTTTAAAAAAATGTCTTCATTGAAATCCGTTTTGAGGCATTCTGAAACGATTCCTTGAGTTTAACACTTTTGGTTTATTATTTCCAATAATAAGCCTATGTGATCGTATAGCAAAAAATTTTTATAACCCCCCCTCAAACTTTGTCACTTTACGTTTCAAGGTGCGTAGAATCCAAGTTAAAAATGTCCGTCCGCCGTTCGGGCCATAAAAGGCCTTAGAATTGACTTAAAAAATCTGTTCTTTCGCACATAGACTCCACTTGGGGTCTAGTTGGTCCTAACTTCTCGCCAGCTCGATCGCTCCACACCCATGGGTGCTATGAGCCAAAAATAGGTGAAAAAGTGTCGTTTTTTTTTTTTTTTTTTGTATATTTCAAGTTGTATAGAAATTGGAGATTTATGAGTGAAAAGAAAATGTTAGCTATTAATTTTATGGAAAAAAAAGTATTCTAAATGATACTCTTCTATTCAAAAAGAGATTTTGGATCTTAGGCTATTTTATGCAATTTTATAGATTTTTTAAAACAAAATTTAATGAAGTTCAAGTTTTTAGCATAATTTCGTACATAAATAAATTGTTGAATGTTCTATTTCATAGTTGATAAACTTTATTTGACCAATCGTATGCTAAAAATATCAATTTAACGATTCTTAGCCATTTTCAGTGATTTCGTCAGCACATTTTTTGAAATGTGACCAATTAAATGATATCAATATACAGTATAGGTAACACTTTTATGTGTTGGAAAGATGACTTGGTAATAAATTGTTTTGTTTATCAACTATATTAAAAAGCGTAAAATTGTGAGATTCCGCTGCTGTAATGGATTGAACCCATTTGTGAGGTCCGAAGCTCCGAGTTCCGATACTAAATATAGGTACTATAAGCGGCGTTTAATAATTATGGACCAGAGATCTACGTAGAAGGGCTGTCTAATACATAAATAATAAACCTTTGTGTAATAATTTGCAGCGTTTTTCATATATATTATGTGTGTGTGTGTGTGTGTGTGATTCCAGACGATAACTTTCCTTCGGATTGAGATGATAATGCCGTTCTTACGCCAAAAAATCATGCTTCCCAAACGAAAGGGTGAATTCGTTGGCCAGCACTTTTTGAGCACATTAAATTGGTCAACTTTCAAAAAATGTGCTAAAAAAATCACTAATAATGGATAAAAACGGCTAAAAATCGTTAAATTTACATT
The DNA here is from genome assembly GCA_030762985.1 of Adelphocoris suturalis. Classification (NCBI taxonomy): domain Eukaryota; kingdom Metazoa; phylum Arthropoda; class Insecta; order Hemiptera; family Miridae; genus Adelphocoris; species Adelphocoris suturalis. Next base: position 85,809,182 of record CM061045.1, read on the forward strand.
TATTTAGAGGAATACTGCTCAAATAAAGGTTAGCTATTTATAGTTACTTGGTTATCCATACGATAACTCTCCTTAGGATTGAGATAAAAATCCCGTTCTTGCGCCAAAAAATCATGCTTTCCAAACGAAAGGGTGAGTTCGTTGGCCAGCACGTTTGGAGCACAATAAATTTGTCAACTTTCAAAAAAATGTCCTCAAAAAATCACTAATAATGGCTAAAAACGGCTAAAAGTCGTTAACTTTATTTATTTATTTTTTTTTTTTTTTAAGCGGAATATTGCTATAAAAAACTGTAAAATAGAACATTTAAAAATTTATCTACAAAATTATGCAAAACAATGTACAAAATATTCATTAAAATTTCCTACAAAATCGATAAAACCTGCAAAAAAGCTGAAAATTCAAAACCTCTTTTTGAATTGTAGATCATTATTTGGAATATCTACGTTTTTGTTATAAAATTAATAGCTAACAATGTCCTTGCACTCAGGAAGCCGAAATTTCAAAACAATTCAACATTATACAATTCGATAATTTACGAAAATTCGCTCATACTATCATGCTGCATGACTGGAACTTTTTCAATATTACTATTAGCGGAAATAACCCTTAAGATTTAATAAAGGACCTCCATGTTGGCATGATTGTTTAAATTGTAATCACCACAGTACACATTTCAATACCGAAATTGAGAATTTACTTACAGCTGGTGGATGCTTGGATGAAATGGAGGGGAAGAAATCGCTTGAATATCACTTCAACATTGATCGCAATTGTCACGATAAGCTGGACACTAAATACCGACACGTGCTTAGCGTGCTGCGTCTGAGTTTCAACTGCATGACTTGTCTGTGAAGTGTTGTAAGTGGTTGTGGAATTTCGTAGGTCTATTGTTGTCGAAGGGTAAGGAAGCAGGCAGGTAATGCACTACCTACTACACAATGGGTTTATGCGGTGCCTTTGAGAGAGTAGAAGGCCTGACAGCTACCATAATGAGTCATCCGCTTGGGCGAGCTTGGGCTGGGCACCTAGATACTGTCCCCCGATTCAAAGAATGAACGCCAGGCCCTACTGGGAGTTGAGGTTATCCCACCGTAGAACTACACCCTTTTCCACATATACAGGGTGATTCCCTCGCAGATGCAAAAAAAAAAAAATTTGGGTGAAACTACATCAAAAATGGAGTAAAATGCCGCCAACTGAATATTTTTATCTCAATCCGTTCTCGAGATATGATTTTTTAAAGGTTTTTTTTTTTCAGAAAAACCGTGTTTTGTTCCTTTTAAACTCAAATTTCTCCACTTTACATCATTCAATTTTAACTTTTGACCACATTTTCGGAATCAACATTAAATTTACTATAAGAATGGTGTACTTGGGTTCTTAAAAAGTACCATCCAAAGGCCCTCACATCAGCTCAAACATTGACGATTTTGAAAAAAGAATATTTCTGAAAATCTTTAAAACTTTACTTCTCTTTTAAAAAGAATCCTGGGAACTGGCAAATCTCATGAAAACTGCTTCGTCTAATATGCTTTCCAACGGTATAATCAAGTTTACTTTTATTTTGTTATTTAGTGGAGAAAACTATGTTTTAATGTTAAAAAATGTGGGTTTTTCAATGAAATTGTTGGTTTTTCCGAAAGATGACCCTCCATGAACCTACGAGTATGGGGTCGGTTTCTATGTATTTTTTCAAGCTGTATCGAATGGTAGCATTTGTAGATCTCTCCAACTCCGTTATAACCAAGTTTTACACTTAAAATCGCAAATGTTTAGTTTGTTTGTTACGATTAAATGTATGTGTGTTATGGGGTAAAACTAGTTAATTAAAGTGTAAAACTCGATTATAACGTAGTTGAGAGGTATGCAAGAGTTTCCATTCGATTCAGCGAGAAAAAATACATAAAAACCGACCCCATACTTGTTGGTTCATGGAGGGTCATCTTTCGAGAAAACCAACAATTTTATTGAAAAACCCACATTTTTTGACAGTAAAACATTATTTTCTCCCCTAAATAACAAAATAAAAGTAAAATTGATAATACCGTTGGGAAGCATATTAGATGAAGCAGTTCTCATGAGATTTGCCAGTTTCCAGGATTCTTTTTAAAAGAGTAGTAAAGTTTTAAAGATTTTCAGAAATATTATTTTTCCAAAATCGTCAATGTTTGAGCTGATGTGAGGGCCTTCGGATGGTACTTTTAAGAACCCAAGTACACTATTCTTATAGGAAATTTAATGCTGATACCGAAAATGAGGTTGAAAGTTAAAATTAAATGAGGCAAAGTGGAGAAATCCGAGTTTAAAATGAAAAAAAAACACGGTATTCCTGAAAAAAACCTTTAAAAAATCATATCTCGAGTACGGATTGAGATAAAAATATGCGGTTGGCGGCATTTTACTCCATTTTTGATGTAGTTTCACCCAATTTTTTTTTTGCATCTGCGAGGGAATCACCCTGTATACGTTTACAGGTAACTGACCTTGTCCAATACGCCTGAACCTGCCCAAGTGAGCCATACTTTCTTCCTTTCCCCTCGTTTCCCCCTTCTTATATTGTAGTTTAGGTCTTGTCTCGAATTTGTACTGTCACTTCTGTCCAATGATATCTGGACAAGAAAAATACATTACGAATTCGCGATCGGTAAAGAATACTACCTGCCGTAATTACGTAATATAATAACTCATCCGACAGCGAGTTTGTCATGAGAGACTATCACCATTTTTGGCCTATCTTATTTCCTTCCAAATGATGATAGAAACTTCATTCTTTTGGGTGTTAAGTAATCGATTCCCAATTAATCAAACGGGATGAAATGTGGAATAGTCACAATTACATGAAATATCGATATGGTGTTCAGTATCACTCCCCCAATACAACCCTATCCCACATGTATCACCTAGGGCCTAGGCATAGCTGGCTACTCGCTGGGCGTCTCCAGAGGGGAGAGCTATACGTCGGAGTTGAGGGACCTCCAGTAGACGCCACCCTGGCGCAGGTTGTCAAGAGGTTTACGGTGTAACTTATTCTAGTTTGGCATTGCGAGAGGATTTCATAATGAGCAGGTTATAGATCATAGTACCTGTCCCCTTACTAATTACTTCCCCGTAACACATCGGCTAGGGGTGGCTCTAAGCCATGAGGTTTCAAAATGATGGTAAAATATAACACATAGATTTCAGATGATAACTGAGGTAGGAACATCCTGCGTCCCCCTCATTCTTGTATTCAATGAAAAACACATCATTCTTACTCGAGCACCCTAAACAGTTACTATGTGGGCCTCCGGACTACTTGAATTGATCCTCAGAAGTTACGTAGTGAGTCGGCGTATTATTCAGTTATATAAATTCATCTCTAGTCATTTATGTTGTTCAAAGTTTGACTTTACTGTTATCTATTCATTCTGGGCTTTATTAGTTCTGACCTATGACCCCACTTTGCTATCATGTATTAGAGAGAGAATTAGTAGTTGGAATAAGAATTTCACTTCTCAAATGGCTTTGCCCTCAGACGACATTAACAGAAATTACGAGGACCTGAGATTTACATAAGGTTCTAGGTGGACAGTACCTTTATCTGTGCGGTTGAACTGCACGTCCTGTACCTTCAGGTCCGGCGCCCCAGCATCCTCGAGACAATCACAGAATGTAAGTAGGAAGCATCTCGGCTGCTGGAAGAGTACCTCAGCACCGCTAGAGGCCATCAGGAGGATCTCGCCTGGGACCCCCCGGGGTAGGGTGAACCTCGTTGAGCTGCTGACTGTCCAAGAATGAATTCTTCAGACACTCAGGAGCCCACACATCAGTCCCACTCCGGTGGACCAGGGCAACGCCCTCCAAAAGAGAAGTGAGATTCCCCTTCTCACAAGAGTTCTAACAAAAAACCTAGTTTCCTTGAAAAAGGTAATAATTTTAAAAGCGGTTGACCCACTGGTGCTCGTTCTACTTAAATACGTCATAGGGCCTAGCCTCTTCCTCCATAAACTAACTTAACAAATCAATTACAGAAGGTTTTTTACAGAACCCCAAAACCCCTATCTGACAGGCTAAATTAATAGTTACCAATCCTCATGGATCCCACGCCTAGTCGTTGTCCCCAGATGTCTTACGGAATCCGGTCCAGCGCGACTCGACGTGGTGGATGGGGGATCAAAGTGGACAGGACCACATGACAATCCCAGTCTTCACACTCCTCTGGAAGAAATGGAAAGCGGAGCCCCATCCGAGGCACTCTAGGTTCCAGAAAGCTCTCTCGGGATAAGTCAGCTTGGGAGTCCATCACACGAGGCAGCAAGTGTAGGCCCTATGAAAGCAAACAAGCTCCAGCAGTAAAATTGTATAAAAACAAGATATTTCAAAAAACAAGCATAGCAATAATGAAATAGAGTAAGAAACTACCATCTGAACATTGAACACAAGAACGAACTTATAGTGACCATTCCACTTATAAACGAACTGACCACCAGAAAGCTACTTAGCTAATAAGAAAACTATATGCTACTAACAAAACTTCAAATCGCAAAGTGTGAAGGTCGAAAAATATCAAAACATCGGACCTATGAACCGAAACTTATTTTTTCCGTTCTTGACCTAGTGCACACGTATCTCATCCTGGTTCCGGTAAACTCCCGGTTAACCCCGTTCGGTCTTCCAAAAGCACGGTAATTCCCATAGGAGAAAGTACAGTCCCAGAACTACTATACGGTCTGCCTGCCTTTAGTAGACACCTTTCGTCACCTTAACGTCCCACTTGGCTCCTCAAAACAAGGCGTGCGGGCAGTCAACGCACTGTTTTCAAAATATATGGCTCTGGACTTGAAAAACTTAACAGGGACATCTAGAAGTTCCTTAAAACTAAGCAGCTGCAGTCCAGGCAAGGAGCAAAAATCTACCGGTCACATGGCATGCCAAAACCTAGCCACGACGAACGCGATCGTCAAATAAGGCCAAAGAAAAATTTATGGTGGCATAGGGAATTAATAGAAGGGATACGTAAGCCCTCCTTTTGGCGAGGACTTTTGCCAGTGGAAAAGTCACTTAAAACTAACTAATCCTAGTTTGACTGTCCTAAAACTACGAACTTCAATGCAAAAGGTCCCGAGGGCTGATTACCCAAAACAATGGGGTCAATCAGAGGCGTACACCCTCATCTAATTCAAAACAAACCTCCCATTCCTAATTGCTGAAGGCAGGTTAATAAAAAGGTAAAGCGATAAAATCGAAAACAATAAACAGAATAAATCAAAGTGTACCGTACCGACAGATGGGCGGAAGCAACCCGCTGCGTTCACCGTACCGATGCCAGATGGGCGGAAGATCTCAACCCACTGCGTTCATACAGACCTTTTACGTAGCATCCCTAACCAAAACGTAGTTATCAGGGTGGCAGTCCTGACTCGGGAGAACACGAAAAATTATAGTTCAAAATACCTAATCTCTCTCTCGCCTTAGAAAATCTCACTCCAAAAACGCGACCCCCATACTCCCTTTTATCCCGCCCACAAGGCTGTCGCGTTCATCCATAAGTGACACGTTCAGAATCTATGCGAGTAAAGTGATCATGGTGATCTCAAGTCTTTAAAAGCCTTTTGAATTAAATAGCGGGTGTCCTAATTCAAAATCCTGTCCTACACGATCAAGCGACTATATAGCGGGTGGTCCGTCAAGCGACTTATGGTGTAACTTATTCTAGTTTGGCATTGCGAGAGGATTTCATAATGTGTAGGTTATAGATCATAGTACCTATACCCTTACTAATTACTTCCCCATAACACATCGGCTAGGGGTAGCTCTAAGCCATGCCATTACAGAAGGTTTCCCACAGATCCCCAAAACTGACCTATCCGACAGGCTAAATTAATAGTAACCAGATCCTCACGGATCCCATGCCTAGTCGTTGTCCCCAGATATCTTACAGTATCCGGTCCAGCGACTCGACATGGTGGATGGGGGATCGAAGTGGACAGGACCACATGACAATCCCAGTCCTCACACTATATTTCATGAAAGGTATTTTGAATAATTTCCTATCGACAGTTTATAAGTTTATTTATTTATTTTACGGGAAGTCAGGTAATGGATTTGAGTGAAAGTGGCCTAAAATGGGATTTCCCTGGACGGGTGACAAGCTCGGAAAAGGTTGACCGGATGTTTTCAGTTTAGGGATTGGGTCAGTCCTCGCGTTCATTCTTTCCATCGGGGGCAGTACCAATATCAGCAGGTTCAGATAAAAGGATTAAGATTTGCGCATACGATAAAATTAACTTTCATATAGTTATACATTTTATTTCATACTAAACTTGACATCTTTTTATTGGATTTTTCACTGTTTGAGATCCTATTAATTTTTTTACGGTAATTGTTCAGCAGAATATTTGTTATTGTTCTTACCAGAATTTTTAATGGATCAATAAACACTATGCCTTTGATCACAGTCATACGTAGGAATAATATCATCACAATATAGAGCATTTAATACAGTGCTGACCAGACGAGATCTTTGATTTTGAGATCTCAGGAATAGCTCTTCATATTCTGACCGTAATAATTTTTCAAAAATCACATATGCATATGAAATTATAGTAGTGAAATTTTGGTGAGGATATTTGAAACCACCTCTTGAGAGCCTTGAAATGAGCAAAAATTGGCTTTCTACTGGTGGAAGATCTTGATCTAATACATACAAATTGCTGCAGCTGTCACAGTATAACTTTTTCAACAATTTTAAGCTACAATATCCAGATATATATACCAGTACTGGAATTATTCTTCTCAATTCGCTTAAGAAGGTTATGTCCTTTGACAGATGACACTCAAAAGTTTCACTTATTTCTTGTATACATCATCGTCCAAACACGAGATTTCATCCTCAGCAAACTTCTCCGAGCGCATCAACAAAGGGAGGATGTTTTGAAGTTTGATTTTTCTCTAGCACTCAATTGCTTGACGTGGAGGAACATTGTAATTGTATCCTACTGATCTCCGATACTGTTCGAATCGTCCTTCAAAGTTGTCAGTTTGAATTTTCCCAGGTGATAAAAATTTCAACTTCAACTCTCGTTCACAATACCTACATAACGAATTTTAATAATCCGTTGGTCGACAGCAAGACAGCTGCCTTTGTTTCAGTAGTGAGTATTCATGTCATGTCGTATCATTTCCATTTTTCTAGTCAGTCTCGAACTTATTTCAAATAGGCGTATTCAGCAGAGCTCGAATTAAGAGGCAAACGAAATTGATTTCTCACCTACACTTGCAGATTTAGCATTGACGATCCTCCAACAATTCAGTATCACCTCAATAAAATTGGCAGTCTCAACAAAAGATGATTAGCATAAATTTCGATAACAAACTACCTGAAATGAAAATGAAACTTGAAAAGACCTTTACCTAATCTACACATTATTCAAGTATTTAAGTATAGGTTACTCTTGAATTTTTCGTTGGCTTGAAGTCCTTTCTTGGAATTTTGTTGCACCACACATTTTTCAACGGGAAGCTAACCACCGAAAAACTCTTTCACTCACGTCGTAACTCACCCGGCAATACGGAACCACACACTTTTGAACCATTGTTGGTTCTTGGCAAAAAACAAAAAATAGACGATTTTGTTCGGTTTTCTTACATACGTATATTTGAAAGATAAATGTTGGATATCTGGCATACAGATGCGTTCAACACAGGGTTAGAATAGGAAGTGAGCTAACTGTAGTTTACCTGAGGCAGGGTTAATTGCCTCAAGTGGATGACTCATCGGCTCGTAGGTACCGCCTTGTCTCTCGAAGGTACCGCTTTACGCTTTACAGGTTGTGACATTACATACTACTAAAAACTCTGTGAATTATTACACAAAGGTTTATTATTTCTGTATTAGAAAGCTCTTCTGTGCAGATTACTGGTTAATAATGGGTGGATTCGGAAAAGTGTGAACAAATTTTTGAGTGAAACTACCTATATCAACCGAAAATGGCGTTAAACTCCGCCAAGTTCCCTATCTCGGCCAGTCTTCTAGACGATATGATTTTTTAAAAGGGTTTTCAAGAAAACGTGCTTCATTTTCAAAATCCAAATTACTCTACTTCAAATATTTTCAACTTTTGACCATATTTTTGAAATCAACGTAAAATATCCTAAAATAAAAGATCTTTTTGATTCTCAAAAAATACTATCTAAATACCTTCCATAACAAGATAATAATACCTAATAAAGATAATAAATACCTTCCATTAACAAGATAAGCCTGAACATAAACGATTTCTAAGAATAATCATTTTAGAGAATTTTCAAAACAAAGCTATTACAATAGCTCGAAAAATGTTAAAATGGAAATTTTCTTCATTGAAATCCGTTTTGTGGCATTCTGGAACGATTTCTAGATTTTAACACTTTTTCATATGTATATATATTTGTATTTATGTCAAAATAAAATTAAACGCCAATACATGAGTCTAAATAGTTTGCTATCCTCAAGTTGATTGTTAGCTCAGCCGTTTGAGTTCTGCTTCACTAGCGCTCCTCGCGGTAACTTGTTCCACATCAACATCCATTTTAGTTTTTGCCACATTCATTTGAATTATGTACTAGACCTAATCAGGGGCCGACATATATATTTATATATGTATGTGTCCTTCCAAACAATAACTCTCATTAAGATTGAGATAAAAATTCCGTTCTTGCGCCAAAATATCAAGCATTCCAAAGGAAACGATGAGTCAGTTGGCCAGCAATTTTGAGCACATTAAATTGGTCAAATTCAAATAAATGTGCTGAAAAAAAAAATCACTATAAATGGCTAAAAACGGCTAAAAATCGTGAAACTAATGGTTTTTAGCTAAATTTCTCTCATATAAAGTTTATCAAATTTAAAATAGAAATTAAAAAATGTATCAGGGTGGCCCCAAAACGGAAATTTTCAATTTCCCTGACAATCCCCTGACTGAACTTCAGATTTCCCTGACAAAAATATCAAAGTCAATTTTTTTCTTGTTTTCTCATCATTTTATTGTACCTTTTTGCTTCTAAAACAAAAATCGTAGGTACTTACAATTCAAAAAAAAAAAAAAAAAAAAAAAAAAAAAAAAAGACTACTTATATGAAGTCTACTTATATTTAACAGTTTCATTGCCCTCAAAGAGTTCAAATATCATAACAATTTAACCTAAATGTAATACGATAATTTACGAAAATTCACCCATACAATCATGCTGCATGACTTTTGATTTAATATTTATGGTCTCTCAATTCGTGATCTGAAGCTATTTGTTGAAGTTCATTTTTCTTTACATGATTTTCTTAGCTCTAGGGATAATACAAAATTTTCGTCCGACAGCAAAAAATGTCAAGCTTTTTTTCACAACCCACAATCCTTGATAATTACTATTGTCATTCGTATAACTCACCTATGAAATAATATGTACCTAGTACGATGAAGTAGGTACGCTATTAAAGTTTGATTGTTTACCAGTTATAATAAACCTAGATCGACTTTTCATATGAAATTTCTACAAGTATTGATTATGCTTACCACATTTCATCCGTGGCCTGTGAACCTGCATAGTTCTGGAATAAGAAAGACGTTCGAGGCCATCCCAGCACGAATCTCTCGCGGCTTTGATTTCAAAACAAGCAGCGGCTGGTTCCTGTCTTGAACTACCCAGCCCCTGCAAGTTTCAAAATCAATGCCACGAATCTCTGTTCACGAAGGGTCGTGTCTTGAATGCGGATTTTATATTTCTAGAATAGTGAAATAACATTAGTGATCGAATTATCAACTGATAACGTAGAATCATTTTTGGTCAGTAAACTAGAAAATCGTCACGCAACGGTGCTAGAAGTAGATGCTTTGTATATAATCGATATATAAACGAACTTAGTCGCTAAGGAATCATGTTTTCAGTTACAGCTCAGTAGGGTGGTTCGTTGCTAATATGCGGCGTTGTACAATGTTACTGTTCCCCATTGAAAATTGAAATTCAATAAAGAGATACTATAATATCCATTCAAGTTTGTCAACTTTTGAGCTGATCTGTGGAAGAAGAAGCTCAAAATGTGACGTCACCAGTGTGCAGTAGGTAATTTTAGAAACTAATTAAACATTCGAGATTTTGCCTGAACCATTTCACTTTTCTCATCAGTTATGAACACAAAAAAAAAAAAAAATTTTTTTGGTTAAAATTTTGATAAATTCAGACCCATGGGGTGACGCTCACTGACCGAATTTTCGGGTTTGGCTGCGTGTTCTAAAATTGTATTTGCGATCTCGTCACACAGTTGTCTCCTCAGTTTAATTCAGGACATAGCTGGTCTCGATGATCAGAATTTAAGTGCCTAATTTAAAGTTATCCACAAATTTTCTTTGAAAATTCGCTCTATTAGTCATGCTGCATGAATAATTTTCAATTTGTACTGTCCCCTTCCCACATTGTAACCATTTGTCTACACTCTCTGAAGCTATTTGTTGAACTACATTTTTCTTTACATGGTTTTCTTAGCTCTGGGGTTAATTCAAAATTTTCGTCCAACAGCAAAAAATGTCAAGCTTTTTTTCACCTACTACCTATCGTTGCCAGAGCACTAACTAATAACTTTCCTGATTTCTCCATCCCACAAAAATCGTTCGTTGGAAAGTTACTTACAGCATTGTTACTTTTGAACAGTTCAACCACATTCCTTGATAACTACTTTTGTCATTCGTATAACTCACCTATGAAATAATATGTACCCAGTATGATGAAGTACGCTATTAAAGTTTGATTGTTTACGAGTTATAATAAACCTAGATCGATTTTTCATATGAAATTTCTACATGTATTGATTATGCTTACCACATTTCATCCGTGAATCCTGTGAGCCTGCTGAGTTCTTGAATAAGAAATACGTTCGAAGCCCTCCCAGCACGATCCTCTCGTGGCGTTGATTTCGAGACTAGCAACGGCTGGTTCGTGTCTTGAATTACCCAGCCATTACTAGTTTCGAAATCAAAGCCACGAATCTCTCGTCACGAGGGGTTGTGTCTTGAATGCGGATTTTATATTTCTAGAATAGTGAAATAACAGTAGTGCTCGAATTATCAACTGAAAACGTAGAATCATTTTTAGTCGGTAAACTAGAAAATCATCACGTAACGGTGCTAGAACTAGATGCTTTGTATATAATCGATATATAAACGAACTTAGTGGCTAATAGCCCAGTCAAATTAGAGAAAATAGGAGAAAAAATTCATAGTAAAGAAATTTCTTCACCAAGCTCTTCCTTCACACATCGTAAATCTTATCTCAAAAGTCCCCTAGTATGGTGGGTGAGCTCGACGAGGGGGGGGGGGGGTGTTTTTCTCCTTTTTTTTCGGTTTTTTGCCTATAACTCGAAAAGTAAGCGTTCTAGCGACTTGTTTACTATTACCAGAATTAAAGTGCATAAAATTTCCTACAATTTGCACTCCTGACTTCATTCTATACGATTAGGCGTTCCGCCGCTAGAGCGCGTTGAAAAGTAGGTATAATTTCAAAAAATCAGCAAAAAGGCCTTTATGCGCTCTTTTTACGCAGAAATCATTCGTATGAAGCTTCTGGGTGACTTAGAATACATCATGACTTGTTTTCCGAACGTCAGTGATGCTCGGACAGTGGCTTGAGCAGGTTTCATGTATGTCTTTTTTTTTGTTCTTCGCTTACATCCTAGAAACTGTGATAACCATAACATATTTTCAGCACCCTTACCAACTTACTGTGAATTATCGGTGAATATATATCTATATAAAACACAGTGGCTCTAAAAACGAAAAGAAAAAAAGGAACTAAAGAAAATGAGCTGTGTTTCACCAAAAAATGTTTAATGTGCAGGTACAGTATAACCCATGTTAAAGTAATATTCACAAAAGGAGTGGGAGGGGGAAGGGATCATCAATCACTTGTGTCTGCTCTTCATCCATTGAGAATCACCATCCACAGTCAAACTGAAAATTCAAAATCGGATTACAGTGAGGTGCATATAATCTTATATTGATAGTAGTAGTAAAGTAGACAACCATTCCAGGTTGGGGCTTTTCGTCCGACTGCCTCGGGCGTCGCGGACGTCATCAGCTGTCCTCCAAATGGAGGATCAGATTCGTTCTGATGATTTCGCTTAAAGCTACTCATTGCCTCGCCCCCTTGAGTGGAGAGGGGTTCCCTGTACAGAAGCGCGGAAATTACTTGGACGTCTGACCCTTACCAGGGCGGTCACCCATCCAAGTACTCACCACGCTTGACGTTGCTTAACTTCGCTAATTGCATAAGAAACGGTTCATTGCAACGCCCGTACGGCTCTTATATTGATAAATACTTGAAGTTCATCCAGATGATTAGGATGAAACTTATATAGCGATGGCATATGTATTGAGTGGGTAGTCTTATGGTTCCATGTCTATTTCATCATCTTCTGTAGATAAACCGTCGTCAGCAAGTGTTGGGTTGTTTGTGCAGGAACCTGAACAGTTGGAGCAGAGTGTTGAGCAGTGGATGCCAGTGAATTGGGGCTTGAGTAGGGAAGACGATGGCTTCCTCAAACCAATCCCAACTTTGGATCCAGCAACACCTGAAATTCTACAGAATATATTTTGCAGCTGCACCAAAAAGTGCGGTAGTGGTTAATGTGGATTCTACAGAGCTGCCATCCACTGCTCAACACTCTGCTCCAACTGTTCAGGTTCCTGCACAAACAACTCACCACTTGCTGACGACGGTTCACCTACAGAAGATGATGAAACAGGCATGGAACCGTAAGACTACCCACTCAAAACATATGCCATCGCTATGTAAATGAAATCCTAATCATCTGCATGAACTTCATATATTTATTAATGTAAGAGCCGTACGGGTTAGGCGTTGCAATGAACCGTTTCTCATGCGATTAGCGAAGTTAAGCAACGTCGAGCGTGGTGAGTACTTGGATGGGTGACCACCCTGGTAAGGGTCAGACGTCCAAGTAATTTTTGCGCTTCTGTACGGCGAACCCCTCTCCACTCAAGGGGGCGAGGCAATGAGTAGCTTTAAGCGGAATCATCAGAACGAATCTGATCCTCCATTTGGAGGACAGCTGATGACGTCCACGACGCCCGAGGTAGTCGGACGAAAAGCCCCAACCTGGAATGGTTGTCTACTTTACTACTATTATCAATATAAGATTATATGTACCTCACTGTAATCCGATTTTGAATTTTCAGTTTGACTGTGGATGGTGATTCTCAATGGATGAAGAGCAGACACCTGTGATTGATGATCCCTTCCCCTCCCACTCCTTTTGTGAATATTACTTTAAAATGGGTTATACTGTACCTGCACAATTAACATTTTTTGGTGAAACACAGCTCATTTTCTTTAGTTCCTTTTTTTTCTTTTCTTTTTTAGAGCCACTGTGTTTTATATACATATATATTCACCGATAATTCACAGTGAGTTGGTAAGGGTGCTGAAAATATGTTATGGTTATCACAGTTTCTAGGATGTAAGCGAACAAAAAAAAAAAAAAAAAAAGACATACATGAAACCTGCTCAAGCCACTGTCCGAGCATCACTGACGTTCGGAAAACAAGTCATGATGTATTCTAAGTCACCCAGAAGCTTCATACAAATGATTTCTGCGTAAAAAGAGCGCATAAAGGCCTTTTTGCTGATTTTTTGAAATTATACCTACTTTTCAACGCGCTCTAGCGGCGGAACGCCTAATCGTAGAGAATGAAGTCAGGAGTGCAAATTGTAGGAAATTTTATGCACTTTAATTCTGGTAATAGTAAACAAGTCACTAGAACGCTTACTTTTCGAGTTATAGGCAAAAAACCGAAAAAAAGTCGAAAAAAAAGGAGAAAAACACCCCCCATACTAGGGGACTTTTGAGATATGATTTACTACGTGTGAAATAAGAGCCTGGTGAAGAAATTTCTCTACTATGAATTATTTCCCCTATTTGCCTCTTTTTGGTCTAATTTGACTGGGCTATAAGGAATCATGTTTACAGTTACAGCTCAGTAGGGTGGTTCGTTGCTAATATGCAGCGTTGTACAATGTTACTGTTCCCCATTGAAAATTGAAATTCAATAAAGAGACTGTGCGAGACATCAATAAACGAATGAAATTATGTAAGGGCTTTACCCTGATCAGCTGATTGAGAGCTCCTCTCCAGCTTCTCCTAGCCTGTTGAAATTTGATAGGGAGCCTCTCTTGGACATCAGGAGAAATCAATTTGTTTCATCATGATCAGCTGATTTAGCTGAATTCTCTCTCGTTTCATCACAGGGAGATGCAAGTTAGCCACCAGGCAGGAATCGGTTAGGTAGAGAGCTTGCGACAGTGCAAAGGGGAAGAAGTTATGGATACTATAATATCCATTCAAGTTTGTCAACTTTTGAGCTGATCTGTGGAAGAAGATGCTCAAAATGTGACGTCACCAGTGTGCAGTAGGTAATTTCAGAAACTAATTGAACATTCGGGATTTTTCCTGAACCATTTAACTTTTCCCATCAGTTATGAACACAACAAAATATTTTGGTTAAAAATTCGATAAATTCAGACCCATGGGTGAAGTTCACTGACCAAATTTTCGGGTTTGGCTGCATGTTCTAAAATTGTATTTGCAATCTCGTCATACAGTTGTCTCCTCAGTTTAATTCAGGACATAGTTGGTCTTGATGATCAGAATTTAAGTGCCAAATTTAATGTTATCCACAACTTTTCTTTGGTAATTCGCTCTATCAGTCATGCTGCATGAATAATTTTCAATTCGTCCTCTCCCCTTCCCTCATTGTAACCATTTGTCTACACTCTCTGAAGCTATTTGTTGAAGTACATTTTTCTTTACATGGTTTTCTAAGCTCCGGGGACAATTCAAAATTTTCGTCCAACAGCAAAAAATGTCAAGCTTTTTTTCACCTACTACCAATCGTTGCCAGAGCACTAACTAATAACTTTCCTGATTTCCCCATCCCATAAAAATCGTTCGTTAGAATGTTGCTCAGTGAAAATTTATAACACGTGACTCCACATTCCAATGGGCCAAGTTCCCCCTCTTTAACCATCCTGAGAAGTCCTAGCTCATGTATATAAACTAGTTATGGGACTCTGAATGGATCAAGGGTCATTCTCATTTCATTTGCCGCTTTGGGTCGTTTGAGAACCTCAGTGACGTGAAATATGAAAGTGCTCGAAAATGAGGTTAGATCGGCAAATACTACTCATTGTACATTGCAGATTTGTGTTCCATAAATGAACAGTGAGTTTTTCATTGATGTTGTATTTTATATATTTTTTGCCCATCCTTTGTCACACTCCTGAGAGGTAACACTCATGAGAATTTCCAGTGAAAAAGGCGTCACACAGGATGATTAAGTGGCAAAACTCAGGGATGGCTACTGTTTGAAACCTGTCACCAAACAGTATGGTTCTTGATATCGGATTATTTTGTTTAAGCACTAACAACACTAGTATTAGGGTAACACTCATGATTGAAAATAAAAATACTCCTCATGTGTTTAGCCTTCTTTCACTGTAAAAACTGCTGCAACTCCAAGCACTCCACTGCAGTCTCACATCTTCAACTGGACAATATAACCTTCACTTCTGACTATTTCCCGCCATTTTCCATCGGCTTTCTTGGTCGCAGAAATGATAACACTCCTGAGGTCCCATTGAGAAGAGCAATGGGGGACTGACTGAAAAACTAGTTTTTCACGGGTTGGGAAAAATCTTAAAAATGTAAATCCTTACTCTAAATAAAGAGGAACCAACTTACTGCAGCCAGTAACCCTGGCCAGTTCTAGATTGTCATTGTTTCGTAACAACCTAACTTCTACTTACGTGTTAGGTAGGAGGGGACAGTAACACTCATGAGTTTCCAGAATTTCAGGTTTCATTCGTCATCACTGAGTACTGGTTAAAGGGGATTTTGGGCAGTCAAATTATTACTTCGTTGATCTCCCAACTTATACGACCCTTTTTTCCCCCAAAATCGCTAGTTTTGGTCAAGAATTGTGAGAATTCGTCGTCGGGGACATGAAAGCGGCAAATGAAATGAGAATGACCCTCAATCCACCACTCTACTGGGTCTTTTCTCCCTAGTTCAATATTCGGTTGATTTTTCTCACAAATGGTTTACTTTAGGTGATTTAGATGCCAGGGAAGCCAATGGCATATCCATTCACTTTTTATGTGCGTCTAGCGTTGTTACTTTTCAACAGTTCAACCACAATCCTTGATAATTATTTTTGTCATTCGTATAACTCACCTATGAAATAATATGTACCTAGTATGATGAAGTACGCTATTGAAGTTTGATTGTTTACGAGTTATAATATACCTAGATCGATTTTTCAAATGAAATTTCTACAAGTATTGATTATGCTTACCACATTTCATCCGTGAATCCTGAGAGCCGGCTGAGTTCTTGAATAAGAAATACGTTCGAAGCCCTCCCAGCACGATCCTCTCGTGGCGTTGATTTCGAGACGAGCAGCGGCTGGTTCGTGTCTTGAATTACCCAGCCATTGCTCGTTTCGAAATCAAAGCCACGAATCTCTCGTCACGAGGGGTTGTGTCTTGAATGCGGATTTTATATTTCTAGAATAGTGAAACAAACATTAGTGCTCGAATTATCAACTGATAACGTAGAATCATTTTTAGTCAGTAAACTAGAAAATCGTCACGTAACGGCGCTAGAACTAGATGCTTTGTATGTAATCGATATATAAACAAACTTAGTCGTTAAGGAATCATGTTTACAGTTACAGCTCAGTAGGGTGGTTCGTTGCTATTATGCGGCGTTGTACAATGTTACTGTTCCCCATTGAAAATTGAAATTCAATAAAGAGACTGTGCCATACATCAATAAACAAATGAAATTATGTATGGGCTTCACCCTGATCAGCTGGTTGAGAGCTCCTCTCCAGCTTCTCCAAGCCTGTTGAAATTTGATAAGGAACCTCTCTAAGACATCAGGAGAAATCAATTTGTTTCATCATGATCAGCTGATTTAGCTGAATTCTCTCTCGTTTCTCTTAGGAAGTTGACATTTTATGATCAGACCCTCTGACACCAAGAAACGATTCAAATCGTCACAGGGAGATGCAAGTTAGCTTCCAGGCTGGAATTGGTAAGTTAGAGAGCTTGCGACAGTGCAAAGGGGAAGAAGTTATGGATACTATAATATCCATTCAAGTTTGTCAACTTCTGAGCTAATTTGTGGAAGAAGAAGCTCAAAATGTGACGTCACCAGTGTGCAGTAGGTAATTTGAGAAACTAATTGAACATTCGGGATTTTGCCTGAACCATTCCACTTTTCCCATCAGTTATGAACAACAAAAAAATATTTTTTTAAAAAATTTGATAAATTCAGACCCATGGGTGACGCTTACTGACCAAATTTTCGGGTTTGGCTGCGTGTTCTAAAATTGTCTTTGCGATCTCGTCACACAGTTGTCTCGTCAGTTTAATGCAGGACATTGTTGGTCTCGATGATCAGAATTTATGTGCCTAATTTAATGTTATCCATAACTTTTCTTTGAAAATTCGCTCTATTAGTCATGCTGCATGAATAATTTTCAATTCGTCGTTCCCCTTCCCTCATTGTAACTATTTGTCTACACTTGTACTACTCTAATCAATGCGGCATTATGCAGTGTCAAATTTTCCGAATCTATAAAAAATCGTGTCTTCTGCCCGTACTATGAATAAATAAATTTGTTTGGCCATCAACCGATTCTATTAGGCCAAGTTACAATAAATGAGGAAACCACACCTTTCACCCCATGGAAGAAATGTATTCTTAAAATTTGATTATTGAAAGATTCAACGCACATATGCAAAAAATCAACATTACGATTCTAAGGGGTTCATCATCAAGGGGTTATAAAAAAACGTAAGTAATATTGCATTACCCTACGATAGTACTCTACGAACGACATTTTTTCGTCTGACTTCAACGAGAAAGTCAAGTTTGGGTTTTGGTTGTAGTCCACGTCGTTGATATGATAGGTCCGGTTATTGTAGCCAGTAAGAACAGCAGATCCGAGGATGAAGTCTTCGAAGAGTTCCTGTGAAATGAAATAGCACACATTGGTTAGAATTTCCATCACAACTGAAGGCATTGATTATTAGTATCAGCAAATTTTCGTAAACCTCCTGTTTGGCCGTAACCAAATTCGTAATTCCTGCCTAGAAGTAAAGTGGACTTCCCACGGAACTTAGTTCTTTGAATCACCGAGTTGTTATTGACTATGCCGGTCCTTTCGAAATCACTCTTTTAGGAAAGAGAGGATCCCGTTCATTACAGGTGTACTTGGCTGTGTTTGTTTGTTTTGCTACAAAGGCGGTGCGTTTGGAAAAAGTAATGGACCTTACAACCGATGGTTTCCTTCAATGTCTAGAACGATTCATGGCACGTCGAGGTGTACCCACCACTACCTGGTCTGACAATGGCACCAATTTCGCTGGTGCTGCCCGCCTATTCTCAGAAATTCGAAGGGCTATGGATTCCGGTATCGCTAACAACTTACAAGTGCGGTTAGCTGCAAGGGGAGTCGAGTGGAAATTCATTCCACCCAGAGCTCCTCACTTAGGGGGTTTGTGGGAAGCCGCCGTCAAGTCAGCCAAACGGTTGCTTATCCTCACGTTACAATCCCGTACTACTAACTTGCAAACGTTTAATACTATAGTATCTCGCGTCCAAGCAATTCTTAATAGCCGTCCTCTCGTTCACCAGTCAGAATCACCCGACGATTTCTTAGTGCTGACCCCGGGTCATTTCCTAATTCAGCAGCCGCTCACTGCCCTTCCCGAATCTTCAGTTGCTGAGTTCAGCTCCCGCCTCACTCCCAAGTGGAGATTTGTAAATTCCGTGGTCGAACAGTTCTGGAAAAAATGGAGAACTGAGTACTTGCTAGACTTGCAGTCCAAACAAAAATGGAATACCCCTTTCAAACCAGCCAAGATTGGTGATGTTGTCCTGATAATGCAAGACAACGCTCCCCCACTCTCGTGGCCGAAAGGCATTATAGTTGAATTGATCCCTGGCATAGATGTTTCCCGTGTCACTAAGGTGCGCACTAGTTCCAGTATTCTCGAAAGACCCGTCAGAAAATTGTGCCCCTTGCCACTTGAGATCCCATGCTAGAATTCCGCCGGAATTGGGGGGGGGGGGGGGGGGGGGAGTATGTTTGGCCGTAACCGAATTCGTAATTCTTGCCTAGAAGTAAAGTGGACTTCCCACGGAACTTAGTTCTTTGAATCACCGAGTTAGTGCTAGCGTAGCTTCAAATCAATCTTCATACCCTTTATATATTTGAATGGAACAATGAACACTTATGTTTCCCAATTTTAATCCCAAATATCCCTGATCGATAAAGTGATCCGAACTCCCGTAAATTTGTGAAAGTAAATTAAGTCAATCGCAATTATGCTGTGTAATGCATATTTCGTAAGCACTGCATTTGATCACTAGCGCCCTTCGCGTCCTGCGGACGACGAAGTAAATGAACGTCAGTCTAATTCTAATGCTTTCCCGTTTTATTCATAAATGCTGTCAAATTTACCTTGTTGTCTCTCACAAATAAATCAATTGTGTTCAGGATCCCGTCAAACTGTGTTTTCAGTTCCCCGTGATTATTCACCTCCTATTTCCTTCATGTTAAACTGTTTGAAAATTTGAGCACATTAAGTGAAAAGAACTTTATGGTAAGAATAATTTTCAAATGTTCAAAATTGATAAACAATTTTTGAGGCTAAAAGATAAGATTCAACGATTTTTAGCCTTAACAAAAGATAAAAATCAATGCTAATTCAGTGGTTATTTTCCAAACCCCTCAAAGGCGGGGGGGGGGGGGGGGGGGGGGGCACTCCGTTAAATAGAAACGATAAAACTAAATTAAACGGGAGGGGAGGACGCCCATTTTTACCCCTTGGGATCAAGGAAGCTGAAGAAGGAGGAGGAGGGAGATGGATGAAAATAAGTGCCCCTACAAAACGACCACCAGTTATTTGAGGTAAGAACTTCTCAGGAGGTGAGTGGTGATCCCACGGAGCACTCCTCCTGAGATACCCAACTCGAGTTACACTGGCAATTTTTCCTTAAAACACCTCGCGACACAGTCGTGGCCACCATTCCTTTAGCTCGGGTATTGCTTGCCGCAGATCATTTCTATAGAACTTGGCGAGCAGATCGTAGGTGCTCAGTCATCCAGCAGCTGGAATGTGGAAAGAAAGAGACTATCTAATATGCCAAGTGACAGAGGGGCAAGAAGTCAGATATTGTTGCCATACCCCACCAGGTCCGCTCCATGTCAACACTGCTACTGCAACTGACAACTTGGACATCCAGGATTATGACAGACCCATCGGGCCACCATGAGTCTGAACACTGCTGCACTATATCATACTGAATCTCCCCCCCCCCCCCCCCGCATCACTCCACCACCATCCAAACAGAAACGACATATCTACTGTTCCAAGACTATCCCACGATTATGTCACTGAAGTGGCTAGTGCAGCCATCCGAACTGCATGAATGTCTGTAGTCACAGGACCCCTAAGACCATTCCACTCTCTGGGAGGAGGAAATGGGGGGATTCGGAGCACTGTCGGAGTTCTTTACCACCCACTGAATCATGCAGAGTAGCAGCAAATTCAGCAGATGAGCTGGGTTTTGGAGCAGTTGGTGTTGCTCGGTCATACCACTTCTGCTGCCTGACGAAGTCGAGGTCAGCAACACTATGGGCAAACCCCCAGCTAGAGCCCCTAAGGGCAAGATGGCGCTGGCAGCATAGAGATGGGATAATGGCTGGAAGAGACTAGAGTCACTGGCCTTGACTGGTGCGTGGATGTAGGCACTTGGGACACCCGTGGGGAACCAGGTGGGACACAGTAGAGTTAACTTCAGGGTCTAACTTTAGCAGCCGGGGGTGGGGGGGGGGGTCAATCTTTGGTAGGCTTACTATGGGGGACATTGTAAGTGTACCAAAGATGCCATACCCAGGCAACAGGGTAGCATCCCCCCCCACCGTCAACGAATTCGATCAAAGGAAAAAGTTGCCACATTTTGCTACGGAAACTTGATTTGTTGCGTTCAAACTGTAGCATGGGTTGTTTAAAATACGTTGATGCTTTCCAGAAGTTCAATGAAGTTGTCAAAGCATCTTTCTCTGTCAGGCTGGATCCAAAATTCATTGAATACATCATCATATTTATCTTTGGATATTCCAGTGACACCAAAAGTTCACACGGTTTTCTTTCATGTGGAAGAATTTTGTACCAAACACGGAAATGGCATCGGCTTTTACAGTGAACAGGCTATGGAGGCCGTACATCATGATTTTTCTGCGACGTGGGCCAAATATAAAGTATCGCGAATCAATTCTGAGTATGGCCAACGTTTATTAAGAGCTGTATGCGAATATAATTCTCTGCATGTGTAAAATGTTAAAATGCTATTATTTTTATTTTCTATTCAATTTAGATATATATTTTATGATAAAATTTATATAATGAATCATTATAAACTCACACACAAGCGTACACATAGACACACAGGCACATACTACACGCATACTCGCAGGCATTTATCAAGAGCTTCATGCAAATATAATCATTATTTTGTTCAATAAAATTTTGTTATTATTGTTTTTCTAATTATATTTAATCACAAAATAGGTCAAAACTATGAAACTAGATGAAGATTCTATTGTATAATGACACATTGTATATTTTTTTCTGAATTTTGGCGATTATAGCGTATTTTGATGATTAAAGTATCAATTAAAAATTCAAAAACTGAATAAAAAAACGCTGCAAATTATTACACAAAGGTTTATTATTTCTGTATCATACAGACCTTCTACGTAGAAAACTGACCGTAATTATTTAGCCTCACTTATAGTATATTTACTAGGTATTGAAACTCGGAGCATCCAATATTTGGTTCACTCGTTCACTGCATTACAGCTCCAGGACCCCATAATTTTACGCTTTATAGTAAAGTTGAGGAAAAAAAAAAAAAAATAAATGAGGCCGTCTAGGGACACCCGAAGGAAGCGAAGCTTTATATCATAAAGCGTAGAATAGAATTATGAGTATTTTCAATCTCATAAACAATCTCTTCTAATTGGAATTAATTTCATCACACACTCTCTCGCCTTCCCTCTCACTCCCTCTGCCTCCCCCACACTCCCTCGCCCCCCTCACTCCCTCTGCCTCCCCCACACTCCCTCGCCCTCCCTTCCCTCTCACTCCCTCACCCCTCCCTCCCCTCAGTCTCCCCCATACTCCCTCGCCCTCCCTTCCCTCTCACTCCCTCCGCCTTGCCCTCCCTCTAACTCTCTATCCCGCCCACCCTCTCCCACCCACAAGGCGTGCGCGCGTTCGTCAGTCTAACACTCTAAGCCTCGAAATAAATACACTTTTTCGCCCGTTTTTGGCCCATAGCATCTATGCGAGTAAAGCGATCGGGATGGTTAAACGTTAGGACCAACTAGACCCCAAACGGAGTCTATGTGCGAAAGAACGGGTTTTTTAAGTCAATTCTTAGGCTTTTTATGGCCCGGACGGCGAACGGCGGACGTCGGACGGACATTTCAAATTTGGATTCTACGCACCTTGAAACGTAAAGTGACAAAGTTTGCGGGGGGGTTATAAAAATTTTTTGCTACACGATCACATAGGCTTATTATTGAAAATAATAAACCAAAAAACGGCTCAATGTTTGATTTTAGTTTTTGCTGAATTATAATCCTAACATATTCCCAAATTATATTTCGAAAGAAAATTTGAAGGGCAAGCACTTTGAGGTCAAATCCGATCGAGGACCACCGTGCACAGCAACACACCCATAGAGTCGACCCCAAGGTACCGCCAGATCTTCAACATGGATTAAAAAAAAAAAAAAAAAAAAAAAGATGAATTCGTTAGCCAGCATTTTTTGAGCAAATTAAATTGGCGAAATTTCAAAACAGTACTGAAAAAATCACTAAAAAACAGCTAAAAATAGTTAAATTTATATTTTTTAGCAGAACATTGCTCATATAAAGTTTATTGACTATAAAATATAACATTAAATACGTTATGTGCAAAATTATGCTAAAAATGAAAAGTACTTAAATGTCATTAAAATGAGCTAAAAAATCTATAAAAACTCCAAAAAGGTTAACCACACCAATTTCAACAGTAAGTAAGACAAACCACCATACCCACGCCAACAAGTTGTTGTGTCCCTCACTAGATCAGACCTCTAATCTACATGGTTCGCTCCCAAGTCCAATACTTTGTTGATATTTTTCCCATACGGTTCACTACTAGGTTATAAAGTAACAGGAGAGCCGAATCCATGTAGCAATGAATCAGCGTGCAGTGGTGATACTCTTTAAACAGCTTAAACATCACTCTTTATATCATTTGTCATGCGTATATACCTACCTATGAAATAATAAGTGTGATAAAGTATGCCGTTGAAGTAGGATTTCGTAGGAGTTCGACCAAACCTAAAAATGCAGCAAACTATTACACAAAGTTTTCATTAAGAAATTCCCTGACATTTGGTGGTTTTTGAAAAATTCCCTGACATTTCCCTGACTTTATCCGACGCAAAGATATCCCTGACAATTCCAGTTGAGGGCCACCCTGATTTATGTACAAAATTATGCTGAAAAGTGTACTTACATTTCATGAAAATTTGCTATTTAAAATCGATGAAAACTACAAAAAAAAAAAGAATAATGAATAATGAGATAGTTATACTTCCCACTCAACTTGGCAGTCTTTTTTTTTTTTTTTTTTTTTTTTTTAATGAAAACGACTATCAAATACGGCACCTTAAGTGGAACCATAAAAAGTTTAGTTTCGGTACTAACAGAATGTCGGATGTTAAATGTTTGTAAGTATTTGTTTTCCCCATC
Organism: Adelphocoris suturalis; assembly: GCA_030762985.1. Taxonomy (NCBI): domain Eukaryota; kingdom Metazoa; phylum Arthropoda; class Insecta; order Hemiptera; family Miridae; genus Adelphocoris; species Adelphocoris suturalis. Next base: position 85,833,090 of record CM061045.1, read on the forward strand.
TATTCTTCTAAGGGTAGGCCATTATTTTATCTGCGTAGAAGGAATATCCGTTTCAAGAGGCTGGAATACAAAGTTCAGAGTAAGTAACTACGTTTTGATTAAATAAGGAAGAGCAGCTCGAAAACCAACGTTTTCGTCTACATTTTCGTTAACTTGCTGATCCTAGAACTGCAAAACCAATCTTCTCCGAACGTAGCATATATGCTATTAGTTGTATTATATGCATGAGCTGTATCTCTTATGGTACTGTCACGCCCCTCTCTATCTATGAGTGTGGATTTAGGCCCCCATTGCACCTACGGGGCGCCTAAGTTCATTACATGGTAGCAGAGCGTGGTTAGGATTATGTACGGCTAACACCTAGTAATCCGATCCACTATTTTTGGGGCGTTAATGTTTCAGAAGAAACATGGCCCGGGTATTCCAGAAGGAATACCCATTATACTCCCTTGGATACATAAATACTTTCATTGGTTCTTGATTATCAAGTTCTCAATTTTTCCCTCATATTATTTCTATTTAATATACTCAATTTTTTCCAAGGGCATTGTTCCCAAACCCAGGGCATCGTTCCCTATTACATAAGTCCCCAAAGTGGGCACCTTCCACATTAAGTCTCCAAAGTTGAGCAAGTTAATTCCCCAGGGCATAGTTCCCATTTTCGTAAGTCCCAATAGTGGGCAGCTCCCTACTGTAAGTCTCCTGGTTGAGCAAGTTATATTATTCCCGATTGTTCCAATCTTTGATTCATTGACAATCCATCCTGTTTTAATTTCACCTTTTCATCCTCAATCGCCAATGCAGCTATTTATTAGTGAGCATCAGTTCTCAACCAGTTAACTATTCCACCTAGTTTACATACTTGCTCTTCAATCAAGTATGTTTTTTAAGGGGGGGAGTGTGACAGTTCTCGCGAGATCCAAGGGAATGCGCTGCCGTTGCTATGTTGTTACCCAACGGGCGTCGGGCGCCTCTTCCCGTGTTTTCGAAATGCTGCGTTTGGCGATGGATGGGTGATCCTAGAACTGGAAAACCAATCTTCTCCGAACGTAGCATATATGCTAGTGGTACGAGTTGTATCTCTTATGGTACTGTCACACCCGTCTCTATCTATGAGTGTGGATTTAGGCCCCTATTGCACCTCCGCGCGCCTAAGTTCATTACAAACTACAATTGGAAAAAAGAATTTCATGTTTCGAAACTCGCATGGTATCAAAATGGAAGTTCTACGAACATTTTAAGTCCGACCAGAGCAAAAACCGTCGAAATTAACTCTGTCTAAGGCAAAAAAACCATTTCGGGGAAACGCTTTTTTTTTTTTTTTTTTGTCATATTCCGCATCCTTTCGCTGATTTATCCAGAAGACAGCATCTTTCAGCGATTTTGATGGCACCATCGTGTTCTACGGGTCTTGAAACGTAACTTTGTTGCTGACATACCAAGTGCTCTCGATCAAATTTTAATGTGGCAGTGGGTAGAGGGCACTCGGGGAAAAAACGCTCATTAAAAGGGACTCCCACCCCCCTCCCGTCCTCCAGCCCATGGTTCGGGTGGGGGGAAAAGATTAAAACATAGCCTATATTTTTACCGGGTGATTTCTGGCCACGATAAAAAAAAATACCCGTCGGATCCCTTCGTCCGTTCGGCCGTGAAAGTGACACTCACTCACTCACAGAGAGACAGACAGAGTTTCATTCTTATAATATAATAGACATAGAGATACACAAACAATTGATAATGTAGGTAATAAAAACACACAGAGTACCTACTTCACTATCTCATTTTGCAGTTTATGCCACCCAAATGGGCAGTGTACACGCATTGATTTCATTTGTTCAAATGGAAGTGGATTCGATCCTGAAAATTTTGCCACTCTCCTACAATCAGTACCTACTTAGTTTTATGATTTTTCAAAATTTGGAATATTTTTGACGTCAGGATATTATACAATTCGAAGAATCATTGAAAAATAACTAAATAGGAGAGTGGGATTGGCGGCAAAATTAAAATTCTCAGAATGGAATCTATTGTGATAGAAAAATAATGATGAACCGCTTTTTTTTCTACCCATGCACACACCCAGTTATCTCAAATCTCTGGTACAAGTTTCACATTTAGTCTCTTAATATATGTTCAATTTGGATATGATTTAGGTGGTTGACCGTATTCTTTGTAAAACAAAAAGGACAAAGCGTCCTATTACCAGCGCTATGTCTTCTTCCTTGATAGGGCCCTTGTAGGTTCACAATCATGCCATCAGGAGTGAAGATAGACTGATATTTCAGTCAATGGACCTTTTCAGTCTTGAATAATAGAGAGTCTGGTCAGTAGGAGGGCGACACATTTTTCTAGTAGTCCCGTCAATAAAGGCCCATATATCATTCAATGGATACTCTTCATATACCCTTCATAGTCACGACCTGTTGAGAAAAATAAGATTTCAACAAATTGTAAGATTGATACATAAGCACTTCTGACCATGTAAGAAAAGTATTTCCCTTCCTCCAGGTTGCTGTATCTGAACTGTCCCCCCCCCCCCCCCTTCCACCACTAAAGACTGTACCAACTTAACTAGTTTGTACCTACCTAACTAATAAATTAAATGATGATGACCTCCTACCAGTGGTGTTTTCCAGGCAGTGGTGTTTTGTATTGTTGGAAGCGGTAGGTTTGTTCGAGCTGTCAATTTCCGGAGCTGCTCTATGCAAGCTGGGTAGTCAGCTGATTTGCAGAGAGCAGGGAGAGGGCTGCGATGAGCTCAGTCGCAGCACGAACGCTCCGGAGCAGTCCAGAGTGGATGTGGAGAGTACCTATCCATGATATTTAACGTGATTGTTGCATTTCAGTTTCAGATTCTCGTAAGCGGTTACGGCAAACTGTGGACCTATTTTCTGATTCCTAGTCTATCATCAATCTCAAATAGTACCTAGGTACCTACTGAAACTCGGACATAAAATGGGAAAAAACCGCGGATTTCTTCATACACAAACGCGTGGTAGGTATTTTAGTAGTGATAACCCTTTTACAAACACGGGCTTAGAGGAAGTATACAAACATGCCTACCTGTCCTTACAAAATGAACAGTAACTACCTAATTGGTCCACTGACCTCACGAAGTTTGAAAAACTGGTTGTCTAGTATAATGTGATCGACTTCGTTTCTTATTCACGATTTTATGTGACGGAAACTATTGAAAACGATAACAAACACGATTTTTGATGGTTTGACAATGACTTATGGCAATGACGACGTCTTATTGTAGTCATGGACAACTTTCAAAGCTTTTATAATGGTTTCAGCCGATTCAGTGTGGTGAAAACTATACCAAACTTTATTTTTGTTGGATCGTACGTAACCAAAAACTTTACCTACAGCTGATTCCGGGTGATAGAGTCTACTAACTAAATTTCAAGTAGAAATCATTGACAAATAAATACCCGTCGTGACAAAATCGAGACTCAATTAGTTCGTAAATTATAGATTACGTTAACTACAGAAGCGACGTCGTTTTGAAATTGAAATTTGACTGTTGTATTCTGTACCATTACCAACTACCCACACCAAATCCTTGGGTTTCTATCTGAATGTTTATAAGTAGGCATACAACTAATAATAATAATCTATGCACCATACGAATTTAAGCAGGTAAGTACCTACCTACATAAAAATGTAATTCTCGTATTGTTTCATCCAAGCAACATCATAATGAATTCGTGTTAGGAGCGATTCTGGAAATTGCATGTCTGTGAATTGTCAGATAGCTAGGAAAAATGCATGATGAAATAGGTTCGTAATGCAATGATGATAGATACAAACAACGAGATCACCATTCCCCCTACCTATTTTCCGGTCCATCATCAATCAATATCAAATATATTACAACAATACAGTTAAAATTTAGACACAAAACGGGAAAAAACTGCGGATCATAGACGAACAGGTGAACAAAATACGAGTCTTTTCTTGATGAACCTTGATCAGGTTATGGAGGTTCGAGGAAGGATGCGCGGAGCGAGTTGCTCTTTCTCATTGACCGGAGCAGGCTGTGCTCGAACGGCCACCTTGCAAGTTCAGTGGAAAGCTCGAACAAACCTAGTAAGAAGAGGGTTGCATGGGGTTTTAGGTTCGTAGGTTCCACCAATACTTGATCACCATTATTTTTTCACCTATTACTTGATCTCCATTATGGTCAGTTCTCTGAATTTAAGTTCCTACCTATTCGTCTTTTTTTCCCCAGAGAACTATGGCTAGTACACGAGGGGGAAGGACGAGGGAAACCTCATGACGAGGGAAATTGTTTTCCAGCTCTTCGACGCGGCCACCCAATCAACCATCCAGTTCAACTGATCCTCGTCCGCGAAAAATACATTTCACCGAGGAGGACATTAGAAATTTACTTCATGATTTGGAAAGTGATGATGAGACAGATGATGAGTTTTTGGTAGAAGATCTAGAAACAGAAGGCACAGACACTGACAACGAGAGCGATGCAGAAATAGTTGTGCTTGACATCAACCCCCCTTCACTTGTTTGTGCTTGAAGTAAGTTTCACCTATATAAATGGAAGTAGTATCTATTAAATATTTTCTATAACGATATGCTAGGCATCTCTTACAATTTCTGTCTATTCATGTATAATTGCAGTGCAAGAAGAGTGAAATCCCTGGGACTGGAATTCAAGCAAGTGGAATTCCAAGGCTCTTTGAAAAGGAACTGGCAGATCGAGCTGCAGAGGAACCTGTTTCCACTATGGATATCGATGATCTGGAAGGACAAGCTACAGAAAGAAATGATCAGCCTCAAGAAATGAACGTCCAGTCTCAAGAAGAGCAAGAACGCTCAGCAGAAAGAGAGAGAATTGAAGTCTATTTCAACTGTTATTTTTGTCCTCCCAGTCTTTTGAGAGTTTATTGCATACCTAGGTACTTTCTCTTGAATGCGAATATCCTTCTAATTTTTCTTCTCTTTCTGTTCTCAGGGAGCCAACCAGTGACAGGTCAGACCCTACGTAGAAGGGGGTGTGCATCAATCAGGGCCTGAACTGCTAGGGGTCGTGCAAAGAGAGCTCCCCTTCCACAAAGACAGGTAACTGATCAACCAACAAATTATCAGTGGTTCTCTGATTCAGCTTCCAACATTCAATTACATATATGAGGGCAACGAATGATAGACAACATCACCAACTAACAAAGAACCAATAGATTATTTTAAAATGCTTTTCACAGAGGAACTGGTGGCGAACATTGTAAAGGAAACCAATAATTACGCAGCCTCATTAAAACGTGTTCCAAAACCAAGTAGGAGGCCGGGACCATCAAAAGAAAAATCACGTATGAACTTGTGGAAACCAATAATGAATGATGAGTTTTGGGTGTGGCTGGCACTCTTGCTCAACATGGGTCATATGAAATTGCCAAACATTTCAGATTATTGGTCAACTGATCCCGTTTTTCCATGCATGTATGGGGAGAAATAGCTCCTTGCAATTCTCTCGGATCTGCATTTTGCTGGAAACTCCGCTGCAGGAGTTGTTCCCTCTAACGCCCACTACAAAATTCAACCGATTTTATACCACTCTCATACTATCATGGGAACAGTCTGTGATCCCCACTAGACGGATATCCATTGATGAATCGATGATTCTTTCGAGAGGAAGGCTGGTTTATCGAGTTTACATGAAAGGAAAAAGACTCAAATGCGGAATCAAGTTATACATGCTGTGCGAACCTTCTGATCTCGTTCTTAGATTGATCGTGTACACAGGTGCTGCAGATCCTGAAGTTAGTGGGCAGAGGCACGCTGATTTGGTTGTTCAGAAGTTACTGAGCCTGGACACTCACTATACATGGATAACTATTACAACAGTTTTCACCTTGTCCACCAGTTTCTTAAGCAAATAACATACGTTACAGGCACACTCCCTGCATCTCAGAGAAAAAATCCGAGAGCAGTTATCGCAAAGAAACTCGAAAAAACGATGTGGTGTACTTACTTATTCATCAAGGACAGAGTTGGTGTGGTGGAATAGAAAGACAAGCGAGAGTTACTAATGATAAGCAGTGAATACGTGTGGTTCAGAGATGGGGGTACTACCGAACACACGCCATCCAGAAAACCCTATAAGAAAGCCTCAAGTTATTCTGAAGTATAACGAATCAATGGGAGGGGTTGATCATCTGGACAAAATCGCTGCTTACTACCCCTTTGAGAGGAAATCTATAAAATGGTATAGAGAATTGGGGATTCATGAATTTCAACTCCTTGATTACCAATGCATTCGTACTATTCTGGAAATATGATATAAATTCTAAATTCTCTTCAGTTCCATCTTTCAGTTGTAAAATCCCTAACCTAAAAATTTTCATTTCCAACTCCTTGCCAATCTCAGTGTGCATCAACCCCAGTCACTACTACGCTGATGACAGATTCCAGCTCACCAACTACCACTATCTCTTTATTTGAATTCCAATGTACCAAGAAAAAAAATCCAATTTCATTTTCACTGTTTTCCTAAAAACAAAATAGAGAGAGATCAAGGGGTGGGTGAACGTTTGTAATCGGGCTGAAACATTTTCGGTGGACCATTTGCGCGTCTGTTAATTTCATTTTGATGATATATAGACTGCATCCAGGACTTGAGAGATATGAACTGATCAACACTATCCCTAAATTCGAGCTAAATCTGGATGAGGTTCCGCAAAAGATGATTAGGTACATCACTAGTTGTGGGCATTTTAGATCAAATTGATATAAATGAAGGATAAATAACGGATTTGACAGAAACCAATGAGAAATTGGAGCTTTTGGAAACCATGGCGGGACATGTTGCCTACAGAGTTAGAAAAAAGTTCTGAGAAAAAACAGCATTGTACGGCTGGTACAACTCAAATCAATATCAAATAAAATTGGCTTCATGTGAATTAACACCCAATATTCTGATACTCGAGATTTATTAACACAACTTAACACAACATAACTTTCAATAAAACGTACTGGCTGACGAGACAGGTGCTTAAAAGAAAAAAAGAATGACTATAACCAACAAAACTTTAACCGAAGCGTCAAAGACAGGACGCACATTGGTTATGGTACTCGAATTTTTCACCACAGGCCGATGAGGCAAGTAGTGACCTTTCAAATTCAATTTTCAATCGCCTCAACTCCTCAGCAACCTGGACACTTGGATTCGCAGCTGGGATGAATGAAGCAATATTTGAGAGGCACTTTTGAGAGGCAGTGTTGTTGTTAGTCCGCTGCTACACCTTTAACGTTTCATTAGGTAAACATGATTCGACGAGAGGGAACAGAGTAGAAGCATAAGTATCCGACATGATACCTAGGGTCTCCAGTGCACGAAGTTGTGCTGTCAGACTACCATACAATAATGACAATGTCATATCCCTATGGAATGTCAGCAATATCAGCAGTTCCCTAATGTAGTACTCCACAAGTACATCCTCCCTACCACGTCTATCATTCAAAGCAGCAATAGACTTGTCATAGTTTCCGCCGGAGGGTGGAAAGGTTTCTACCACAGACCTTGCTCATGAATGTGGAACAGTAGCTTGGAGAAAAAATTGAAACTTATCTTCCTTGGAGACTTATCCACCCATTGGGCCACCTCACCTTTATACTTAACCAACTCCAACTTGGGCAAGCGGAATCTCTGTCACCTTTCAGAGTCACCCTCAGACACGATAGAAGCCACTGTAGTAGGCTGGTTGAGGTTCTCAATCCGCGAATATAATACTTTGCACACAACTTTTATGAATGATCGTCGTCAACTACTTCCTATTCTATCCGCGAATATAATACTTTACGCATAACTATAAGTACAGTTAAGGCCGTATCACACTTGCATTTTTTTCGCATTTTAAACGCTGAAACGTTAAGAAGGCAAAGTGCTTTTTTTCAAGGTCAGCTGTGGATGTTGAGGAGGAATAAATGCAAAAACAGCGCATTCTGGCGGAATGCGTTTTTATTAAATCTGTCAGGTTAGAGCTCCTAGGGGTTTTTCATTAATTGTAACCTCCCCAAGGGTTATGTTTAGCATTTTTCTTGCGTCAAGGTAAAAAGTGGGTCGGTATTTCGACGTACATAGTATGCCAAACATCATACGACAATAAGAAATCATAAGTATAAGCAAATAAATCGACATAGATAAGTATATTAATAGTAGATAAGCAACCTCGATGAGAATATGTTTTCAAGTTCAGAAAAAAAAAACTGGTGGGAATCCGCAAGGTACCTAGTCTATATGGCCCCAGAAGACCTTGATAGATATTGATCAACAACACTACTACTTACTACATTGTTGAGCAAAAATATCTATATTATAGTGAACCTACTGTTTCTCATCCTCATATTATAGGTACTTACACCCAAAGTTAGTAGAAGACACGGTAGGGGTAATGAGCTCGGTTCTTGGGGAAAACCAAATCCTGGTGACATTACTGGTACCTCTTCCACCGGTCATTGCACTCAGGTGTGTCGTTCTCTTACCAACGTGAACAACGTTAGGTATTTTTGCTTAATACGTGTGTACTGCAAGGAAATGGTGTGCTGTACAATTACGAGTTATTTGAATTCCAATGTACCAAGAAAAAAAATCGAATTTCATTATCACAGAACAAACGAGCGGGCCGTGAAAATGTGGCTCACAGAAACCTACGATCCTACGAATACAAAAACATGACTACAACCAACAAAACTAAACTCAAACCCAATACAAAATACTTTTTCAGTCTAACAACACCAACATATGAAAGTTATCTACCTGAACCTAATACCATGGAGCCTGTCACACTTCAATGAAGTAAGGTCCATCAACGAAGCTCTTCAAGATCGTCTAATGTCCACTTCCGCTAGGTGCGCTAGCTACACAACTTCAATTCCCAACACTTCAATTCCCAAATTCATATTTTGTCTAGTGGTACTTCTTTGATGGAACCTACAGAAGGGTGTATGGAAATGACAACGAAAGTTGAGGATGAATTCATCAGGTTCCATGGAAAATATATCAATCGAGAACAGTAAGTTTATAAGTTAATGTAAGCGTGGGAATTCCTTCATTTTCTAAATTATTTAAACCTTGTTTACCATCGTATAATATGTGATTCTCGAGTTTATTCCATTTGTTGTATGAGTTCCTCGTGAATTAGAAAGAGATTTGCAAAACAAGTAAAAAAAGGAGAATTATGTTTGAGCCACTCGGCGCTTTGTCATTAAAAGAAAAAACAAGAATTTCATACAGTTCAATGCAAATGAGAAGGAGTGTCTAGTCTGGTCTTCACCAGTGATGTCACCAGGGCACAAATCGTTTCTCGTGATACCTACCGTGTCTTCTACTAACCGTGCACCGATCTATGACAAATAATTACTCAAGTAGAGTGGTGCTGTATCTTGCGCACGATTGTACCTGGAGCCACCCTTGACTTTCCAAGATATAAGTAGTACCTAAGAATAAAAATCTGTTGAGTCCTTGATTCCACTGCCTTTTCATTATCATGAAGTTGGAAAACAATAATCAGATGGTTGACGTGACTTTTGCCCTCTTGGAAGGTTAAAAAGTTTTTCAATTGTTCTGATGGTGTTTTGAGATGGAGCTTTGTAAGGGGATCAAAACCACAGTAAGTTCCAATTTTTTGAATTATCATATATAATGTATGAAGCAAAGGCGTAGTTTGAGGAGGGGCAGGGTGGGCAGAGCCCCTCCATACATTGTAGAGGATGCAGAATTTTGTTGTATGGATACAATCAATTATAGAATGTAATTAGTAAAACACAACTACTATACCATTTCCCAGTCATATTGAGAATTTCCCAAACCAAATTGAGAATTTTCCAAACCAATTTGAGATTTTTCCAAACCAATTTGAGAATTTTCCAAAACAATTGGAGAATGTAGAAGAAAAAAAAAAAGAAGAATGCTTTCTCAAAAATCAAGCTTTACGTGAGAAACGTTCTTAGTGAGTCACCGCAGGATCTCGTTTTGAGTGAAGTGATAGCTCGAAACATCGCCACCATTTCATCAGCTGATTGCACAAATTGATGATGGACATGTTCGTGAAATTAACGAACGCAGCAGCTGGGAACCCTCTACATTGAATTTTCATAATACCTAATTTTTCTCAAAAATATAAAAAATGTGATTTTTTTTAAATGAAAAAATGCGAATTTCTTTCTTTTATAACGATGTATTGTGCAATTTTATTCCTAATTAAAAGTTTTGATTTGCTTTGAAAAATTGTCACTTTGGTTTGGATGATTCCCTTCTCCTTTCTTTGTTAGAACATTATTAGTTAGGAAAATTATCCAATTGTTTTGGAAAATTCTCAAATTGGTTTGGAAAATTCTCAAATTGGTTTGGAAAAAATTTCAAATTGGTTTGGAAAATTCTCAATTTGGTTACGAAAAATCTCAAATTGGTTTGGAAAATTCTCAATTTGGTTTGGAAAATTCTCAATTTGGTATGGAAAATTCTCAATTTGACTTGGAAATGGTATATAATTATTATACCAATCCGGTTGCCCAGCGACTCGAGACGCTCTTAGAAATAAAGAAATTTTTATTAGGTTCGTTTTTGTAGGGGCAAAATGGCGTGGATATTGTACAGCCCCACGGAGAGGAATAAAATCACCTAGTCAACGAAACGGAGATGTGGATACTACAAACCGAAATCAAGTCGTTCCCCACTACCTTTTGGTAGCCCGTATGCGACTTTTCCCTAGTAAAATATCCATTGTTCAGTATCCACCGAATTCCCCTACGAACTTCCCCTACTTTTCATTGCCTACTTGATCAAGCTCGGTTGTTTCCCGTATTCTTTTATTAATTTTTGATTGTTGGTATATCGTTTTTATTATACCATACACGAATTAAATCACAGTTAAAATAGGTACTCAGTAAATTAAATACACAGTAAAACTACATAGTTTTCAACGTTTTGATTATTAGTTAATTGGATAATATCTTTTCTAAATTTAGGTATGCTCTAATAATCCATAGTACGTGGATCATTAGAGTACGTGATTTCAAATCATTACGAAAAACCATTGAGGATCTACTTATAGGTATGAACGTTTGACAGTTTATTATATTTGACACTCGGATCGGCCGGGTAGGCTTGTGTCGAATATCGTGGGTATTCGAACAGCTTGGTCGAATCGTAATGATTGACTTCAGAGCGGGTCTGAAAGGTATTCTAGATCTTTTGTATAGGCGAGGCTTGATCTAACGTTTCCTTAGCGAATACGTTAGGTGAGAAGGCGATCTCGTCGTGAGGATCGAGCCTTGCGCCGTCGCTGGGACCGGCGGATTGGCCGGGTAGCCTGTAGGTAGCGCTACGGGGGCTAAGAGGCCCGGCTTCGCCGTCGTCTGCCTCCCCTTGCATGAGGAAATAAGACGGCCGACGTTCCATCGAAATAGACGAGTTATTAGCTCGTTTCGATGCCTCTATGTACAGAAATAGAGGGTTTAGGAAGGTGGACTCGCTTGACAGAGCTTCTTTCCTTTGCTCGTATGTCAGGGTCCTACCTTGTAGTCTTGAAAAAGACTTCCTTGGACGGTAAATTAGAGCGGATGAGCAGAGTAATTTACCGGCGTATCCCAGCGGTCGGTGACGAGCCTAGTGCTACGAAACCCGGGTGATACGGCTCGGAACGTCCCTCGGGCGTACGATCTAAAGAGAATATCGATAGATGTACCGGGTGGCGTCCTGACAGATGAACTACGTTGGGCAATGAGCAGGATGAATAATCACTGGACTCGTAGATGCCAATGCGAGATCTGTGTGGAGAGAAGGTAGGCCTTGTAGAAAGCAGTAGGAAGCCGTTCTTGAGATGAACTCGGGATGCAGAAGGTTCGTCAGCGTAGAGCGTGTAGAAATCTTCGTACTTCGAGGTGTCGTCGTCGAGAGCGGAGAGTAGAATGAATTTCGGAGGGCTCCGAGCGGGGTCTTTATAGGGAGGTGGCCGCCTCCTGCCGCCTCCTGATTGGTCCGCTTAATTTCATTAATTCGACTGTGTAATCTCATTGGCTCGCACATTGTTTTCTCAGTATCTGCGAGTATGATAGCTGAGCTGGTCCTCCGGGGTGCTTACGAGCGTCCGTCGCGGAGCCGACGACCTTGAGTTTAGCCGGGGACCTCGGGTGCTTTCTCTGCGTCAGTTGTTCAGACGGGGTCCCCGGGGTGGCTGCTGGACCAGAGGTGGTTGCTTGCCGCCTCTTGGTTGGTTCGCCTATTGTCTCTCGTGTAATCAGTGTTTCTGATTGGCGAGTAGGCTTGTTTGAATTGTCCTTGTTAGTTTTAGAGGACGTTTGATTTTCTGTTTGAGTTTTCTCGTTCAAGGCGACTTGGTTCGAGATACTTGTCGCATCTCTCTCGCCCAGTAAGTGTCTAGGGAGGTCGCCTTGTATGTTATTAGTTAATATTTCACTTTTGAGAGAGAAATTCGTATTTTCTCTCTGGTGAAATATTTTGTTTGACGGAGTTATAACTCGACGTCTTGTAAATATTTTTGTGTTGTGTCTACCTCTTTTTGGTAGCCCTGAAAAGGGCTGTTGACAAGAGGGGGTGGTTTTCACCACAGGCGCCCCCCTAAGACGTCGTGTTATTAACGACGACGCCGGCTGGGGTGTTTCGAGCGCCGTCACCCATCTCTCGTCGAATTTGGTAGAGGGGACGTGCCTTCTGGCAGATTTTCGGGGAGTCTCCTCCTTATTTTCTGCCTGATTTTTGTTTAGTGACACAGCTTCGTCTGTTTTTAGAGTGTAAGCTGGTTTTATTTGCTGTTTGGGAACTTTTTTTGTATGTTCGCCAATTTGCACTGTAACCGAAAACTTATCTCTTTTAACCACTTTGAATGGTCCCGTGTAAGGACATTGCAGAGAGGTGAGCTGTGTGGGCACTCTGATATAGACATGTGTACATGTATCCAAATTTTTGGGCATGTTTACGGCATATTTCGTATTATTATGTTTAATATGCGTAGGCCGGAAGAAGAGAGGCTCCGAAAGGTTTTGTAGAAGTTACGAAAATGTCTCCTGGGAGTGGTACGTCAATTCCGTAAACTTTTTGGAACGGTGTAGTTTCCGTTGCTGGGTCTACTGCCGTACGCATGGCGAGTAGTACTTTTGGTAGGGCGTCGAGCCAATTTTCGTTTTGTGCTTTGAGAGCCTCTTTCAGAGATCTATTTCTGCGTTCTACCATTCCGTTTGTTGACGGTTTGTATGGTAACGTGTGGGTATGTTTTACTCCGAGACGTTCCATAATGGAATTAAATAGATCTGATTCGAATTGTGTGCCTTGATCACTTGTGATGTATTTAGGTACGCCTTTTGAAGCTACCCAAATATTGATAAAGGCGTTTGTGATCGTGGCTGTTTCGATGTTGTTAAGAGGGACTGCCTCTAGCCAACCCGTTGCTCTATCGACCATCATTAGAATGTAACGTTTCCCTCCTTTAGCTGAAGGTAAAGGTCCGGTAATGTCAACGTGTACATGTGAGAATTTGTTAGCCGTTTCAAATTCGGAGTAAGGGAGCTTCACGGAGCGAGTGATTTTTGCTCGTTGGCAAGTCTCGCACGCTCGGACCCAGTTGGAGACATCTGCACGGAGTCCGTGCCAAAAATATCTTTGTTTAACTTTATACACTGTAGAGTGTATACCTGGGTGTCCCAAATTGTGAATTTGGCTGATTATTTCTTGCCTTATTTCGTTTGGAATATAAGGTCTTGGGTGTCCTAGGTCTAGGTTACACCAAATTTCTCCTTGCGGAAATTCGACTCGTGTGAGTTTCAATTTGTCCTCTGCGTTAGGAGGAGAACGAATTTGTGCATTTGAAATGTGCAGTAGAAGATTGCACTCTATTGCAGCCGTAATTTGCGAAATTTCGGCAATGGGTGGACCCTCGTCAGTTTGGGTTGAAATCGATTTTGTTTGAATTTCAACTGGCTCGAAGGGTCTGGAGAGTGCGTCGGCGACGACGTTGTTCTCTCCGGGTATATGACGAATGTCACTCGTCATTTGAGAGATGTATGTTAGCCATCTTAATCTCATTTTAGAAAAATGTGCATTTTTCTTAAGCATCGTGCCTAGCAGAGGCTTGTGATCTGAACAAATATGAAAAGATCGGCCGTCCAAGTCATTGTGCCAATGAATGCAAGCTTGGTAAACGGCGAACATCTCTTTGTCGAATGATGCTTTATTCTTCCATTGTTCCGGAATTTCTTTACTGAAAAATCCCAATGGTTGGTAAGATTTCGAGCCGTGTTTGTCTGTAATTTCCTGCTCTAGTGCTGCTCCGATGTGTGTGTCGGATGCGTCGCAGACTAATCTCCACTCTGCTGTAGGGTGTGGATGAGCGATATTATGTAATGTAGCTTTAATCATTGCTTGTTTTAAGCTGTTGAAAGCTTTTTCTCTCTCTGATGTCCATTCGATAGGTGTTTTGTCATTTTTTTTGTTTGACTGAATGGAGTCATACAGAGGTTGTGCCGTGTGAGCGAATTTACTTGAGCATGCTCGGTAGAAACCGCACATACCTAGGAATCTGCGTAGACTTCGTACGTCTATTGGCCTAGGAAATTGTTCTATGGCTTCTATTTTATCTCGTTTAGGCATTATCCCTTCTTTCGAGATAGTGAAACCTAGGAAATCGACGGTAGGTTTTGAAAAAATGCATTTATCAAAACCTACTCGAAGTCCGTGTTCCCCTAGCTTGTCAAAAATTTGTTTGAGGTGGTTCATGTGTTCTTTATAATTTTTAGAAGCCACCAGGATGTCATCTAGGTATACAAATGCGAAATCAAATTTTCGCATGATGCTGTCCATGTATCTTTGCCATGTTTGAGCCGCTCCGGCCAAACCCATGCTCATTTTCTTAAACTCATAAAGACCGAAAGGTGTAATAATTGCAGTTTTATGAGCGTCATCTGGGTGCATCGGAATATGATAATATGCCGATTTTAAATCTATTGTCGAATAGATTCGTGTATCATGTAAATTCGCTTGGAAAGAGCGAATGTGAGGAGGAGGGTAGGCGTCTTTCTTCGTTTTTGCGTTTAGGAAACGGTAGTCGCCGGTGATTCTCCATGACCCGTCTTTTTTTGGCACACAGTGTAACGGGGATGCCCATTCGGAATCTGATGGTGCAATTATGCCTTCTGAAAGCATTTTGTCAAAAGTACTTTTGACTTGAGCCCGTTTTTTCGCCCGCCATGGGTCTTGCTCGGAAGTGTACTGGTGTTCCTTCCGTGGTTATACGGTGGTAAACCCCGTTGTTTTTCCACTTTCCTTGAAGTTTGCTCATTTTATCATTGTATTTGTCAATGATAGAGCGAATGTTTTCGTCCTCCGTGATTTGTACGTCCTCTGGTTGAGGGTTATTGTCACGATGAGGGATAGTAGCTGCTATTTGTTCGTCAGTGAATTTTTTGTTCATGACTGCAGCTATTTTTTGATCGGCATAGCTCTTTATTTTATCTTTATAAATGTACTTGTGTTTGACCCGTATTCCGATATCCCAAGACTCTAGGAATGGTATACCTAGGATCGCTAGATCAACTTTCGTGATCATAAAATCGGTGGTCATGTCTCCGAGGCCGATGTTAATTGTCGTGTCAGCTCGCCCTAGTGTGTCTATAGGGGCTCCGTTAGCTGCTGTGAGCTTAACGTTGGACTTACGAATTTTTAAGCCCAATTTTTTTGTGACATTGTGGGGCAGAATGTTCACTTCTGCTCCCGTGTCGATGAGAAATTCAGTGCCATTTAGTTTGCACTTGAAAAAAAGCCTTTTATACTCAGTAGACTGCCGGTGTATAGGCTCAGATACACTGGCAGTTATTCGTTTTCCGAACTCTCTACGTCGGAGGTTAAAACGGTACTTTCTTGTACCGATCTCTGAGTATTTTCGTTTGAAACCCAGTGTAGTGGATTTATATAGGTTTGACTTGGCGTAGGTAGACCAAGTCGGACATTTATATCCCGGTTATGCGGGTTGGTCTCCAGGCCACCCCCGCGAGGAATGCGGGTGGAGCCGCCAAGGTCAACTGGTTTCGCGGACTGAAAGGGGGGATAGTCCGTGTCGCAGCCGCGTGGAGCGCTAGGCTCGTGTACCAAGTGCTGGGTTCGATCAGTTTTGTACTGAGCCGTTTTGTAATATTCCGGCCTTAGATTTGTATCTGAAAGGGGGAATATGTTGGGCTTGGTTGAGGTACTGAAAAGTATCCTTCGTTTTTTGTGCATTTGGAGTGTATTTGACACTCGGATCGGCCGAGTAAACTTGCGTCGAATATCGTGGGTATTCGGACAGCTTGGTCGAATCGTAATGATCGGCTTCAGAGCGAGTCTGAAAAGTTTCCTCGATCTTTTGTATAGGCGAGGCTTGTTCGAAAGTTTCTCGAACGAATACGTTGGGCGAGAAGGCGATTCGGACGTGAGGGCCGTGCCTTTCGCTGTCGCTGGGTTCAGCGGGCTCGCCGTGTGGCCGGTAGGGCGCACTGCGTGGACTACTCGGCCCAGCTTCGCCGTCGCCCTCCTCCCCCTGCAAGGGAAAGTAGGAAGGCCGGCGTTCCATCGAATTGATCGAGTTTTAGCTCGTTTCGATGCCTCTATGTGTGAATAATAGAGGGTTTTGGAGGTGGACTCGCTTGCCAGAACGTCTTTCCAATGTTCAGATGGCAGGGTCCTACCTCGTAGCTTTGAAAAAAGCTTCCTTAGACGGTAAATTAGAGCGGAGGAGCTGAGTAATTTACCGGCGTGCCCACAACGGTCGACTACGAGCTTAAGGCTATGTAATCCGGGTGACACGGCTCGGAACGTCCCTCGGGCGTGCGAGCTAAAGAGGATATCGATAGCTGCACCGGGTGGCGTCCTAACAGATGAACTACGTTGGGCAATGAGCAGGATGAATAATCACTGGACTCGTAGATGCCAATGCGAGATCTGCGTGGAGAGGAGGACTGGCTTGTAGAAAGCAGTAAAAACTCGTTCTTGAGATGACTTCGTGTAGCAGAAGGTTCGTCAGCTTGGTGCGTGTAGAAATCTTCGTACTTCAGAGTGTGTCGTCGTCGAGAGCGGAGAGTGGAATGAATTTCGGAGGGCTCCTAGCGGGGTATTTATAGGGAGGTGGCCGCCTCCTGCCGCCTCCTGGTTGGTCCGCTTAATTTCATTAATTCTACTGTGCAATCTCATTGGTTCGCACAGTGTTTTCCCAGTATCTGTGCATATGATAGCTGAGTTGGTCTTCCGAGTTGGTTTCCCTGCGTCCGTTGCTTTGACGGGGTCCCCGGGGGTGGCTGAACGGCCTTGAGTTTTCCTGTTTGAGGTTTCTCATTCAAGGCGACTTGTTTCGAACTTTTTGTCGCATCTATCTCGCCCAGTAAATGTTTGGGGAGGTCGCCTTGCGTGTTAATCTTTAATATTTCACTTTTGGGAGAGAATTTAGTATTTTCTCTCTGGTGAAATATTTTGTTTGACGGAGTTGTAACTCGACGTCTTGTAAATATTTTTGTGTTGTATCTACCTCTTTTTGGTAGCCCTGAAAAGGGCTGTTGACAAGAGGGGGTGGATTTCACCACACCCAGGTTTTAGGCTGGCTTATAGTCGCTGCCTTTTTGCTAGTTTTGGAAGCAGTGTTTGCCTTCCAAGTGCAGTGTTCTGGGTCTGCACATTTGCGAGTTTCGTTACCGAAACGTGCGTGGTTTCGACAGACATAGGCCGTCGGTTTGTGAGGCCTACTCTCTACTGGTTGGGGTTTGAACTCAGCTTGTTGTGAGAGGGCCTTTTTGAAACCAGTTTTCATGGGTTTCGGAGTAGATTCTACTCCTCGTATGTTTAGAGAGGTATTCTCTGTTTTGTACGCGTGTAGCGTATCAGCTAGGTCGAGCCGGGCGGTCGTGGTAGGCTGAGCTGCGACCATACCTCGTGCTTCGATGGGTAGAGTTTCGATCCACTTTTGAGTGATCAGAGCCTCTGAAAAATACCCAACAGCTTTAGAGTACATTTCGTGGTACTTGGTGCTGGGTTTTTTGGCGAGAGATGCGGGGTCCTCGAGTGCGAGGAGCCTGTCCTGTAAGGACAACCCATATTCTCGCTGTAGGCGCTGTTTGGCCTCTTCGTAGGGTGCGTGGGGTGCCGTGAGGTAAGCTGAGTCGATAGCTTCCCTCATTTCTTCTGGTACCCACTTGTATATAGCTGAGAAGCATTCGTTCTGCGTTCTCAGGTGTTTTCGCACGCAGTATTGATCGAACTCGGCGAGTGCACGATCGATATTCTTCTTTTGGAAGATTGGTTTTTGATAATCTCCCATCTCCTCTAAAAGTGCTCGAAAGCCACTTTGTGTAGAGGGTTGTTGCATGAGATGTGGGGCGTAGAGGCCCGGCGGGGGTCGCACGCCCGCAGTGGTTCCCTGAAATCCACTAGCTTCATAAGAGGGAACGAAATGCTCCGTGTTAAGCCTGTTCAAAGGCGGGGTCACCATTTGTAGTGGATTTAAATATGTTTTACTTGGCGTCGGTAGACCAAGTGGGACATTTATATTCTGATTATGCGGGTTAGTCCCCGTGTTATTCCTGTAAGGAATGTGGGCGAATCCGTCAAGATCAGCTTGCTTGGCAGAATGAACTGAGGGATAGTTCGTGTCGCAGCCGCGTGGAGCACTGGGCTCGCATAGTGGGTGCTGGGTTCGATCAGTTCGGTACTGAGCCGTTTTGTAATATTCCGGCCTAAGATTTATATCTGTAGGAGGAATATGTTGAGCTTGGTTGAGGTACTGAAAAGTATCCTTCGTTTTTTGCACATTTGGAGTGTATTTGACACTCGGATCGGCCGGGTAGGCTTGTGTCGAATATCGTGGGTATTCGGACAGCTTGGTCGAATCGTAATGATTGACTTCAGAGCGAGTCTGAAAGGTATCCTAGATCTTTTGTATAGGCGAGGCTTGATCTAACGTTTCCTTAGCGAATACGTTAGGTGAGAAGGCGATCTCGTCGTGAGGATCGAGCCTTGCGCCGTCGCTGGGACCGGCGGATTGGCCGGGTAGCCTGTAGGTAGCGCTACGGGGGCTAAGAGGCCCGGCTTCGCCGTCGTCTGCTTCCCCTTGCATGAGGAAATAAGATGGCCGACGTTCCATCGAAATAGACGAGTTATTAGCTCGTTTCGATGCCTCTATGTACAGAAATAGAGGGTTTAGGAAGGTGGACTCGCTTGACAGAGCTTCTTTCCTTTGCTCGTATGTCAGGGTCCTACCTTGTAGTCTTGAAAAAGACTTCCTTGGACGGTAAATTAGAGCGGATGAGCAGAGTAATTTACCGGCGTATCCCAGCGGTCGGTGACGAGCCTAGTGCTACGAAACCCGGGTGATACGGCTCGGAACGTCCCTCGGGCGTACGATCTAAAGAGAATATCGATAGATGTACCGGGTGGCGTCCTGACAGATGAACTACGTTGGGCAATGAGCAGGATGAATAATCACTGGACTCGTAGATGCCAATGCGAGATCTGTGTGGAGAGAAGGTAGGCCTTGTAGAAAGCAGTAGGAAGCCGTTCTTGAGATGAACTCGGGATGCAGAAGGTTCGTCAGCGTAGAGCGTGTAGAAATCTTCGTACTTCGAGGTGTCGTCGTCGAGAGCGGAGAGTAGAATGAATTTCGGAGGGCTCCGAGCGGGGTCTTTATAGGGAGGTGGCCGCCTCCTGCCGCCTCCTGATTGGTCCGCTTAATTTCATTAATTCGACTGTGTAATCTCATTGGCTCGCACATTGTTTTCTCAGTATCTGCGAGTATGATAGCTGAGCTGGTCCTCCGGGGTGCTTACGAGCGTCCGTCGCGGAGCCGACGACCTTGAGTTTAGCCGGGGACCTCGGGTGCTTTCTCTGCGTCAGTTGTTCAGACGGGGTCCCCGGGGTGGCTGCTGGACCAGAGGTGGTTGCTTGCCGCCTCTTGGTTGGTTCGCCTATTGTCTCTCGTGTAATCAGTGTTTCTGATTGGCGAGTAGGCTTGTTTGAATTGTCCTTGTTAGTTTTAGAGGACGTTTGATTTTCTGTTTGAGTTTTCTCGTTCAAGGCGACTTGGTTCGAGATACTTGTCGCATCTCTCTCGCCCAGTAAGTGTCTAGGGAGGTCGCCTTGTATGTTATTAGTTAATATTTCACTTTTGAGAGAGAAATTCGTATTTTCTCTCTGGTGAAATATTTTGTTTGACGGAGTTATAACTCGACGTCTTGTAAATATTTTTGTGTTGTGTCTACCTCTTTTTGGTAGCCCTGAAAAGGGCTGTTGACAAGAGGGGGTGGTTTTCACCACAAGTTTATTATACAGTCTTCGTATATTCCACAACAAGTACTATAAATGAATAGGTACTAAAACTGTAAAATAAAATGAAATCCTTGACTGTTGCCCCTCCATGAGAAATGACTTAGCTACGCCACTGGTATGAAGGAACATTACATCTAACAGAAAATCGTTTTAGTTTTCATTAACTAATTGGTAGATGGATTTTCAGGCTGGTTTTCATATTTGATAAAAATGTCTGTACCTGGAGCCACTTTTTTGTTTGTAGCTCGCTCAAGGTACGAAAAATTTTTATGTGAGGTTACTCTGATTGAATTTTCATCATTCAAATTTATTTTTTACGGATGCCTCAGAACAAAAATAAAGTAAAACGACCACCTGTTGACAAACAAGCATTGGCCAGAGCTATTGCCAAAATTGAAGAAAGGTAGAAACGTGCAAGTCTCAATGTAGCCGCCAAAGGACATGGCATTGCGAGAAGGACCTTGCAGAGACAGTACAAAAAAAAAAGTCTGCCAAGTCGGGTGTGGCACATAGCTTCCTAGTTTACTTATCATGAATTTATAGATCATTAAAAAGTTTTAAATGATCTTGAAAAAAATTTTTCTCCCAAAAAGTGAAAACAATGCTTCCGCTACGTTTAAGTAGACTTGGAAGCAATATTTCACCATAGAAATAATTTAGATATGAAAACAAATGTGCCCGCTGCTTATTCCTACTTTCGCATAGAAATTAACTACCTACCTTTTTAGAAAAGGTATGTCAATATTTTTGTGAGACTGAAAGATCTTGTTTTAATAATGTTGGAACTCAAAAGATTTAATACGTTGTTTCTCTCATGTTGATAGATGGTTTACAACCATATTTGTAAGGATGCTCAAGAATGAAAGGGTTTTAGTTTCCAAGTCTGTCATTAGTCAACCATTTTATTCCTGAGAAATTTCCTAGTGTTGACTAAAGTTCTGTATTTTATTTTTTGTAAGTTCAATAAACAATATGTCCGAACTGTCTTGCTCATTATCCTTACTGGTTCTTGATAACTGTACTTGAAACATAAGATGCAATAAAGGTGGCTCAAGGTACATCCTAGGTTGCCCCAGGTACAGACCAAGTTTTTTACCTGGAGCCAGTTTGGAAGGGTTGGGAAAAATGGAAATTGCAAATAGAAAAATGATGATTGAATTATTTTCCGGGACTGAGTATTGTAGCCAACTAGTTTCCGAATGGATGTAGACCAAAACCAATGAAACCTGATCAAAATCGCCTTCAGGAAAAATCATAATTCGAAAAGTGGCTCAAGGTACAGCACTTTACCCTACCTACTGTCTCAATAGTTCTTCAAACGAACGGATTTTAGCGCTACTAGCGGGTTCTTTCGACAACAGCTCAAGTTCATCGTTCTCCCGATACTCTCTTTCACGGTACTATCCCTTCCATGTCTCCATAACAATCTCTACATACCTACATGCTCTTTGCTAAGTACTATGCAAGGCCCTACAACTGTACGTGGATCTCAGACTCCGCCTAATGCAAATTGACGAGAGCATTGGCGGACATATTGGGATCAACTTCACGCCCCCTTTTTGAATTGTAAGGCTAGCTAGTTTGTGTATAAGTGTTCGTAGAAAACATATTTTGTATTATCTTGATGAAAACTAGTCTAAAATCATTAAAAACGTCAATTATTATTATGACAACACAGTTTGTAAATGAATTTTATGCAATATTTTCAACAGAGACAAACTGTGGGAGCTGCTTGTCTTTGGAATACTAACCAAATATGACGATTTAAAAACTAATTTAGGCCACAATTCTCGTCTGATTTTCGTGATTCTTTTTTTGTTCAACTATGAATTTGGTCTAGTTTTGGATAGCATATCAGAAATTTCAAATTTCATTATGAAAGAGGGTGAATGGAGGAGGTAACAGTAAAATATCATGATGTTTTAACTAATATCGTCAGATTTTTGTGATTCTTTTTTGTTCAACTAAGAATTTTGTCTAGTTTTGGAAGGTATATTAGGAGTTTCAAATTTCATTATGGACGAGGAAGATTGGAGGAGGTAATAGTAATAAATCATGATGTTTCAACTATTCAAGTAAGATTTTCGAGATCATTTTTTAAATTCGATTATAAATTCGGTCTAGGTTATAAAAAAAAGTCAGGAGCTTCCAATTTCATACTGGAAGTTTTATTATTTGAATTTGCTGTCGGTGGAGGGAGTTAATTGGGGGGGGGGGGGGGGGGGGGGGGTCGAGTAGTCATGATATACCTATTTGTTTTTTCTCTTATTTTAACTCTCACCAAATATATATAAAATCAATTCATAGGGACGTCCGTGTAATGCATGCATTACTTAGCAATATGATTTCATGTAGTTTTGCGTAGTGGCGATATTGTACTTTTCATACCGTACTTTAGGGCATAAGTTAATTAGGTATTTTAAAGTGAAAGATCCTTCCGTTATTCAAAAGCAATTATCTCAGAACCATTCTTCCAAAGTAACAGAAGAATAGCTCAATTCAATTTAGACAATATCTTGTACATAAGACACAGTTTTACAAACACCTAGATGGGGATAGGAGTATGATCAGAGGAGCTGAACAATTGAATAAATGAATAACTACTCCATGGCACTTTCTATGTTATTATATTATTTTCATTTTACATACAATTTCATACAATTCTGTCAATACAATACAATATACAATAATACAATACAAAATACAATTTCATACAATTCTCTCAATTTCATGTTTAAAGGAAATCTGTGGAAAAAACAAAACAAAATTTAGATTAATTTGAAACTTTGTAGCTCATGCATATTGATAAGTTAGTAAAAAGAAAATTATTATCAACTACAATAGGTACTGCGTTACCACATCAAGAGGCCTACAACTGACCAAAATAATCTTTAGGAAATCGTGAAAATCTATACTTACTTGTGAAATGAGAGTGAGCAGTCTTCAGTTTTGCGATTTGTGCAGTTAAATACCGCACACACTTTAACCATTGTGCATTATCAAAGAAATTTCATGAGTAGACAAACTATAATAATACAATCTCATTGCACATAAATAAACGATGTTGCCCCCAATATGGCCGACTACAAACCGTTCAATTTGCAATGCGACACTAGCGCAACGAGTGGGTCTAATTTACTATTACAATGTCTTTGGTACCATGTAGGGCCAGGTCCATGCCTTCTATCCATATAACTGTTGAACTCAAAAGTAGAAAAAAAACTATCGTCACTATTCTGTTTCAATTTGAAAAAAAAAAAAAATTTCATTTTAATTAAATTTAGCGTTATCCTATCAATACAAGGCTGATTTTACTCCAAATAAATTGGGTAAAGGATACGAGCTTAGCGTCGCATTGGGCCAGAATACCTACTACTTGTATTCAATCACATGTACTTTCGTACTCGTCCTCTTCACTTCATTCGTGCTCCTGCGTTCCTCCTGCCCGCCAGCCGCAGCCCTAAGCCGTAAGTCGCTGTAACCCAAATCCGTTTTGCGAATTACCTATCTTTAATATTTTTCACAAATTTTCCACTTGGATATTTCTTTTCAGATATTGTTGGATATATTCTCCGCACCTTACGATCACCATAATCACCGTAGACCTTCCACATCCAGGCCCATTGAATCATCAGTCCTCGTAAGCTATTTATTAACTAATCAACTACGTTAAGGGTCCCAGCAATTTTATTTTTGATTTTTCACGAATGTTATTAAGTGTCGGAAACGACTTTCTCCTATGTTTGAATGCATTTCATAGACACTTATATTATTTATGCCTTTTCGGTGGAATGCCGTCGCCATCTTGTCATTGCAGTAAAATTATTAGATTTAAATATTGAACCCTATACTTACATGTCTTTTTCATGCGATTTGATACTCAATAAGTCATGGTAGGCAAAAATAAATTTATCACCACGTAGATGTTATCTACTTGAGTAATGGTGCATCAGTTGATCTATCCACCAAAATGATTAATTTCAACTAAGGTTCGGGTTGTTAGGATTTTTTTTGTTGATTTTGCGACCAACATGAGTGTAGTGAAAAACCCTATTCTGATTCGGAGTATGCGGAAAAACTTTCCCATTTGAGACTATTGGAAAATTCTTTCCCACACGAAATGATTATTTTTCTATAATTCCCTAAGGCAGTTTCCTACGTGGATCCGCCTTGAGCGTCAAGCCGCGGGTTAATAACGAGGGTAGGCGCGTTGCCGCGTCATCCGCGCGGGGGAAAAATTGTGTCCTACGTGGAAACGCATAAACGCTTCCTGGTTTAGCGAGCATCACCTGTTGTTCTCGTTACCTGCGTTTTCAACTTCATTTTTTCAATTCGATTTTGCATTCATGCCGTCGATCAACAAGTTTGAGCTGCTGACCAGCTCAACGACTCTTTCGTATTATTTAGCTGAAAATAAAAATAGAAGGAGACCCGTGGAGGAAATATATTTAAAATCCAGAACGAGTTCGATGAATTTCATCAATCATACTCCAAATTGAGGGAAAGTGCCCTTGAAATTATATGGAAGAATGACAGTAGAAACTTTAGATTACCTACATTCTGTATTTTTTTCGTGCCTACATTTTCCACTTGGATATTTCTTTTCAGATATTGTTGGATATATTCTCCGCACCTTACGATCACCGTTGACGTATTACCTTCCACATCCAGGCCCATTGAATCATCAGCCCTTGTAAGCTATTTATTAACTAATCAACTACGTTAATGGTCCCAACAATTTTATTTTTGATTTTTCACGAATGTTGTCGGAAACGACTTTCTTCTATGTTTGAATGCATTTCATAGACACTTATATTATTTATGCCTTTTCGGTGGAATGCCGTCGCCATCTTGTCATTGCAGTAAAATTAGTAGATTTAAATTGAACCCTATACATGTCTCTTTTTCATGCGATTTGATACTCAATAAGTCATGGTAGGCAAAAATAAATTTATCACTACGTAGATGTTATCTACTTGAGTAGTGGTGCATCAGTTGATCTATCCACCAAAATGATTAATTTCAACTAAGGTTCGGGTTGTTAGGATTTTTTTGTTGATTTTGGTACCAACATGAGTAGTGAAAAACCCTATTCTGCTTCGAGGTATGCGGAATAACTTTCCCTTTTGAGACTATTGGAAAATTCTTTTCCACACGAAATGATTTTTTTCTATAATTCCCTAAGGCAGTTTCCTACGTGGATCCGCCTTGAGCGTCAAGCCGCGGGTTAATAAAGAGGGTAGGCGCGTTGCCGCGTCATCCGCGTGGGGGAAAAATTGTGTTCTACGTGGAAACGCATAAACGCTTCCTGGTTTAGCGAGCATCACCTGTTGTTCTCGTTACCTGCGTTTTCAACTTCATTTTTTCAATTCGATTTTGCATTCATGCCGTCGATCAACAAGTTTGAGCTGCTGACCAGCTCAACGACTCTTTCGTATTATTTAGCTGAAAATAAAAATAGAAGGAGACCCGTGGAGGAAATATTTAAAATCCAGAACGAGTTCGATGAATTTCATCGATCATACTCCAAATTGAGGGAAAGTGCCCTTGAAATTATATGGAAGAATGACAGTAGAAACTTTCGATTACCTACATTCTGTATTTTTTCGTACCTACATTTTCCACTTGGATATTTCTTTTCAGATATTGTTGGATATATTCTCTGCACCTTACGATCACCGTAGACGTATTACCTTCCACATCCAAGCCCATTGAATCATCAGCGCTCGTAAGCTATTTATTAACTAATCAACTACGTTAAGGGTCCCAGCAATTTTATTTTTGATTTTTCACGAATGTTGTCGGAAACGACTTTCTCCTATGTTTGAATGCATTTCATAGACACTTATATTATTTATGCCTTTTCAGTGGAATGCCGACGCCATCTTGTCATTGCAGTAAAATTAGTAGATTTAAATTGAACCCTATACATGTCTCTTTTTCATGCGATTTGATACTCAATAAGTCATGGTAGGCAAAAATAAATTTATCACTACGTAAATGGTATCTACTTAAGTAGTGGTGCATTAGTTGATCTATCCACCAAAATGATTAATTTCAACGAAGGTTCGGGTTGTTAGGATTTTTTTTGTTGATTTTGGTACCAACATGAGTAATGAAAAACCCTATTCTGCTTCGAGGTATGCGGAAAAACTTTCCCATTTGAGACTATTGGAAAATTCTTTCCCACACGAAATGATTATTTTACTATAATTCCCTAAGGCAGTTTCCTACGTGGATCCGCCTTGAGCGTCAAGCCGCGGGTTAATAACGAGGGTAGGTGCGTTGCCGCGTCATCCGCGTGGGGGAAAAATTGTGTTACGTGGAAACGCATAAACGCTTCCTGGTTTAGCGAGCATCACCTGTTGTTCTCGTTACCTGCGTTTTCAACTTCATTTTTTCAATTCGATTTTGCATTCATGCCGTCGATCAACAAGTTTGAGCTGCTGACCAGCTCAACGACTCTTTTGTATTATTTAGGTGAAAATAAAAGTAGAAGGAGACCCGTGGAGGAAATATTTAAAATCCAGAACGAGTTCGATGAATTTCTTCAATTATACTCCAAATTGAGGGAAAGTGCACTTGAAATCATATGGAAGAATGACAGTAGGAACATTCGATTACCTACATTCTGAATGAAATTAAGCAAGGATTTTATAATTTACATTCAACAAGAACTTTAATGTATTACAATGATTAAAAAACAGATAGCAACTTCAAATATTTGGTAGAATCCAAAAGGTTGTTTGTATAACAGAATAATAGGAATTTCTACGAAAAAGATTTCTCAAATTTCAAAACAATTTAACATAAATATAATCGGATGAATTAATGAAATTCGCGCACATGAGCATGACTCAAACCTTCGCATTTTGTTTTTACCATTGTTTAAAATAAAAACATTAGACATTATATTGTGATTTACTTCGCAACTGGGCATCTCCCGATAAAGGTTTGAAATAACATTATACATTGATACTGCTTTATAATAAATGAAAAACTGTCCGTTTTTGTTTCTGCTAACTCAGAATAGGAGGGTCACGTGACAACTTCCGCGGATTTCATTGGCGTTGACGCGTGCGGCAAATCGAAGTAGGACACGGCGAAAGGAAAACAGATAAACGAAATGAGTACAATTCAAGTCGATAATTTATAATTATGATTATAATTTAATATTTATATTTGCTATGTACCGAATTCACAAACACTTTCTTTAAACAAACGGCCAGAGTGAGTCTTTTTTCAAATATATTCCTCAACTTTCATGAGCAAATCACTGAATGTGTTCTGCCTCATTCTAAAATAATCATAAAATTTGAAAATTTGGATTCGTCGTCCACCAACCCGCTGTATTTCACAAACTCTTCCTGTTCCCCTAAAGGTGGCCGTCCACTAGGTCGACAGCGCGGCGCGGGTGAGTCGAAAATTTTTCGCTTTCGACCGCTCTCCAAACTTCTGGAGCATGGCTCGGCGTGCCGCCAAAACATTTAGCACCGCCCCATCGACCTAGTGGACTTAGGTCGAAGCGAAAAATCCAAAACCTATTTATTAATCGCAGAATATTATTTAGAACGGGTTTCTGGCCATAAAATTGGTAGTCAAGAATTTCTTCTCCCACAAAGTCCTTAACTTTTGAAACAATGTAACACAATACATTATGATAATTTACGAAAATTCGCTCATAAGATCATGCTGCATGACTGGAACTTTTTAGCACTTTCTTGGTTATTTTTCCAATAGATGGATGGCTCGTCGAAATGTACTGTCTTGCTTCACTATCAGTGGCTTAATCATTTCATGAAGCTCAAAAAGAGAAATTGAAAATTATCCCCAGAACGCACTCCTCCTTTCTACACCTTTGGTGGTTCGTTTCAATAATGTTCATTTTGGTATGGGTACTCAATTTGATTGCGGTTTTGTAATTTAATGACTTGAGCCACACCTTAGCCAGAAGGGTCATTAGCGGCATTGAACAAAGTGTCAAAGGGGGCACGATTCTAAGAGGAGCCATGCTAATCCTCTGGCACCAAACGGAATGCCATCATGGACTTCACTGGCAGATCGAAGGAAAAAATAAAACAATGACAATATAAAATTATGACTAGATGCACATAAATATATCTCATTCCGTATAAGAGCGCAGTGGCTCTCAGGTACAGTAGCAGGGACTGGACCTTGTCTGGCCCAGAAAATGGCGGATGGACAGATCACACACAATATCATGAGCCTCTGCCCTTTAGAAGTAAATTATGGAGCTACTATGGTCCTTGATAAGTGGCCCTAGCTGAGTGAATTTTGGGGGAAGTTCATAGGTTTTACGGTTTCTGGTAGAGTGGGAAGAGGTATTCGGTTTCAAATGGTTTGGCTTATTTAGAAAGAATTTCGCCAGTTGCTTTGTAATATTTTGGTTAATATTGAACATTCCGGCGTCCTTATACACTTGTTCAGAAGGGTATAATCTTCCTTTTTCGAGAATTATATTTTTTTAAATGAGTTTTGAGCTATTTCTAGAAGTACACTTTATTCTCTGAATCCGATTTGGGGAGGGTTCGATGTTCGAAGTGCTGGAGTCGAAATGTTCGGATCGAAGGTACGGTTCGGGGATCGGTACGGCCATTTGTTCAAGTGGAGTACCCAGCTTGAGATAGGTATGTATGGCCAATGGCTACTAGTTTGACCGCTATTCGGTCCCTCCTTGGAAGTTGGGCTAAGAGAGGCACAACTCCTGAAGTTCATCATGGTGACCAATGATTTCACCCTGCCGTAACTCATGCCTGATGGAATTGGCTTTAAAATATGTTTTATTTACTGCGTTGAGTAGTTTCCTTCCTATGATTTACTTAATGTTATACAGAGTTCGCAGTAGGTAACAAAACTATTAACAAGGTTTATTAAACTCAACACCGCAACAAAAAAAGTTGTTACTCATTCGAAACGTAATTTCTGAATAGTGAACATTGCCAAACACATGTTGAATTTTGAGGTCCGATCAAGTGATGAAGTTCTGTTGATGTTTCTTCAGATTTTTTTAAAGTTCGCACTGGTTACGTCACACGTGGTAGGGGGGTCTTGCCCATCGGGGAGGGGAGGGGGGGGGGGGGCTTTGACGTCACGTAGGATAGTGCGGATGGCTGATGAATTTAATTAAAACTTCTCAAAGAATTCTCATTTGCTTAGAAAACTATCTGGGATATTGAATATAATCATTATCAATAATTGTTTATTAATAATTATGATAATTTAGTAAAGATATGTAATACAAATGGGGTATATCAAAAATTATGTTATATTTAATTCGATAATTAATATTCGTGCACCACTCTTCTTACCTTGGCAGGCAATGCTCCTGCCTACTGCTTTTCAACTAGATTACACCAGATTTGTCTGAAAATAAGCAAATCCTTGTCTACATCTTCGTTTAACTCAGTTTTACCGTGAGATATGCCATGCAAGTTTATGCAGCTCTAGCTAGTGCAGTTGATGCGTCTGAGACCTGCCTTTTTTCTGTGCTGAGCTCTGGCAATGCTCCATTTTTATCTAACCCCACTCAGTCGTGTTTATCTGATACCTCACTATTTTTGACTGTGTCATGACGTTTGGAAAAACCTGGCGTATGAGGAAGCAGGGTGAATATACTGCAGTATAATTTTGGTTGAATCCGTAGGACTCGTCCCCCTGTAATCACGCCATGCATTGGACTTGTATCTTATCACTGCAGTGGAGTTATTAAGAGTTGTGAAAGGTTCAACCAAAATTATAATGCAGGGTATTCGCCGAACTCCATCCTACGTCAGATATCTCCAAAAGTCATGACATGAGGATGTACCTCACTGTCCAAAAATAGTTGGGGTATGAGATGAACCCAACTCACTGGGGTTGGAAAACAACTGAGCGGTCTAATACCCCAAATGCTCAGCAAAGATCCATATACCATTTGGGTGTAAGAGAGTGTGCTGGGGCCTGCTGTTGCAAATGGGCAAGAGTCGGATGTATCAACAGCGTTGGCGAGAGCTGTATAAACTTGCCTTCCAGCCCACTCCAGTAAACTTGGATGGAGAAGAGGATGTGTGTATTTGCCAGGCATCTGGATGTAGTTAAAGAGGAGGAGGCAGGAGGATTGCTTGCCATGCGAATGAGGATTGTGGATGACCAAATAATTTACTATAATCAATATTACATAATTATAATATAGGTATCTATTGTATTTACTAGATTAATATTATATATATATATATATATATATATATAATTTTTGAATCATTCATTTTCCCAGATTGACCTAATAGTTTTCTACGATATTGAGTATTTTTTTCGTACCTACATTTTCCACTTGGATATTTCTTTTCAGATATTGTTGGATATATTCTCCGCACCTTACGATCACCACAATCACCGTAGACGTATTACCTTCCACATCCAGGCCCATTGAATCATCAGCCCTCGTAAGCTATTTATTAACTAATCAACTACGTTAAGGGTCCCAGCAATTTTTTTTTTGATTTTTCACGAATGTTATTAAGTGTCGGAAACGACTTTCTCCTTCGGTTTCAAATGGTTTGGTTTATTTAGAAAGAATTTCGCCAGTTGCTTTTTAATAATTTGGTTAATATTGAACTTTTTTGGCGTCCTTATACACTTGTTTAGAAGGGGGGGGGGGGATCTTCCTTTTTCTAGAATTATATTTTTTAAATGAGTTTTGAGCTATTTCTAGAAGTCTAGAAGTACACTTAATTCTCTGAATCCAATTTGGGGAGGGTTCGATATTCGGAGTGCTGGAGTTGAAATGTTCGGATAGAAGGTACGGTTCGGGGATTGGTACGGACATTTGTTCAAGTGGAGTACCCAACTTGAGATAGGTATGTATGGCCAATGGCTACTAGTTTGACCACTATTCGGTCCCTCCTTGGAAGTTGGGCTAAGAGAGGCACATAGAGTGGGCACAACTCCTGAAGTACATCATGGTGACCAATGATTTCAGGGGGGGGGGGGGGGGCTTTGACGTCACCTGCGCGAACTTTGAAAAATCATAGAAAGGAAACTACTCAACGTAGGAGAGTGCGGATGGTATCAAATTTCTTAGAATGAAATCTACTTTCATTTGAAAATGAAATTTGAAAATTTCAAAATTGGCAATTTCGAAGTGAAATTAGTACTATTTTATAAATTCTCATTTGCTTAGAAAACTATCTGGGATATTGAATATAATCATTATCAATAATTGTTTATTAATAATTATGATAATTTAGTAAAGATATGTAATACAAATGGGGTATATCAAAAATTATGTTATATTTAATTCGATAATTAATATTCGTCCACCACTCTTCTTACTTTGGCAGGCAGTGCTCCTGCCTACTGCTTTTTACCTAGATACACCAGATTTGTCTTAATAATGAGCAAATCCTTGTCTACATCTTCGTTTAACTCAGCTTTACCGTGAGATATGTCATGTAAGTTTATGCAGCTCTAGCTAGTGCAGTTGATGCGTCTGAGACCTGCCTTTTTTCTGTGCTGAGCTCTGGCAATGCCCCATTTTTATCTAACCCCACTCAGTCGTGTTTATCTGATACCTCACTATTTTTGACTGTGACATGACGTTTGGAAAAATCTGGCGTATGAGGAAGCAGGATGAATATACTGCAGTATAATTTTGGTTGAATCCGTAGGACTCGTCCCCCTGTAATCACGCCATGCATTGGACTTGTGTCTTATCACTGCAGTGGATTGATTAAGGATTGTGAAAGGTTCAACCAAAATTATAATGCAGGATATTTGCCGAACTCCATCCTACGTCAGATATCTCCAAAAGTCATGACCTGAGGATATACCTCACTGTCCTAAAATAGTTAGGGTATGAGATAAACCCAACTCACTGGGGTTGGAAAACAACTGAGCGGTCTAATACCCCAATGCTCAGCAAAGATCCATATACCATTTGGGTGTAAGAGAGTGTGCTGGGGCCTGCTGTTGCAAATGGGCAAGAGTCGGATGTATCAACAGCGTTGGCGAGAGCTGTATAAACTTGCCTTCCAGCCCACTCCAGTAAACTTGGATGGAGAAGAGGATGTGTGTATTTGCCAGGCATCTGGATGTAGATAAAGAGGAGGAGGCAGGAGGATTGTGTAACGGGCTAAAAATATTTGATACCTCGACAGGAGTTCGAACTTGCGTCGTCACAACTACGAGAAATTATTATTAATTTCCCGGAGTCGCAACACTCTAACGACCAGAGCTATGAGGCCAGGGTGACCAAACCTCTTCGACTGTGAGAGTTATTTTCCTGGAGCGTAACATTTCCCCGGAGTCAAATACCAGCCGTCTCTGCTGGTTTGGGGTCGGACGAATGACGAAGGGAACTGCAGGCTGCTGGCTCAGCAGATGCTTGAGTGGAACATGTCAGCAGTCGAGCGAGGTCATTGTCACGGTGTGTTCTGACTCAAGTGAGTGAGGAAATGAAAGGCATAACAACAGGAAATGTGATGTTTACTGTCTTTTGGCTCAAGAGGGATTTAATTAATTATTGTTTCTTATGATTTCGGGTCCTATTTCGGCTGCGCCACTGTAACGGGCTAAACTTATTTGATACCTCGACAGGAGTTCGAACTCGCGTCGTCACAACGAAGAGAAATTATTAATAATTTCCCGCAGTTGCGACACTCTAACGATCAGAGCTATGAGGCCAGGGTGACCAAACCTCTTCGACTGTGAGAGTTATTTTCCTGGAGCGTAACAATTGCTTGCCATGCGAATGAGGATTGTGGATGACCAAATAATTTACTACAATCAAAATTACATAATTATAATATAGGTAACTATTGTAAATAATATATATATATAATATGTATAATATATATACATATATATATATACATATATATATATATATATATATATATATATGTATATATAATTTTTGAATGATTCATTTTCCCAGATTGACCTGATAGTTTTCTATGAAATTGAGTATTTTTTTCGTACCTACATTTTCCACTTGGATATTTCTTTTCAGATATTGTTGGATATATTCTCCGCACCTTACGATCACCATAATCACCATAGACATCCAGGCCCATTGAATCATCAGACCTCGTAAGCTATTTATTAACTAATCAACTATGTTAAGGGTCCCAGCAATTTTATTTTTGATTTTTCACGAATGTTATTAAGTGTCGGAAACGACTTTCTCCTTCGGTTTCAAATGGTTTGGTTTATTTAGAAAGAATTTCGCCAGTTGCTTTGTAATAATTTGGTTAATATTGAACGTTCTGGCGTCCTTATACACTTGTTCAGAAGGGTATAATCTTCCTTTTTCGAGAATTATATTTTTTTAAATGAGTTTTGAGCTATTTCTAGAAGTACACTTAATTCTCTGAATCCAATTTGGAGAGAGTTCGATGTTCGGAGTGCTGGAGTCGAAATGTTCAGATCGAAGGTACGGTTCGGGGATCGGTACGGACATTTGTTCAAGTGGAGTACCCAGCTTGAGATAGGTATGTATGGCCAATGGCTACTAGTTTGACCACTATTCGGTCCCTCCTTGGAAGTTGGGCTAAGAGAGGCACATAGACGGGGCACAACTCCTGAAGTACATCATGGTGACCAATGATTTCACCCTGCCGTAACTCATGCCTGATGGAATTGGCTTTAAATTATGTTATATTTACTACGTTGAGTAGTTTCCCTCCTATGATTTTTTTAAAGTTCGCACTGGTTACGTCACACGTGGCAGGGGGGTCCCGCCCATCAGGGAGGGGGGGGGGGGGGGGCTTTGACGTCACCTGCGCGAACTTTGAAAAATCATGGAAATCGGTTTCTCCTTATATATGTATATTATATACATATATAATTTTTGAATGATTCATTTTCCCAGATTGACCTGATAGTTTTCTATGAAATTGAGTATTTTTTTCGTACCTACATTTTCCACTTGGATATTTCTTTTCAGATATTGTTGGATATATTCTCCGCACCTTACGATCACCATAATCACCGTAGACGTATTACCTTCCACATCCAGGCCCATTGAATCATCAGCCCTCGTAAGCTATTTATTAACTAATCAACTACGTTAAGGGTCCCAGCAATTTTATTTTTGATTTTTCACGAATGTTGTCGGAAACGACTTTCTCCTATGTTTGAATGCATTTCATAGACACTTATATTATTTATGCCTTTTCAGTGGAATGCCGTCGCCATCTTGTCATTGCAGTAAAATTAGTAGATTTAAATTGAACCCTATACATGTCTCTTTTTCATGCGATTTGATACTCAATAAGTCATGGTAGGCAAAAATAAATTTATCACTACGTAGATGTTATCTACTTAAGTAGTGGTGCATCAGTTGATCTATCCACCAAAATGATTAATTTCAACGAAGGTTCGGGTTGTTAGGATTTTTTTTGTTGATTTTGGGACCAACATGAGTAGTGAAAAACCCTATTCTGCTTCGAGGTATGCGGAAAAACTTTCCCATTTGAGACTATTGGAAAATTCTTTCCCACACGAAATGATTTTTTTTCTATAATTCCCTAAGGCAGTTTCCTACGTGGATCCGCCTTGAGCGTCAAGCCGCGGGTTAATAAAGAGGGTAGGCGCGTTGCCGCGTCATCCGCGCGGGGGAAAAATTGTGTCCTACGTGGAAACGCATAAACGCTTCCTGGTTTAGCGAGCATCACCTGTTGTTCTCGTTACCTGCGTTTTCAACTTCATTTTTTCAATTCGATTTTGCATTCATGCCGTCGATCAACAAGTTTGAGCTGCTGACCAGCTCAACGACTCTTTCGTATTATTTAGCTGAAAATAAAAATAGAAGGAGACCCGTGGAGGAAATATTTAAAATCCAGAACGAGTTCGATGAATTTCATCAATCATACTCCAAATTGAGGGAAAGTGCACTTGAAATTATATGGAAGAATGACAGTAGAAACTTTCGATTACCTACATTCTGAATGAAATTAAGCAAGGATTTTATAATTTACATTCAACAAGAA
The DNA here is from genome assembly GCA_030762985.1 of Adelphocoris suturalis. Classification (NCBI taxonomy): domain Eukaryota; kingdom Metazoa; phylum Arthropoda; class Insecta; order Hemiptera; family Miridae; genus Adelphocoris; species Adelphocoris suturalis. Next base: position 85,868,394 of record CM061045.1, read on the forward strand.
TTTTAATGTATTACAATGATTAAAAAACAGATAGCAACTTCAAATATTTGGTAGAATCCAAAAGGTTGTTTGTATAACAGAATAATAGGAACTTCTACAAAAAAGATTTCTCACATTTCAAAACAATTTAACATGAATATAATCTGAACAATTAATGAAATTCGCACACATGAGCATGACTCAAACCTTCGCATTTTGTTTTTACCATTGTTTAAAATAAAAACATTAGACAATATATTGTGATTTACTTCGAAACTGGGCATCTCCCGATAAAGGTTTGAAATAACATTATACATTGAAACTACTTTATAATAAATGAAAAACTGTCCGTTTTAGTTTCTGCTAACTCAGAATAGGAGGGTCACGTGACAACTTCCGAGGATTTCATTGGCATTGACGCGTGCGGCAAATCCAAGTAGGACACGGCGTAAGGAAAACAGATAAACGAAATAAGTACAATTCAAGTCGATAATTTATAACTTGATGTAATTGTTACATACCGAATTCACAAACACTTTCTTTAAACAAACGGCCAGTCTCCAGCGCGAGTCTTTTTTCAAATATATTTCTCAACTTTCATGAGCAAATCACTGAATGGGTACTGCCTCATTCTAAAATAATCATAAAATTTGAAAATTTGGATTCGTCGTCCACCAACCCGCTGTACGTCACAAACTCTCCCTGTTCCCCTAAAGGTGGCCGTCCAATAGGTCGACAGCGGGGTGCGGCGATTGTGAATCGAAAATTTTTCGCTTTCGATCGCTCTCCAAACTTCTGGAGCATGGCTCGGCGTGCCGCCAAAACATTTAGCACCAAAATCCAAAACCTATTTATTAATCGCAGAATATTATTTAGAACGGGTTTCTGGCCATAAAATTGGTAGTCAACAACTTCTTCTCCCACAAAGTCCATAACTTTTGAAACAATGTAACACAATACATTATGATAATTTACGAAAATTCGCTCATAAGATTATGCTGCATGACTGGAACTTTTTAGCACTTTCTTGGTTATTTTTACAATAGATGGATGGCTCGTTGAAATATAGTGTCGTGCTTCACTATCAGTGGCTTAATCATTTCATGGAGCTCAAAAAGAGAAATTGAAAATTATCCCCAGAGCGCACTCCTCCTCTCTACACCTTTTGTGGTTCGTTTCAATAAGGTTCATTTATGTATGGCTACTCAATTTGATTGTATTTTTGTAATTTATTGACTTGAGCCACACCTTAGCCAGAAGGGTCATTAGTGGCATTGAACAAAGTGTCAAAGGGGGCACGATTCTAAGAGGAGCCATGCCTATCCTCTGGCACCAAACGGAATGCATTCATGGACTTCACTGGCAGATTGAAGGAAAAAATAAAACGATGACAATATATGTAAAATTATGACTAGATGTGTGGATGGTATAAAATTTCTTTGAATGAAATCTACTTTCATTTGAAAATGAAATTTAAAATTGCAAGATTAGAAATTTTAAAGTGAAATTAGTACTATTTCATTAGGTACTGATAAATTTAATTAAATTTCTCAAAAAATTCTCATTTGCTTAGAAAACTATCTGGGATATTGAATATAAACATTATCAATAATTGTTTATTAATAATTATGATAATGTAGTAAAGATATGTAATACAAATGGGGTATATAAAAAATTATGTTATATTGAATTCGATAATTAATATTAAAACACCACTCTTCTTACCATGGCAGGCAATGCTCCTGCCTACTGCTCTTCAACTAGATACACTGGATTTATCTGAATAATTAGCAAATCCTTGTCTACATCTTCGTTTAACTCAGTTTTACGGTGAGATATGCCATGCAAGTTTATGCAGCTCTCGCTAGTGCAGTTGATGCGTCTGAGACCTGCTTATTTTCTGTGCTGAGCTCTGGCCATGCTCCATTTTTATCTAACCCCACTCAGTCGTGTTTATCTGATACCTCACTATTTTTGACTGTGACATGACGTTTGGAAAAATCTGGCGTATGAGGAAGCAGGATGAATATACTGCAGTATAATTTTGGTTGAATTCGTAGGACTCGTCCCCCTGTAATCACGCCATGCATTGGACTTGTGTCTTATCACTGCAGTGGATTGATTAAGGATTGTGAAAGGTTCAACCAAAATTATAATGCAGGGTATTCGCCGAACTCCATCCTACGTCAGATATCTCCAAAAGTCATGACATGAGCATATACCTCACTGTCCCAAAATAGTTGGGGTATGAGATAAACCCAACTCACTGGGGTTGGAAAACAACTGAGCGGTCTAATACCCCAAATGCTCAGCAAAGATCCATATACCATTTGGGTGTAAGAGAGTGTGCTGGGGCCTGCTGTTGCAAATGGGCAAGAGTCGGATGTATCAACAGCGTTGGCGAGAGCTGTATAAACTTGCCTTCCAGCCCACTCCAGTAAACTTGGATGGAGAAGAGGATGTGTGTATTTGCCAGGCATCTGGATGTAGTTAAAGAGGAGGAGGCAGGAGGATTGCTTGCCATGCGAATGAGGATTGTGGATGACCAAATAATTTACTACAATCAATATTACATAATTATAATATAGGTACCTATTGTATTTACTAGATTAATATAATATGTATATATATATATATATATACGTATATAATTTTTGAATGATTCATTTTCCCAGATTGACCTGATAGTTTTCTATGAAATTGAGTATTTTTTTCGTACCTACATTTTCCACTTGGATATTTCTTTTCAGTTATTGTTGGATATATTCTCCGCACCTTCCGATCACCATAATCACCGTTGACGTATTACCTTCCACATCCAGGCCCATTGAATCATCAGTCCTCGTAAGCTATTTATTAACTAATCAACTACGTTAAGGGTCCCAGCAATTTTATTTTTGATTTTTCACGAATGTTATTAAGTGTTGGAAACGACTTTCTCCTATGTTTGAATGCATTTCATTGACACTTATATTATTTATGCCATTTCAGTGGATTAGCTGTCGCCATCTTGTCATTGCAGTAAAATTAGTAGATTTAAGTTGAACCCTATACATATCTCTTTCATGCGATTTGATACTCAATAAGTCATGGTAGGCAAAAATAAATTTATCACTACGTAGATGTTATCTACTTAAGTAGTGGTGCATCAGTTGATCAGGGATAATTCAGCTTGGAATTATCCCTACTACTCATATTGGTTATAACAAAATACCAAAATACTGCAACAACCTGACCCTTTGTTAATGAGAAACCTAAATCACCTATGGGGGGAATAACTTTAGTCAGCTATATAGTTATTTATTTATGTACCTATGTTTTATTAGGAATAGTAGTATTGAATTGAACAAAATAGGTTCAGTTGGGAAAAAAGGATATTTTCCCCTTTGTGAATTTTTTGATTTTTGCAGTTATTAGCTAACATTTGAGATCTCCCATTCGATTGCCAATTACTGCTTCAAATGACCAATTGCTCTTTCAAACTCATCTTTTCCCCCGTTCTGGTTTTCCCTTCAGAATATGTATAATTTTTTTAAAATCTTGTAACATCACATGAACTAGGTAAATATGAGAAATTGTAACTAATTAGAAAGCAGCAATCAGGGAACACAGGAGGAAAGCCACAATTTTTCAGGGCTAAAGGCCCGATCCCACAGGACGCGTTATAACGCGACGTTAGGCGTTCCAGTAACGTCGCGTTACCGAGATACGGAACATTGTATCACCTCCGTCACACACACGGCAGTACCTCTCAGCAATACTTTCAGTAACGCGACGTCAGCCAAGCGGGTTGTACAAAATTACAAAATATCGCACGCTGAGGGCGTTCTCCACGGTCCTTCTGGTTATCTTCTGGATATTCACCGCTAGTAGTTCATGTAGGTCCTCGAAATTTTGTCTCGACATGCGGAAATAGTTCACAAAACGATCTTCATGTGAGCGCAACTCCCAACATAGACGGTAGTATTCCCCAAGCTCTTCCCTCCTTTGATTGATTGGGTGCACCCAATACCGTCTATTCCTGCGATCTAATAGCGCTAGAAGAAGTAGAGCTTCTTCCTCATCAGATTCATTGTCAGAAATCATTATAGATTATAGACAAATTAGATAAATTATAGACGCTGGGAACCGCGAACCCCTTGAGTAGCACAGACAAGACTGGGTCTCGCGCCCTGATAACGCCCAATAATAACGCGGTGTATGTGACGTTGCTATATTGCCGATCGTAGGGGGGAACACGCGTTCCTATAACGTCGCGTTATAACTGTGTGATGGCGCCTTGAAAGGTAAAATGCTCCAAATTATTACACAAAGGTTTGTTCTTTATTGTTAGGCCTTCTACGCAGTAGACTGGTTTATAGATAATCATTAAAAGGTTTCTTGGGTTGAAATAGAACTATAGCCCCATGAGTGAAGCCACGTACCTACCAAAAGAAAATAAATTACATAAATATGACTGAATGTGGTGAGGAAAAAGATCATTCTAACCTGTGGAGAATCGAACCGCAATCTCCCGCTTCTCAGTCAAGATTTAATCAACTGATCTATTAAAGCGTTTGAAGAACGAAAAATTTGCATTTTGGGGTTTTCATGTCATTAGGCCTGGATAAGTACTATAGGTCTAGTAAAGATCCTCTTATTAAGTGAAATGAACGGATTGACGTACGACATCCCGGGTGGTGTCATTATAATGGATATTCAAGTCAACCAAACAGAAGTTCAGCCTACTATTGCATGCCAAAGTCACTTTGCATGCTGAGTGCAGTGCTGACAGTTTTTGGTTCATTATTTCCAATAATAAGCCTATGTGATCGTGTAGCAAAAAATTTTTATAACCCCCCCCCCCCCCCCCCCCCTCAAACTTTGTCACTTTACGTTTCAAGGTACGTAGAATCCAAATTTGAAATGTCCGTTCGCCGTCCGCCGTCCGGGCCATAAAAGGCCTAAGAATTGACTTAAAAAACCCGTTCTTTCGCACATAGACTCCATTTGGGGTCTAGTTGGTCCTAACGTTTAACCATCCCGATCGCTTTACTCGCATAGATGTTATGGGCCAAAAACGGACAAAAAAGTGTCTTTTTCGACGCGCGCACGCCTGGCACGCTTGGCAGGGGGTCACGGTGGGTGGCGAGGGGGGGGGGGAAGCGGGGGTGGAGTGAGAGGAGGCGCCGGCGCCGCGGCTTGTGGTGGGTACGGCGCCGGCGTTCGTTTGAGGCATGAATATGTTTTTTTCAAGGTCATATTTGGGTGTTAATACCAAAGCTTTTCCTACGCATATTTTTTCCCCTTGAATTCTTTTGGAGCTCTTGGCTGTCTCATTCGATTCATTGAACTGAGCTGTAACTAAATGAAACAGTAGGGGGGAATTATTACATGAAGGTATATTATTTGTGCATAGTTTATGTACAGGGTAGAAGGGGATAAGTGTCGAAAAAATGTTTCAGATAAACTAAATCGAAAACGTAGTAAAACTCCGCACGAGAAAGTGTCCTATCTCCAGTTCAAAAGTTATGATTTTTTCCATGTTCACCCCAACTTCACCTCATAGAATCATGATTTCTCAACTTGTGGGTATCTCTCTCTCTCTTTTTTTTTTTTTTTTTTTTTTTTTTTTTTAGATTTGGCAATAAATTCTCTGTAAGAACTTCTCTGTAAGGAAGGATGATTTCAATATTTATTCAACTCCATTGAGACTCATTTGTATAAAAAACAGAAGTTAGCTCTTTTAGAAATTGATATCATTCGCAAATTTTCTAAGAATAGCTACGCCCTGAAAATTAATCTTACGAGACCTTCAATCTCTACATAAACTGCTTCATTCAATACTCGTCCCCACGGTATAGTTAATTTTATTTTTACTTTACTATTTAGGGGGGAAAATTATGTTTTGATGTTGAAAAATGTTGCTTTTCCGGTGAAATTGAGGGTTTTTTGGCTCTATGAACTTATGAATACGTTTCTCGCGTTTCTCATGTCATCTTGGGGTACGTTTCTCATGTTTTCCACGCTGATAGTAACACTTGCATATCTCTCCAACTCCGCTATAGCCTACTTTTACACAAACACTAATTTTCAGTTTGTTGTGAAAACTAATTGTCAGCTCTATTTTATGTGTTTTTGGAGTTACACTTGTTAATAAAAGTGTAAAACTCGGTTATAGCGGAGTTGGAGATATCTGCGAGTGTCACCATTCCATTCAGCGTGGAAAGAAATGCGTAGAAACCGACCCCAAACTCCATAGGTTCATGGAGGGTATTTTTTTTTTAAAAACCCTCAATTTCATGAAACAACAAGCTTTTCAACATTAAAACATAATTCGTCTTTCCTAAATAGCAATATAAAAGTAAATTTTACTACACCATCGGGAAGAGTATTAACTTAAGTAGATTTTGTGGAAGTTTACGGTCTCCAAGATTCGGGGGGGGGGGGGGGGGGGGGGGGGGGGGGGGGCAGTGGCTAATTTGTAAAAATTCCCAATTTCTAAAAGCATTAACGTTTTGTTTTTAATAAATGAGTCTGATTGGTGTTGAATAAATATGAAAATCGTAAGTTCTTACAGACAGTTTTAATGCTGAATCCGAAAATGAAGAAGAAAACGGAAACAAGATACCCATAAGATGAGAAATTGTGATTTTATGAGGTGCAATCCGGGATTCAACGAAAAAACACGCAGAACAGCTGATCTACCTTCATCAGACATCCACTAGAGTGTACTGGCGTCCTTTCAACACTCGCAGGTTGATAAGAAGGTCTTGTTTAAAAAAAAACCCCGTTTCGTTGAAAAAACCACATTTTTTAACACTAAAACCGAATTTTCCCCCCGAAATAGCAAAGTAAAAGTAAATTTGACTGTACTGTTGGAAAGAGTATTAAATGAGGCAGTTTTCATGAGATTTTCCAGTTTCCTAGATTCTTTTAGGGAGAGTTGTAACGCTTTAAAGACTCAGTTTTTTTTTTTTTTTTTTTTTTTTTTTTTTTTTCAGTATGAATACTACTCAAATAAAGTCTATCGATTATAGACTAGAAAAATCAACTATTTTTGCTGAAAAACACAGTATGCCGAAACATGTGCTTAAATGTCATTGAAATGTACTACAAAATCAATAAAAAGTGTAAAAAAGCTAAAAATTCAAAATTTCTTTTTTGAAAAGCAAATGTGTGTGTGTGTGTGTGTGTGTGTGTGCGCGCGCGCTTGCGTGTACATGCGTGCATGCATGCGTCTCATTACAGAAGATAACTAACTCTCTATAGATTTGAAATATAAATTCCGTTCTTGAACCAAAATCAAGCATTATAAATGAAAGGATGAGTTCGTTAGCCAATTGCACTTTTTGAGTACAATTAATTGCTCAAATTTGAAAAATCGGGGGTAAAAAAAAATCACTAAAATCTATTGAAAATCGTAGAATTCATATATTGTTTAGCCCAATTTTAGTTTTAAGTTTATCAACAATGAAGTTGAACAATAAAAATAAAAAAAAAGTTATGCACAAAAGGTGAAAAATGTGTATAATTTAATAGTGCATTAGAAGTCATTCCCCTTACCTATGAACAGGAGCACCGCTTGAAAAAAATAGTGAAGGGGCAAGTATAATGAAATCCCCAACTGAACCAAAAGTTTTCCCAACTCAAAAAAAAGAAAGAAAGAAAATGTGTAGTATCACTTATAAATGATACCTGCTACCTACAGTTGACATACATAGCCTATAATATAAGTACCTACCTATTAAATACATGTAACACTTCTGTAAATTACCATTTTCAGGAGAGTTTTATACGAACATTTGATTATACATATATCTATTGTAGTTAGACGGCAATATTAGATTAAGACAATAATATTAATGTCATTATTCGAAACTTAAAGAATGTGTAAATGACCTGGATAAATCTTCCGGGTATTATTAAAACCACAAAGTAATTCGCTCATTAGTAAATCAGTTATATATTTATATTTTTTAATTGAAACAATAATTACAATCAAGAAATAATAATAAGAAAAAAAGACAAGTATTAAAACTTTTATCTCTAGAAAATTAGTGTTTGAGAGGTTGAGTTTTTTTGGAAGTGGATGTGCCAATTTTTCAATTTAGCCCATGCTTGTACCACACCACATTTTCTATGTCAAAATGCTCAAAGATATCTTTTTCGCATTATAATTGGAGCAGTGGACATAGCACTCATCTATCATTGTAGCCTTTAAACTGTTTTCCATATGTTTTAAACTACTGAATGTTCTCCATTGAACTGCAGGGTGAATTCGAATGAATGTGAAAAATGTTTTTGGATGAGTAGACCGAAAATAGGGTAAAACGCTGTCAAGCGCAATTTTCTATCTTAATCAGTTCTTGAATTATAAAATAATTGGGAAATACTGAGGAAATTCGGGAAAATTTGAACGAAAAATTCCAGTTTCATCACAAAATGAAAATAACTCGTCTTTTATAAATGCCTGGTACCTATACAGTTGGGAAAATCAGGATTCGATTAGGATTAGACTTCTGAATATGGAGCCCCCCCCCCCCCCTTCACCCCTATAGCAAAAGCCCTATCCTCTGCCTATGAAAGTACTTATATGCATTAATATGTTATGAAAAATTGATGAAAACTGGAAAAAAGCTAAGAATTCAAAATCTTTTTTGAATCGTTGAATATTATTCAAAAAGGTTTTTTTCCCCGTATAAAATTGATTGTTAACAATTTCTTTGCACTCAAAGTGCTTAAATTCCAAAACAATGCATACTATGCATATTGTTATACATTAATTCACGAAAATTCACTCATACGATCATGCTGCATTTCTGGATTACAGAAGAACCCGCTTATTGTGGGCACGTCGGGACCAGACCCTTTTGCCCACAGTAAGCGGCTACCCTCATTAAAAGAATGAGGTGGAAAAAAAATGTTTTTCTTGTTTTTTTAGAAATGAATGTACGTCGTATGTATGTACAATTTCACATCATAAGAATTGTAAGGCAGAACACATGATAGAAGAGGAGATATGTCACTAAATTAAGGCTTCGAAGTTGAGGGTTTGAAGTAAGATGTGATCGATCGTTGTTTTAATTGTTCAAAATGAATTTCACTCACGAAATCGGAGCACGACTCAAGGTTATCCATCGGGCTGCTCTCAGTTTTGGGCCTCCCTAGCTGTAATAGGCTTTATTTTCTTCATCATCGATATTCAAGAATTTATGCACTAAATTATGCGGCAAAATGTACCTACCTGAGATTTCCGGAATGTTGGGTGATCATTTTAGTGAGTGATATGCTTGTTTGTCGATTTTTTATATTTATTCTGATCAATTCTATCCCCTCATGTTTTTATAGCCTCTAGAAAAAATGTTTTTGACTGGTGGGACACCGTAGCCTACATACCATCGTTAATTTCATGTCAGCAGCCGAGGAGTTTTATAAAAGGACTTGTTAGCTATTTAGATATAATGACTGTGATTAACTTGTGAATTATTGATTTGTTCGATATTGATTTTTTTTTTTTTTTTTTTTTTTTTTTTTTTTAGATTTACATGTTAGATATTGAAGTTTTGCGATTCATGAGTGAATGTTTAGTGTGTATGTAATTTATTGAGTGTCCGGCTTTGTATTTTATAGCTTATTGTTTTGGCTCGGGGCTCTATAGCATTTCCAAGTCAAATGAAACCTTTTCCAAGTCAAATGAAACCTATTCCAAACCAAATGAAACCTTTTCCAAACCAAATGAAACCTTTTCCAAGTCAAATGAAACCTTTTCCAAACCAAATGAAACCTTTTCCAAGTCAAATGAAACCTTCCCCAAACCAAATGAATTCTTTTCCAAAAATGAATCCCTCGCTCTGGCCAGCCAGCGTCAGTCAGTCAACCAGCACTTTATCATTTCATTATTATTATTTTTCCTTATTGTTGAATTATTAGCATTTCGGCCTCTTTTATTGGCTGCATGATAAGATCTATTTGAATTATGTTTCGTTTTTTGACAAATATATGATTTGATTTAAATTTCATTATAACATACTAAACAACTAAAAACAGTGAAAATTGAAAAAATGTATTTGTAAAGCTGAATAAGCTCCAGAAAAAGATTTTTGTAATAAAATTTATTGTTAATTATTTTTTGCTTACAATTTATTCTGTTTCAAAACTATTTAACATAAATGAACGAAAAACTACGATTATTCACTCAAACGATCGTGCTGTATGACTGGTTTCAATTTGTACTACTTGGTGCTACCCAACGAGGTAACTATCACCTTTTTAATTAGTTTCTGGTTTCATATTTTTTCATAATTAATTACTATTAATAAATCGGTATTGGGCTAATATTTGTTACTTATTATTATCACCTCATAATTCTTACAAACTAAACATATCCACTCTGGTATAGTGATATGTCCACAACAAAATAACAATTTGCAGACAAATAAACTATATACTATTAGCGATTAAATTAGGACAGTAGCAATTTTCCATAATCGAGGGGTTGCTCGAAGTATCCTTAAATCATGGGCTTTACAGAACTTGCTTTTTCGTAATTTTCACGCACTTTTTTACACAAACCCTGCTATACTTAATAACATAACCTGGAAATATCATTAAATTCGTAAGACAGTTGGTGGTTTGGAATTTCTTTCATCTGGATGCATTTATTAGGACAGCAGAAATATTCTAAGATTCGAGCTTGTGCTGTTTCTATTCACTATCACCGCACACTGAGACTGATGAAAAGGTGTCATTCGACTATCCCTTTTAACGACATGACCCTCTTCCACAAGTTTGTCTTGCGGCACGAATTTCTAGTCCTCTTGGTGCTCTCTATAGTCTTAGGAGCTGGTTACACGCTTGAGTTTATTTTCCTTATCAAGGAATTGTCAGTCTGGCAGACAGCAACTGGGACAGTTAGCCACATTAATAAATTAATCTAATTAGCCATTCTGGGGCCAAAAAACATCATCAGATACACGAATGAAATGGTGTGAAAACGAAGTAGACTAGCCGAAATCTTCTTTAGCTGCCAGAATTATTGGTATGGCAGCCCATATTTGGGGCAAAATGGCTGACAGACTCATCCAAAATGGTCGAAATGGGGTATAAAAACAACCAATATATGAATGAAAATGGTGCCAGAATGTAGTAGACTGGGCCTAAGAAGAATTCAGTAAGTCTGGTAGCCAAAATGGCTGCCAGACACACTCAAAGTGGACGAAAAGGGACAACAAAAATCGTTCATCCATAAATGTAAGATCTGGTCATACAGCTACAGATACCATTGGGAATGTCACACACACATAAACATATAGTTTGAACAGAATACAACGCAGTGGTGAACAGAATTATTTGGTTTATTGTGAAAACACGAAATTATTAATAGAGCAACAGAAATTTAGCAAACTAGTAGACAACAACTTCTTTTGTAAAACAAACATTTCCAAAACTAAATGATCAATTTCTTAATTGATAGTTGGTTATAACTTTGCAGAGTTCAATTGACTAAAATATACGTAGGTAACTTTAAAACTTCCCCTTCAATTGAACTCCCTACAGACATTTAAAATTGCTAATCTTCTCTTTGACAATCCCTTCATTGATTCGTCATCCAGTGGCATTGTGGTGTGAATATCTTGAGGTTCGAACTATCCATCTTCAAACTTTTTCTTCACAGAGTGATAACGAGCTGCAGAAATTTTAGTGTGCCGGTGGTATTCAGAGTTTTCATGCTGTTCAAAATTTGCATCTCTATTATATCTACTCAACGTTCCAGACGGTTCTCCTCTGAACTACATTCCATTATCTAATGACTCATTTACATTCGTTTTAATCTATTCCAATGTGCTGGAGTAGGATTCTTACAGAATTTTCCCAATTGTTTTCAGTACACGAGATGTCCCGTCTCCTGCCAATAGCTGTGTAATACCCTCTAACTGATTTTCCAACAGGTTCCTCAACGAGTCATGAAATATTTTCATGCTGATTCAAACCTGGTTTATGACTGATACATCTGGTCACAAACCTAGCTTTCAAGCGTTCAATGCCACCATCCTGATTTTGCTTAATTCGGAACACCCAACTACTAGCTAGTAACCTTCTCACCTTCTCTGATTTCACCAAAGTGCAATACTTGGTTTGATTCATCTCTAATGATATCATCTCATCCTTCGTAGCTTCTAACCATTTTTCAGAATGATTACTTGCAACAGCTTCTTGAAAAGAAATAGGTTCTGGTGGGATAGCGAAACTAACTGCAGGGGAACAATCATTCTTGGGAGGCGTTTGAATACTCCATCTATCACCAATGATATCATGAGCTAATAAACTCACAGGCTCTTTTAAATTAATTTGTTCAGTTTTTGGTTCTACTGGATTTGTGGATGCATTACTTCCTCTACATTTGAATAGCATTCAAATGGATCAGAGGACAATGACGTTAAAATATCCTCAGATACAGTATCTAACCTGTGACAGAGTTCCCGTCATAGAGGTCCCGTCGGGATCTCAGAGAATGAACTGTCATCGCCCCGTTGGTGAACAGCGGGCGTCGCACGCCTTTTCTCGTGTTTTTGAGAAGCTGAGTTTGGCGTTGGATGGGTGATCCAGATCCCTGGAAACAAATCTACTTCGAACATGGCTCATTAAAAGCTATTAGTAGGAGTGGTATCTCTCTGACGGGATACTGTCAACCTCCTCTGCCTTTTTATCGAGGATTTAGGCCCCCATTGCACCTCTGGGGGGGGGGGGGGGGGTACCTAGATCCCTGATAAACCTTATCTGCAATATTACAGCAATCATCCTACAACTGCATATTCTGGCTTCTCATCCCTTCAAAAATCCAAAAATACAACCCCGCCACCCTCAAAAGTTGCATTACTGCCACTAACTACAGAATCCATATCTTCTTTGAAAAACACATCTCTAATAATTTCAACAATGTAGAGTAACTTAAGTTGTAATGAGGAGTTGTCCTTCTAGAGGATGCAGGATCAAGAAATAATAACTTCATGAAGTTGGATATATGAGTGTATAGTTGAGTGGCTTCCTGGCTCTTTTACATCGGATGGTCTGGTGACCTAGATTACATGACATGCTTACACGGGTCCATGATTACTACACCTCACACTCCTGGAATTTTATTTTAATGAAATTAAATATTTTTGTTTTCCACGTTTACAGTGGTTCGGGTTATGTGACTTGCTGCCTGTATACAATTGGTCGGAATACCCGGGTTACAATAAGTACGGAAAATTGGGTTTTTTCTTTTTGTTGCCTGAGAGGCGGTGTCCATGTAGATGATGGTGGCAGAGTGGTTGGTGAGCAGGAGGAGCTGGTAGCGAAGGTGAGTGTGGCAGCAGAGGAGCTGTGCTACGAGGAGGAGGTGATGATGGAGCTGGGAGCCAGGAAGCCATCTGAAACAGAAAGCAGAGATTAATGACGAGTTTTCCTTTTTTTGAAATCAATTAGTTCTTGAAGGTGGGCCTTTTTGGTGGGATACCACGTTTTGTGGTGGCCCTGAAAAGAGGGCCTTTTGAAAGGCCGATTTGAAGAGGCGCTGGTACCTCAATGGCGATGGTGACGGTGAGGGTCCAGTGGAAGCCGTTGAGACACCAGGCGATGCTAAGTAGCTAGAGGCGGGGGTCTGGGGCTGGCTGGGCCACGTCCCTTTGTTGGCCGGTGTGGTCTACGTGGAGGCGTCAGAGGTTGAGGGCTGGTGGAGACCAAGCACGCAGCAGTTGGCACACCGGCCGTCGAATGGAGGAAAATGAATTGCAGGACAGGTGCCAGAGGTTGTAACGGGATCAACATCACTGTTGTTCCATTTTTACAGGTAACATCGGGAGTGAGGGAGCTGGAGGACGCATAGATGGTGGGCCAACCAGCCATTCTTGGGCTCGGGCTTCTGCTGTGGCTCCCGGGTGGAGCGGCCGGATTGTCCATGGATGGGCAGGCCGTGTAGGGCGTCGAATCTACGAAGAGGTCATCTGAGAAATGTAGTTGTTTGATGAGCTGGTCCACCTTATATAGGCCGGAAGGAGGGGCGATTAACACAGGATTGAGCGTTCGATCCATGGTGATCAGGAAGTGCAAGTAAACATCACTCGAGGAGTGGAGGTGGTTGTTGATGATGGGGCTGGTGGTGCAGGCTTGTCTCGGTCAACTGACACTGAGGTGGGGGTTCCCTCAGTGTCCCTCTAGGTAATAGTTTTCCCATCGTTGGCTAGGACGGTAAATGGAGTGGTTTAGTGTGGTACTAGGGATGTTCTGGGAGTATATATTCTGATGTAAATTGTTTTAGCGTGCCAGAGTGTCGTAGGATGATATGTTTTCACATAATGGTGGTAGGCATGATGAGAGAGGAGTGGTATAGACGTAGGCGCAAGGCGCAGGAGGAGTGACAAGGTCGTGAGGTACACTGGGGTGTGACTTCAAGGAGCTTTTGTGAGGGTGATATGTCATCCTGAGAGGGACGCGGATGGTTTTGTAATTGTAATAAGATGGAGGTTAAATCCGTGGCCCAGCGTGAAGGAGAGGATGAACACATAATAGCCTCCTTGAGTGAACAATGGAATCTCTCAAGAATACCATTTGATGCCGGGTGGTAGGTATTAGTATGTCTCTTTGTGATGCCCCATTGCACAACAGTTGAGAAGAGTGCTGAAATAAACTGAAAAATAAGTGTGCCTTGGTCTGCCGTGATGAATTTAGGAGGTTCAAATTGAGATATCTAGTGATCATAGAGGAGGCGTGTGACCTTTTGCTGAGACTTCACATAGTGGAACTGCTTCGGGCCAGCCTGTAGCCCTGTCTATCATGGTAAGACAGTAGCTGAAGCCATTGGATTTTGGCAGGGCCCCTACAAGGTCGATGAGTAAGTGTTCCAGCGGTTGAGCATTCGGGAAGTGTCTGATGGGAGCTCTAATGTGTCGAGTGACTTTAGCTCTATTGCAGGCAGGACATGATCGTGTGAAGAGCTTGATGGAGTTTTTCATTTGAGACCAGAAGAAACGGGTCCGGATGAGGCTAGTGGAAGCCTTAATTCCTGGATGTGACAGGCCATGGAGTTAGTTGAAGACTAGGGGTCTCAGAGACGAAGGTATGTAGGGTCTAGGTGAGGTTGCTGACATTTCACATAGAATCAGAGTGCCGTCAATGAGGACTTCCTTGTGGTTCATTGAGGAAATGTGAATGTCCTGGAGCTGTGACTCCTGTAGTTTGTCGGCCGTGAGTGGGGACGGAGAGTCAATGGCAATGGTTTGTAGGCAACAGAGATAATCGGCCGGAACGTTGTCAAGTCCCGGGTTGTTCCGGATATCCGAGATGAAACGGAGGTGCCCGAGGTGTACAGGAAGCATAGCATTTGACATGAAGGCGACAGAGGTAATGAGAGGCTTGTGATCAGTGTAGACGATGAGGTTGCGGCCTTCTATCACCTGTCAGAAATGGATGATTCTGAGATATATGGAGAGGAGCTCCTTGAGTAGTTCTGTTGTGCCTTGTTGAGCCCTTTTGAGAAGAATCCAAGAGGATAGAGTGTTGATCCATCTCGAAAATAAAGGGTAGCTCCTCCTGCCGTGTCCGAGGTGTCCAACTGTAGCTCAAGTGGCTTAGTTGGATCAGGTTGGGTCAGGGATACTGCTGTAGAGAGTAGTCGCTTGGTCTGTAGGGATTATGAATCCTCCTTAGATGTCCAAGAGAGTGGGCGCTTGTCACTTTTCCTAGCATCTAGGGGTATGAGTTTCTGTAATGGGATAAGAGTCTGTGCAGCATGAGGTATTTCACGCCGGTAGAAGTTGAGAAGTCCGAGGAAAGTCCGCAGTCTTGAACTGTTTGAGGCTTGGGGAATTTCTCAATGATTTACACCTTTTGAGGTAGTGGTGAGATGCCATTGGAAGAGACTCGGTGACCCAAGAAGGTGACAGAATTTTTTGCGAGTTGACAATTTGCGTTGTTGATCCTGAGGCTGTGTCGAGAGAGTGTAGAGAGCACCTGTTGAAGGTGATGGTAGTGCTGGGTTGGATCAGATGAAGCGATGAGGATGTCATCGAGATATGAGTATGCAAAGGGTTGATCCCAGAGGACATAGTGCGTAAATTGCTGCCAAGTCTGGAGAGCGTTACAAAGCCCATAGCTTATGCGAGTGAAGTGAAAGGTGCCAAAGGGAGTAATGAATGCTGTCTTGGGAATGTCGTCTGGATGTATTCTGCAGTATACAAAGGCTCTGAAAATATCGAGAGTTGAATATATGGTGGTGCCATAAAGTTAAGTCCTAGAGTTGTTGAGGGTGAGAATGAGAGATCAGCTTCTCGTATTAGGTACTTTATTAGCTAAATGTTAGAGCAGGCACTTATCATGGTGCTTGCTCTAACATTTTGCATCTTTTATTAATTTTAAAACTAAAATTAAACCCCCCTACGTTCAACAACATGTTAAAAGGTACAGCAGCAACAAATTTAAAACTATGTCAAGAGGATGGGTCCCCCTAAACAATGATAACAATAAAATTACTTATATAGAGCTCTGACGAGGCCAAAAGGCGAAAGCGCTTAGCTAATAAAATACCTAATACGAGAAGCTGATCTCACATTCTCACCCTCAACAACTGAAGGATGTATTCCTCAACGCCAACTACCCCACATAAAGTGAAGTCGTGTAGGTGAGGTATGGTATACCTATCGGATATAGTTTGCGAGTTGAGAGCCCTGTAGTCTCGGACTACGAGCCCTGTTCATCTCCATTGGGCTTCATGACAACGTGCACAAGGCTTGACCACGGGGGGGTCAGAGAGTTGAACTGTGCCATCACCTAGGAACTCATCAAAATTATATTTTGTTTTCTGAAAGAGGGCAGGAGCGAGTCTATGGAAGCGAGCTTGGCATTGAGGTCTGGTTGTCTTGATGTGGTGATAGATAGGCTTGTGTTCAGGAACCTGTGAAGGGAGATATTCAGAGAGTAGCCTCGAGAAACGTGGAGTAGACGGATGAAGAGTTGAAGAGCATGACTCCAAAGGCTGGACAAGGTTGATTGTGCAACTTACGAATTTTTGAGTAGTTGTGTTAATGAGACGCTTGTGGTAAATGTCAACAAACAGCCCAAAGTGATCTAGAAAGTCAGTTTCTAGTATAGGTGAAGTGAAGTCAGCTACTATGAACTCCCATTCGCATGGAGATAGTGATGGGAGATATACTGAGGCGAGATGAGGGCCAAAAGTGTGAATTTGTCCGCCATTTGCTGAATAAAGCGTGTGAAAAGAGGGATTGTTGCAGTTGAGAAGCGTATTAGGAAGGAGATAGGAAGACGTCACTGCCGATGTTGACCAGGAAGGGGACCTCAGATAGACGACACTTGATGAAGAGACGATGTTTCTTGTTAGAGAGCACATACGTTACTGTCTGTTGGTCCATGCTGAAGCGTTTCCCGAAGGCTGATCATGTGTCCAGGCGCAGTGCTGAGGGCAGTTACGTGCCACTGAACCCCATCGGAAGTGTTACCAACACTATTTAGGTAAGGAGGCGGAACAGATTAGGATTTGCGTCGGAGCTGTTGTCTGGGGTGAGGAGAGGACGACATGTGCCTTGAAAAAAGTCGAGGTGGTGAGGCTTGGTAATTTAGGAGAAGCCGGAGGCGGGAAATCAGATGCCTGTGGTTTGGCTGGATGTGAGGAGTAAGAAGGGCGTGAATGCGGTGACATCTTGCATTTGTGAAGCATCATTATCAGAAGAGGTAGGTGACTGGGTGGTCAAAGGGAGAAGGCGTTCTGCTGTCAGTACCAATTTCATTATGTCAGTCTCAGAAGATGAGCCTACTACGAGACGGACCGAGTCAGGAAGTACTCGTAGAAACAATTGACGAAGTAGAGATGAGGGTGTGCCGGTAGGTAGGTGTCTTCGAAGATTTCTGGCAGAGGGAGTAGAGTCGTCAGAGCATCTTGTTTGCCGATTTCACTTCTCCTTTCTATTAAAAACGGTTCCCATCTAATATAGTAAAGGAAACAATGGGTGAAAATATTATATATTTCATGCTATGCATTTATTAGGGGTTTGGAGTCGAAATATGGAGTAGAGCTAAACGTGGGCAGTGGTAAAATGGAGAAAGACGAGATTATCAAGCTTGTTGGAGCAGTTGGGAAGGATTATATAAGAGAGTGGTTTTGTCGAGCGGGAGATGCATAAAACTTCTTACTGTACAAAATATTTGATCATAAAATAATGTGTGCTGACATGAAACTACACTCGTACTCCCTAAACCTGGGGCAGACTAGAAGGGTGATAAAACTACGGTGAAGTGATGAATTTGAATTATACACCCTGTATCGAATGACACAGTAGCTGTTGCGTTCTTTGTAATATTAGGGAGAAGGAAGGACAACCTCCACGTTGTCGGACACTGTCTGGTGTTACGAGAATTCCGTTAAAGATTTTTGGGGCAACGTACTCTCGCCGAATATGAGTTCAAAAAAATAATGGATACTCCAGAACACTGGCCAAATTTATATTTGTACGTAAAAAATGCATGGACTTACGGGAAGATGTAATATCGGAATTCAACCACTGACCAATTGTTTACAATAATAATCTAATCTTTTATATCTTGAATAAGCGGGAGTGCAGATGGCAGAGATTATGCCTAAACATGCTGACGGAAAAATTAGGAACAATTAAAAAGTCAAAGTTTATAAAGTATGAATCAAAGAACTTGATAAAAGTAATTATATAAGAGAGTACGTTAACATTATACAAAGTAACAAAACAATATGTAAAATTAATAAATCAAACATGTACAATTACCGATTAAACAATGTAGGTTGTACCTATCACAATGGTTGCTGCTTGCACAATTAAATCAAGAAGATTATATTATTTTTTGTATGTTTTTGTAAATTCTATTAAATGAAAGCATTTTCTATCTATCTATTGCTGCAAACTAATAGTTTCAAAAAGCTCCGAAAATTGAAATTTTGATCAAGAGTTCTCAGAGAAAGTTGGATTTTTCAAAATTGGCTCTCAATTCTCACAAAGGCTTTTATGAGCCCAGTTCAAAATGCGCCTGTTGTTGACTCAATAATATTAATAGTCAATCAATCAATCAAATAGTTTATTTGTATTAATCAGCAGCTGACTGTTGCAAAGAACCCAATATTGATAGTTTTGATGATTGTTAAGGCGCCGCCACCACCCTACCAACTCTCAGTGATTATTAAAATGGATCAATTCAGAAAAAAAAACTTCTGCCAAGTTGGGTGGGCAGTATAGCTTACTCACACAGTGTAACGTAACATGGACGAATAGAATTAGTTGAGAACGAAGTACGATTCGAAATTACTGATATGTCGACGTTATGAGAAATTAATGTTTGCGCATGCGCACAGACTGCTATTAATCCAACGGGATTTATAGGGGAGCGTCTAAGAGCTAAACCTAAACCGTACAATCCTTGAAATTTTTCATAAAAATCGGTCCATTAGTCTCGCAGTTTTGTTTGTGTCATTAGCGGTTTTTTTTTTTCAATTTTTTTCTTCTTTTAATGAAGCTATTGCAATGGCTCCAAAATTTTTTCGAAAATTGTCTTCATTGAAATCCGTTTTGAGACATTCTGAAACGAATTCTAGAGTTTAACACTTTTTCATACACACACACACACATATATACAGGGTGATTCCCTCACAGATGCAAAAAAAATTTGGGTGAAACTACATCAAAAATGGAGTAAAATGCCGCCAACCGCATATTTTTATCTCAATCCGTACTCGAGATATGATTTTTTAAAGGTTTTTTCAGGAATACCGTGTTTTTTCATTTTAAACTCGGATTTCTCTACTTTGCCTAATTTAATTTTAACTTTCAACCTCATTTTCGGTATCAGCATTAAATTTCCTATAAGAATAGTGTACTTGGGTTCTTAAAAAGTACCATCCGAAGACCTTCACATCAGCTCAAACAATGACGATTTTGAAAAAATAATATTTCTGAAAATCTTTAAAACTTTACTACTCTTCTAAAAAGAATCCTGGAAACTGGCAAATCTCATGAAAACTGCTTTATCTAATATGCTTTCCAACGGTATTATCAATTTTACTTTTATTTTGTTATTTAGGGGAGAAAATAATGATTTAATGTTAAAAAATGTGGGGTTTTCAATGAAATTGTTGGTTTTCTCGAAAGATGACCCTCCATGAACCAACGAGTATGGGGTCGGTTTCTATGTATTTTTTCTCGCTGGATCAAATGGAAACTCTTGCAGATCTTTCAACTACGTTATAATCGAGTTTTACACTATAATTAACTAGTTTTACCCCATAACACACATACATTTAATCGTAACAAACAAACTAAACATTTGCGATTTTAAGTGTAAAACTCGGTTATAACGGAGTTGGAGAGATCTGCAAATGTTACCATTCGATACAGCGTGAAAAAATACATAGCAACCCACCCCATACTCGTAGGTCCATGGAGGGTCATCTTTCGAGAAAACCAACAATTTCATTGAAAAACCCACATTTTTTAACATTAAAACATAATTTTCTCCACTAAATAACAAAATAAAAGTAAACTTGATTATACCGTTGGAAAGAGTATTAGACGAAGCAGTTTTTATGAGATTTGCCAGTTTCCAGGATTCGTTTTAAAAGAGAAGTAAAGTTTTAAAGATTTTCAGAAATATTCTTTTTTCAAAATCGTCAATGTTTAAGCTGATGTTAGGGCCTTTGGATGGTACTTTTTAAGAACTTGAGTACACTATTCTTATAGTAAATTTAATGCTGATTCCGAAAATGTGGTCAAAATCTAATATTGAACGAAGTAAAGTGGAGAAATTCGAGTTTAAAAGGAAAAAAACACGGTTTTCCTGAAAAAACCTTTGAAAAATCATATCTCGAGAACGGATTGAGATAAAAATATGCAGTTGGCGGCATTTTACTCCATTTTTGATGTAGTTTCACCCAAATTTTTGTTTGCATCTGCGAGGGAATCACCCTGTATATGTGTGTGCATGCGCGCGTCCGTCCAGACGATAACCCTCCTTAGGATTCAGATAAAAATTCCGTTCTTGCGCCAAAAAATCAAGCTCTCCAAACGAAAGGACGAGCTCAGCATTTTCACTCAGCATTTTTTTAGTACATTAAATTGGTCAGATTTAAAAAAAGTGCTGAAAAAATCACTATAAATTGCAAAAAACGGCTAAAAATTGTTAAATTTATATTTTTAGCTGAATATTGCTCAGCTAAAATTCATTAACTATAAAATAAAAAATTAAAAAAATTATGTACAAAATTATGCTGAAAAATGTATTTAAATTTAATTAAAATGTGCTAAAAATTCGATAAAATCTTCAAAAAAGTTAAAAATTCAAAATCTCTTTTTGAATCGCAGAATATTATTTAGACCGAGTTTTTTGTCATAAAACTGGTAAATAACAATTAATTCATTTTCCCTCAAAGTGCTTAATTTTCAAAACAATGTAACATAATGTAGTACGATAATTTACGAAAATTCGCTCATACGATCATGCTGCATGACTGGAACTTTTTTTTTTTTTTTTTAGTTTTGCGCATGCGCTATAGTTATTACTGTACCAATCGTGATATAATTCATAGGGAATTTGTGTAACATATACCCATCTACTCTCTGAGTTTGAACAAAATCAGACCAATAGATGATAAGAAATCGACGTTATGCCGCACAGACTACTATTTGTGCGACGGCAATGAAACTTGTAGGAGATCGTCTAGAAGGTATCCCGCAAAATCCCTGAAAATTCTATCAAAATCGTGCCATTGGACTTGGAGTTTTGCCTGTGTCAATCGGTATTAGTTCCGCGATGGCCATTACTCTACCGATCGAGATGACATGTAATATGTAGGGTACTTTTCCAGAACATATAGGTACTCAATTACTTACCAAGTTTGAACGAAGTCGGACCAACAGATGGTGAGAAGACGACGTTATGAGAAATTCACGTTTGCGCATGCCCACAAGGTACTGTTAATTCGACGGAATTGAAAATCATAGGGGACCCTCTAGAAGCTAACCCGCACAGTCACTGAAAACTTGATCGGAATCGGACCGAAACTTTGTATAGTTTTGGTCGTGACAAGGATTTACCACAGACATCATGCAGACAGACACGGAACCAAAATTGATCAGCAAGCTCTGAAACGCAATAAGCAAGTGAAAATTTTGATTTTAGACGACAAACATTTTTTCCTCTTCATTCACGAACACGGAAGCAACAAGTCTGGCTCAACGCTGGAGCATCTTCCAGGTAGTCCAGCTCCTCCTGGGCTATTAGTTCTTCCAACAGATCTTATTGGTCGATGTCGTTCTCATCATCGTTGAGGTTGGTTTCCGGGAATCCCCCCCCCCCCTCCCTAAATTTTCTACGAGGGCCTCGAGGTCGAAAACTTGGATTTATCGCTGTTAGGCATGCCCAAACAGCATACAAAAATTTCATCAACTTCCCAATTAATTACAGCAACACTCCTTTTAGCGAATTTTTGAAGAAAATTAAGCTATTGCTCTCGTCTCAAAATCTGTAGAATGTGAATTTTTGAAAAGCTTTTATGCAGAAATCCGTTTCAGGCTATTCTGAATCATATTCTGAAGTTTAACGCATTTTTTTATGTATGTATGTATGTATGTATGTGTCATTCCAGACGATAACTGTCCGTAGAATTGTGCTAGAAACTTCAAACAAATTTTAAAATGTTAAGGACACAAAACGAAAGTTCAAGTTCGTTGGCCAGCATGATCGGATTACATCTTCGGGTCGAAATTTTCAAAAATGTAGTCAAAAATTTCAAAATAACCTGTTTTTTGCGATTTGTTGTGCGAAATAATTTTTTCAGCATACTAACATGTGGTATATTCGGAATCAGCGTAAAATTTCCTATAAGAATATGTATCAAGTTTTCCAAAAATTTCAAAGTTGAAAAATCAGTCAAAAATCGAAATAATGCCGTTCGCTAGTTGTAAAAATCGGTAATATTTGCATGAAACATTGTCCAAATTCAGATTGAACTACTCTTCTGGAAGTATCCCTGTATAACCAATCCTAGAACCATGCTGTTTAAAACGTAGGTAGTAGGTGCTTAAAAAAAAAAAAAAAAAAAAAATGTAATCACAACTGATGAGTTTACTCTGTGCATGTGTTAATAATTTGATTCCATGTTTGTCTATCAAAATCATAAACTAAAATTTCTCAACACGATCAATAGCGACTGAAATGTCGAAGATTTCTTCAAAAATTCGCTCATGGGGTCATGCTGCAGGACTGGACTTTTATGCCATGTCAACTGGACTATAAGGCCACCAAACTCTGTATAAATTAAAGGTGTCGAAGCTATTGTAGAAATTTTGTAGGGAAACATGTAGCCAGCTCCTAGTCTACTAGATAACCAATGAGAAATATTTAATCTACGTGATAATTATTTAAAACATTTTAGTGAAATGTACATTCATGTTATGGGTATGAGGAAGGCTTATCTATTAACATTTAGCTATGACTAAGATAATAAATAACACGAGCATTTATTGTTTTTCTTTATAGAGAAAATGTTTTTTGTAAACATGATGGTCAATCTAGTCCCCCTCCTCTACTCCGAAGGTTTAGTTGCGGAGTTCGAAAGAATTCTATATCGAACAAGTTTCGACAATGATGAGGATCTGTGGAATATTCGCGTGATATTCCACAACTATGATCATATCCAGTCGCACCGTTCGAAAATCAAATTTATTAAGGCCGTCGTCCGATACTGTCTAAGAGAAACGGACGACGGCTACAAGTCGGAGGAAGAGGAGGAGGAAGAGGAGTGGGAGGAGGCAGATGAGGAGGAGCACGAAGATTCGGGGGTGGACGTCGACTCCGAAGAAGAAGAAGAAGAAGAGTGAATGCTTTGTTGCTTCATGAGGTATATTCTCTCATATGTTATACGTACGGTGACCATATTTATCTTAAGCAAAATCGGGACGGATAGAACTATCAAGGGGGTCTGAGGGGTATAGAATACCCTCCATGGGGAGGAGGGTCCGGGGGTCCACCCCCGTAAAAGTTTGAATTTTTTACCCTTTAAAAGTTTGTTTTTAAGCCTATTTCATCCATTCAAACATTGGTTTATTAAGAGCTTCGTATCAAACTAAAAATATGTAATATTCATTAAAGAATGTGGCACTAAGAATTACATGACAAAATAATTTCAAGAAGTTTATTACATACACAGAAAGAATATGTACCTTTTGCACGAACAAACTGAACTTCACGAAC
Source organism: Adelphocoris suturalis (assembly GCA_030762985.1). NCBI lineage: Eukaryota > Metazoa > Arthropoda > Insecta > Hemiptera > Miridae > Adelphocoris > Adelphocoris suturalis. The sequence continues at coordinate 85,892,616 of CM061045.1, forward strand.
AACAGGTAAGTTTTTACAGTCAAATAAACAAACATTAATTTTCCAAAAAATGAAAAAATAAAAGTTAACTGAGCAGTCTGTTTACATCATTGTTCTTGTTATATTTTTTCAATAGGGCCAGGGGTACTCTTTTTACTCCAGTCGTACTTCTGCGTTGAGGAAAGTGCTCTCAGCAAGGAGTCGTCTTTTCTTATTTTGTCGTCCATTTCAACACACGACAAAGAACTGTTCATTTGGACAATTAGTAATGCTTTAACACAGTCTAGTGCCATTGAAGATTTGTCTGCGGTCCAAAAGTTGTTTATCAATGAGAAAGCTCGCTCGACTGAAGCATTTGTTCCTGGTAAAAAAAGAGCAAATTCTACCAGAGTTTTGAGATTAGGAACGCTTATTTCGTTTTTCTGCAAGTCCTGAAATAAAGTCTCCAGACTTCTCCTGTGACTATGATAATAGTTATGTTGTGTGTGGTGTAAAGAAATTCCACGGTACTAATCATTTATTTTAAAATAAAGCTAATAACTTTTCATGATGATTTGGTTTGAAAAAATCTTTATTGGTGAAAATCGGGACATTTCTTTCCCAATTCGGGACCCCGGGACACAGGCTTTAAAATCGGGACGTATGGTCACCGTAGTTATACGTCACTCAGCAAAAAAATTCCTAAGTACCTACCCAAAACTTTTCTTTTCCCCCTTAGTATCAGGTACCCCGAAAACGCTGTCCAACTTTCACTTTCATATCTCAAAAGTTGGGGGGGGGGGTTCTTTTGGGACACGCTGTATAATGGCAGAAAACCGCGCTGAGTACCGCAAAATTTGTATTTTTGGTTTGTGATTACATATTTGGTTTATTATCAAGAAATGAATAATATAGCATTTACAGATTTAATTCAACCTTTTACAGATTTATTTCAACCTTTTACAAATTCATTTAAACCTTTTACAAATTCAATTCAACTTTTTACAAATTCAATTCAACCTTTTACAAATTCAATTCAACCTTTTACAAATTCAATTCAACCTTTTACAAATTCATTTACACTCCACCGGAAGGGGTGGATATGGAAAGTAGCTGATTGATTAGGAGGAAAGTTAAGAAAGTGTGGCTTCAGTAACTGCACAAGATTGCGCTAACTACGTGATGGACATGTTCCTCGTTTTACCTGCCGCAGCTACAGGGCAGCCGTTACACTAGCTAAGCTAAAAGTGTTGTTTCTACTTTCCTTACCATCCGTAGGGTAATAGGAAAGATGTTTTTTTCTCGTGAGATCAATTGAAGGGTTGGAATGAGTTAAATTAGTAAAAAGTTGAATTGAATTTGTAAAAAGTTGAATTGAATTTGTAAAAAGTTGAATTGAATTTGTAAAAGGTTTAAATGAATTTGTAAAAGGTTGAAATAAATCTGTAAAAGGTTGAATTAAATCTGTAAATGCTATATAATCCCCTCTCAATTGGTATTTGTTGGTTTACGTTTAAAAATGTGTAGAATCCTTAAATCGAATAAGTTGAAAAAGAAAATCCGTCCGTCTGCCGTCCAGAGTTTTTCTCCAAAACTACTGGCTTATGAAAATCACATATCTAGTTGGTCCTAGAACCTCAACATCGATTTCTATCATCCCGAAAGGGAGAATTGAAGGACTGGAGTAATAAAAAAATCGAGGTCTCGATAACTTTCGAAATTCAACAATCCATTTCCTTGTATCCCGTTTCACTGCCTTTTTCACAACTTTATGTAGCGCATTGTATTCTTCTTGTGCTGTTGCCTTCTCTGGACGTGTTCGGCTGGTATTTATCCTTTCTTTTCTCGATACCAGCCCATGTGCCTTCAGTCATTCAGCACATTGTTAAGAAGATAAAAACACCCCATTTCTCCACTACAGCATCCCCCCCCCCTTCCCCAAAATCATTAAAATGCCTTGACATACTAAGGTACTGAACAATAAATTAGCGTGCTGCTATAATGTGTAAACATCCTGAATCGTTATCGAAAGGCGTTCTCCTTTTGCATGAAAACGCAAGACCACATTTGCCTGCTATAACCAGAAACTTAGGTACTGAATCATTCAACTGTACATTTTTTCCTAGCCTTTCATATTCTCTAGACCTAGCCGTTTGTGATTTTCCTTTCCACTTTGTTTATATGGAAAACGATGAGTACTTCGAGAAGGAAATGCAGACATTTAAATGAAGATTATGTGTAGTGAAAGGAAAAATGTTGCTCATTCTAAATAGAGTACAATTTTGTTACGTTTTTATTTTTTCCTTTGTCATTTGAAACGGTATTAGATCAGGAGGTAATCTATATAATCCTTTTTTTCATCCACAATTCCCAACTCCTTAACTTGTGAATTTCCCAACCCAACTGAAGAAGGGAGAAGAGAGAGCAGAAAAAAATTAACTCCCAAGTCGAAGTTGTGAATTTCCCAATTAATGAAGTAATGAGGGGGGGGGGGGGGGGGGGCAAGCTGGAATTTTCCAACTCTAACACCTTTTCTGCAAAAGGGTTTAAAAAGAAACCTTTGTCACTTGAAACAGTATTAGATTAGAAGGGAATCTATATAATCCTTATTTCCATCCACAATTCCCAACTCCTTAACTTGTGAATTTCCCAACCCAACGCAACTTGAGAATCACCAAATCATCATATATACAGGTACTGATTCATTAAAAATTTCCTAGAGCAGAATTTAAAAATGCCGATATCTCAATTCAATCTTGTGCACATTTAAAAGAAGTACGTTACTTTAGTAGATAGGTAGTGAGAGGGGATGCTGTGCAACTTGAGACCTGAATGTAAGAACTAGGTAAGTTTTTGTTAGCAACTGAAGGTTGAACAGATGCTATTAATTCTATTTTTCCAACTAGGTAAGTACCTAATAGATCGTTTTGTAAAAGGGACCATCGTTTTCCCGAGAGAAATCCGAATATCCATTAATAATTTGGGAGTCAAAAACAATTTCTCCATAAACTATCAACCGTACCTACTCTACATAAGGCAATCATTAAATGATGCATTTATCAACTACCTATTCGATACATAAATTTAAATTGAAACAGCAAATTGTCCATCAATCTGCGATGTCCAGAACCCGATTCCCCAACTTTGCATGAACAGTGTGGATCATTGATTCTAACTAGCGTCCCAAAATTTTCTAGATTTGTTAATTCCTATCTAAAGTTGAAAATAATAATATCGCAGATTCTTCAAAGTGCATACTATGCGAGCAGGAGTAAAAAATTGGTAGGTATGTCTGTCTATTGTTTAGTCTGCCTCCTTTGTGTTTTCGTGTATTGGCGTCTTATCCTCGTTTACCGCGATTTTCCCCCCACCCTTACAATGTACAGCTGGACGTCCAGTTATCGAAAAAAAAAGGTGGGAACCTGCCGCCTATAAAACTGTGGGAAATTGACATGATTTTTTCATTCTTATTTCATCTTGTAAATCTTTACAAGCTTGTTCCAGTGGTATACTGATATTGCTGAAAATCTCCTGCAGAACCCAATAAAAGTGAATAAAATTGCTTCCCGAGTTGGATCTTAGATGTCTTTGGTCTGCCCACCATAAGGACAGACTAAAGACAAGAGAGGGCAGGCTGAAGACAACATTCAAATTGCCATTTGAAAATCGCGATTTATCTAGTTTTTTATTGCACTAAAAGTTGAATTATTGTTGTTTGTTTTTAAATATGATTAATAATAATTTAATACCTACATTATTAAATTAGAATGTCTTAAATATGGAAGGAAAGAAGATACAATGCGTGATGGTGAGTTTGGGGTCTACCGACTCAAAGCATCCATCAAATTCCACGTAGATGGCATTTATTTTTTCATTTATTCCTAAAAAGTTGGGTTCTTTATAGCTTGGGGTAATTTTCGTAAATATAGCAGACTTGAGAAATAGCCATGGCACTTCATTTGATTACGCATGCACTTCATCGTGCAACATTACTAGTAATTCGTTACTTTTAGTGACATCATCCCATTGCAATATAAATATAAAACTATAATTTTATTTTGTAGAGGATAGATTTGAGTGTAATATTTTTAAATGGAACCACGAAACTGAATGGGACCACTGAGACAAATTATTTTCTTTGTTGTATTGTTTAGATATTAAAATTTTATTGGGAATTAGGTAAATCGAGTAGGTAATGTATTTATCTAAATAATAGATCTTACAATTTCATTTTATTTTGGTCCCTCACTACCGAAGGAAGGGTAATCATGCAAGAAGTTGAAAACAACTTTTTCTCCAAAATCAAAATGTCCACTTGTTATTAGCGTTTCAGAGATTTAGGCTCTGTCTCTGTCCGTCTGCATGTGCCAATTCCTTGTCGCGCTCTAAACTAAACCTACTAAGTTTTAGTCTGATTTTGATGAAATTTACAGGGATTGTGGGGTTAGCTTCTAGGAGGTCCCCTATGAATTTCGTTGTTGTCAGATCAATAATGGGGTTTGGCGTATTCGCAAACGTGAAATTATTATAAGGTAGGTTCCTGACAATCTATTGGTCCAATTTCGTTCAAACTTGGAGGGGAGTTTGGTATGACTTTCAGAAAAATTCCCTTTGAATTTTATTACAATTAGTTGAGTAATAACTACGAAAACTAAAACATAATGAACTATGAAAACTGAAGTTGCTTGACATACATGGCATTCAGACACTAATGGACCGATTTTGATGAAATTTTAAGAAATCATGTGGCTTAGCTCCTAGATGTTAGAAATTCCATTGCTGCAGAATCAATTGTAGTTAGTTCGCAAGTGCAACCATGAGTTCGTGATGACGTCGATTTGGCCGCAATTGGTTCTTCCAACTAACTGTATACGTCCATGTTACAATAAGTGAGGAAGCCATACAGCCCACCTAACTTGGCGGAAGTTTTCTTAAACGTTGGGGTTCAGATTGTTTCGAAAAATTAATGAATTATAGAAACATCTAGTCCGCCTGTACATTGTTTTTCTACTGCCAGTACATGTCTTTAGTCTGCTAATAGGTTTTCCTAATTAATGAATAATTACTTAATCAAGAACAACCTATAAAATGCATTCAGAATGGTGTAAGGGTGACTTCTGATTTTTGGGAAAAATTAATTTTAATTAGGTTTTCTTAAAATGGTGGGAGTGGATTGTCCCTTTCATGTTAAACGACCCTACTAAGTAAATAGGCTAGTACCTCTCTACGTGTTCTACGAAATTGTTACTCTTACCAATAAAAGCGCACAACCACAGTGTGCACAACCACAATCATAGTTGAATTATGAACGAATAAAAAATGTTTCATTATTTTATTTAATGTTTATCTTTGAATAAACGCATTTAGAAATTAAATAATGATATGGCTTTGATCGGAAAATTTTCTCAATTTTGACAAAAAATGATGTAATTATGACTAGGAAATTTGTTCTATCATAATTTGAATCATTTCATTACTTCTGAATTTTCGCTCCGAAGAGTTGGGAAAGTCACAAGGTTCACCCTTGGCACTGGTGACAACTGTCAAAGAATGTCGATTTCATTAATTTTAATTTATTAATTTTTTTCAGGGGAGCACAGGGAAGGACGCAAGACAAACTGGGAAAATCCCGATCCACTCACAAAGGCTTCCAACTGTAAATACTTAAATGATGGTTTCGTAGCCACACCATACCTATCTCAGATGGTGTAGGGTCCGGCAATGCTACTGCACGAGGAGTCAGTCTGTTCAAAATATACACAGATGTTAGGATGGGCTCACCCCACATCTCATCATGAACTTCCTTATTAAAAACTAAACACCTGGCCAGTTCCATTACTATCCTTGTATTCCTTTCATCCTTTCCATTATTTTCCGGATTCCTGTGAATGGTGTACACCAAATCAATCCCGTTCGTTCTCCTCACATAGGTAGTTTTTGAAACGACCTGGAGGTATATTCGCCTCCATTATCACATCTAACACTACCAAAACGCTTACCGAACTTATTCTGAACTAAGCTCATATCGAAAATGAAATTCAACATCGCCTTTGTCCTTCATATAACATATCGAAATTGCTGAAATGATCTATGAATGACACAATTTACTGCCTTCCATCATGTTTCGGAGGTGTTATTCGTCCACAAACATCATAGGACACGATCTCCAAAATAGGCTTTGCTTTTTGGTCAGGTGGTATTTCTTTCTTGAATGCAGCCCTAGTTTGTTTGACTCTCATGCAAATTCACAGATACCATCAATCGGGTACTTACTTGAATGACCTCCTATGCATCAGTAGCGAATCTCGGCTCGTGGAGACCAATAGAGACCTCAACCAAAGAGAAGTATAGTAAAGGATGCCACGCTTCACATCAACCAAAACAATTCGACCACTTTTCTACAATTTTTACATGTTCCTCTTCGAAAAACCCCTGCACGCCACATTTGACAATCTGGGTAACTGATAACTGTTAAAACAAATTTATCGATGGAGGACAATTGACAGGATAGGCAGAAGGTATTTTTCTCCTCCAATTGTTACAAAAAGGTAGACACCTATTCATTCTTAAGCAGTTTAATTTTACAATGTTTATACCAATGTAGAACCGTCTCCTTTAGCTACACTTTTTCAAACAGAGGATGTAAAATTTCGATTGATGATTGATCTCTGGGGCTTTTCTATGACTGATGATTTCTAGTTTCAATAGAGTTTTATTCACCTAGCCTCCCTCCACTTCCTAGTGGACCGAAACTCAGCAAGCATGGCGGGTCGTCTCTACTATTATTAACCCTTTCACGACCAGCGATGTAGGTACATTTTAAGATACCAAGGGGTTGTTAGACTGCAGTAAAAAAATATTTTGGTGTTAGAGCAGTTGGGGAAAGTGTTTTTGTTTGCCATTGAAATTGAGGGTGAAAATTGCGACAAGCGTGCTAGTTTTTGTGCATGTTTATTCGGGCGTAGTTCCGTATGAGTCCCCACTTTCAAACCAATTTAAATCTATCATTAAACTTGAAAAAAAAAAAAAAAAAAAAAAAATTGACTACTGTTTCAGAAACCACGGAATCTCCACTTTCCCATGAATTCATGATAAATTAACTTTCTTCTTTGCGTACGTGAGAAATAGGGAATTGAAAAAAGTGGAGACACATACGGAACTACTTGATTAGTCAAAAAGTTCCGTATAAGTTCCCACGCTATTCGTGAGTCATTAAGTTGAGCAATGAACCCTAAAACCCTTTTGTTGTTGATCTCTGACCAAACAAAGTTGATGTTTGTAGTGTGTAGGATGATAGAGACTCTTGAATAAACATGCACCTTATACCTACCAACAGACTAGGTTGTCAACCGCCTACTGAGAGTCGGGCTCGCCTGAACTGGGCACTAGCGACAACTTAACCACCTGAACTAGGCATTTTCCAAATCGTAGGTAGGCAGGGTCTGCTCCAGAATGTGTACTAAGGCATTGACTACTTGATGTTGTGTATTTTTGAGATGCGAGCTTGTGAACATCCTGACCACCAAACTATACACATCATTCGGACCTATATATCCAACTAATCTGAATTTTTAGTATGGGATTGACTAGGTACTTGATGTTATGAATTTTTTGAGTTGCGAGCTTGCGAGCATCCACACGACCAAGCTGTATCTCATCATTCTGACCTATATGTCCAAGTAATCCAAATTTTTACTAAGGGATGGTCATTCTGTAGCAATGTAATAAGCATATCAGCCCTTGAAAAATGCAGGTGATCGTCCTCATCCATATCCCCGTCAACAAAATCCTCATCTTCACTCAGCGGATTGGTTACATTTCCCGTAGTTCATTCCTGTTAGACACTTTCTTCCTATCCATCTTTTGAAAACACAAAGGCCGACACCTACAACAGTCAAGAATGTGTCAAGGTGTTAGGAGACAAGGGTCGCGTGCCTCGACAAACAGGGTGGGATGATGGGGTGAGGAGAGATTGGAAAAAATAGAACCAGGTACGTCTGTTCATCTTTGAAAGAAAAGGTTTGATTCACTAGGCCACCGATAGATCGCAGGAGAATGTCAAAAACTATTAAGAAACGGAGGTACGGATATATGGGAGCTGGGCAGGCTTGTTACACGAACATAGGTCTGAATATATCCGTACCTTGGCAGGCTTGTTACTCATAAATAGGTCTGGATATATTCGGATCTGGTCCTGAAAGGTTTAATGCCCGAAAACCAACAACTGTTACTGTTCAAAATCGCCTTGGGATGTAAGCTTGGCACCTATTCTTTCTTAGGGAGTATAATTATTCCAATGTTTATACCCAATGTAGAAACGTTTCCTTTAGATACACTTTTTCAAACAGAGGATGAAGTAATTCGATTGATGATTAATCTCTGGGGCTTTTCTATGACTGATGATTTCTAGTTTCATACAGTTTTAGTCACCTATCCTCTCTCTGCTTCCTAGTGGACCAAAACCCAGCGGTCATGGTGAGTCGTCTCTACCAATTATTAAGCAGAGTATGCCGGCGGATCCTAGTGAAACAGCATTTGGCCAACTCCCAAGGAGCCGAACATATCATCAAATCCCCCATTCTCTACCCCCAAACGCGATAGGGGGGATTTAAACCCCAACCCCCTCACTATAAAAGTCAAGGACTGGACTGTAGTGAGCTGGGAGCCCCTTGTGAGATCCAGTCTGGTAAGGAAGAAGAAGACCTTCTGTCCGAACAGTTGGTAGGCTTCACCGAACTAAGGTAGTTAGTTTCAAATTGTCATTTTTTCATTTTCATATTATTCATACTTTATAAATGTATGTAATTAAACTTTATTATTTTTTATCTAATTAATTTTGAGATTAATACCCAAAAACCAACAACTGTTATTGTTCAAAATCCTCTGGGGTTAATAATCAAAGCACTTATTCTTTCTTGGGCAGCTTAATTATTCCATTATTTATTCCCAATGTAGAACCGTTTCCTTTAGCTACATTTTTTTCAAAATAATATTGACATTATTTTCATACAAGAGTCTCACGTTTATAAAAATAAAGATGGAGGCTAAACATAGTCTTATAATTTAATATACACCCATTCAGGTGGTATTACACCTTGTTCTTGTATTCTTGTCCACAATAAATAGGGACAGTGACTTACTGAAACAACTACAAGGACCTCACTTCGGTCATCATCTCAATGAAGAATAAAGATGGCTGTGTGAGGAACTCTGTCTACACCTCCGCATATTGCTCTAGCAACAGACGGACACCAACCCACCTAACACTGGAGGAACTCTTGACTGGAGTCAAACCAATGGTCATCACAGTGTCAAAGAGGCTGACACAAACGCCAATTGAACCACTTGCTGTAAATGGGTACGACAAGGTAGGCACCTATTCTTTCTTAGACAGTTTAATTATTCCAATGTTTATTCCCAATGTAGAAACGAATCTATCATCAAACCCATATCAGTCAAAATACTGTTGACATTAGTTTAATACAAGAGCCTTTCGTTTGTAAAGATAATGTTGGAGGCTTAAACTTAATCTCATAATTTAATATACGAGGTATGATCAAAAAGTATCCGACTTTTGTTCATAAAATAAACGTTTATTATGATATAATTATTTAATACAAATCCCCTTCAAAGTAGTCCCCTTGGGCTGCCACACACTTCTCCCAACGCTTCTGCCACTGTTGAAAATATCGCTGGAAGTCCTCCTTCGGTATGGCTCTCAGATGGTCTGTCGCATTCTGCATAATGTCTTCTCTGGTCTGAAATCTGGTCCCTTTTAGTGGCATTTTCAGCTTTGGGAAAAGCCAAAAATCGCAGGGAGCCATGTCAGGAGAGTAGGGGAGGTTGACGAACCACTGAATCACAAAATTTTATGCAATAACGGTGTTCGAATTTTTCTGAGATTTTAAAAACAATAAAATCCGACGACACTCACTTGCACCTGTCCAATCATGAATGGCCTGACGCCGACTGACTTGTATTGGAGCTGTAGAAAAAAATGAGCATGCGCACTAGGCATGCTCACAACCACACATCGAGCCCCGCCCCCATAGCTGCGTTTGTTTGACCAATAAAAATTAAGGTCGGATACTTTTTGATCATACCTCGTACACCCATTCAGATGGTATTACACCTCGTTCGTGTATTTTTGTCCACAGTAAATGGGGAAAACAACCTCCTGGAACAAAAAAGACGACATCACTTCGGTTATCATCTCAATGAAGAATAGAGATGGCAGTGTGGGAAACTCTTTCTAAACTTTCACATATTGCACTAGCAACAGACGGGCGCCGATCCCCCCCACCACTAGGGGAACTTGAACCAATGGTCATCACACTGTCATAGAGGCTGACAGGAACGCCCATTCAACTACTTGGGGTAAATGGGTACAATAAGCTGGGCACCTATTCTTTCTTAGACAGTTTAATTATTCCAAATGTAGAACCAAATCTATCATCAAATCCCCCCCCCCCCCCTCCACTACATCCATAAGTGAAGGGGGGGGGGGGGTTAATAACACATCCCTCCCCCCCTTGTCATTATAAAAGTCAAGGACTAGAATGTAGAGAGTGAGCTGAGAGCCCAGGTAAGACGAGCCCTTATAAGATCCTGTCAGGCAAGGAAGAAGAGGACCTTCCGTCCAAACAGATAGTAGGCCTCACCTAACTTAGGTGGTTAATTTCAAATTGTATCAAGTTTTTTTTTTTTTCTTTTCTTTTTTTTCATTTTCTTATATAGGAAAAATGAAAAAAAATTGATATTTACTACAGTTAATTAAACCTCCTCCATGAAATTGAAAAAAAAAAAAAAAAAAAAAAAAATCAATTCAAATAAACCTACAACACTCCACAGTAGCTACTGTCGATAACATTCAAAATAATATTGACATTCTTTTAATATACGAGCCTCACGTTCATAAAAATAAAGTTGGATGCTTAAATTATAAGATTATGGTTAGTATATTCCTATTCAGATGGTATTACACTTCATTCTTGTATTCTGGTCCACAGTAAATGGGGACAACTTCCTGGAACAACAAAAAGGACATGACTTCGGTCATCATCTCAATGAAGAATAGAGATGGCAGTGTGAGGAACTCTGTCTACTCCTCCGCGTATTGCTCTAGCAACAGACGGACACCAACCCCCCTAACAATGGAGGAACTCGTTGACTGGAGTCAAACCAATGGTCATCAGTGTCATAGAGGCTGACATGAACGCCCATGACAAATCCCCCTGGGGTAAAAGGTACACGGATGCTTATGGGTGAAGCATTTCACGTTTTTATTCTCTCAAGTGATCTCTGTATTCTGAATGGTGGGGGTACCTACACATTTGTTGGGGCAGGGGCTCAATATAATAGACATTACACTTTTGTCCGGCTAATTAATTTTGAGATTAATACCCAAAAACCAGCAACTGTTATTGTTCAAAATCCTCTGGGGTTAATAATCAAAGCACTTATTCTTTCTTGGGCAGCTTAATTATTCCATTGTTTATTCCCAATGTAGAACCGTTTCCTTTAGCTACATTTTTTTCAAAATAATATTGACATTATTTTCATACCAGAGCCTCAAGTTTATAAAAATAAAGATGGAGGCTAAACATAGTCTTATAATTTAATATACACCCATTCAGGTGGTATTACACCTCGTTCTTGTATTCTTGTCCACAGTAAATGGGGAAAACAACCTCCTGGAACAACAACAACAAGGACCTTACTTCAGTCATCATCTAAGTGAAGAATAGAGATGGCAGTGCTAGGAAATTTGTCTACACCTCCGCACATTGCTCTAGTACCAGACGGACACCAACCCCCCTACCACTGGAGGAACTCATTGACAGGAGTCAAACCAATGGTCATCACAGTGTCAAAGAGGCTGACACAACGCCAATTGAACCACTTGCTGTAAATGGGTATGATAAGCTAGGCACCTATTCTTTCTTAGGCAGTTTGATTATTCCAATGTTTATTCCCAATGTCGAACTGTCTCCTTTAGCTACACTTTTTTAAACACAGAATGTAAAATTTCGATTGATGATTGATCTCTGGGGCTTTACTATGACTGAAGTTTTCTTGTTTCAATAGAGTTTTAGTCACCAAGCCTCCCTGCACTTTCTAGTGGACCAAAACTCAGCAAACATGGCAGGTCGTCTTTAGTATCATTAAGCAGAATATTCGGCGGACCCCAGTGGACTGGCATTTTGCCAACTCCCAAGGAGACCGAACATATCAAATCCCTCCTCCGCTACCCCCAAACGGGATAGTGGAGATTTAAAAACACATTCCCTTCCCCCCTCCCTATAAAAGTCAAGAACTAGAATGTAATGAGCTAGGAGTTCATGAAGAAGAGCACTTGTTAGATCATTTCAGGCAAGGGTTAAGAGGACATTCAGTCTTAACAGTCAGTAGGCTTCACCTAAAGTAGTTAGTTGCAAATTTTAACAACAAAAATTTTTTAAATTTATTTAATTATTTATATTTTTTTAATTTTTTATATAAGAAAATGAACATTAGAGTCATTCATACTTAATACAGGTAATTACATCTCCTTCATGAAATTGAACAATTATGAAATCAATTCAAATAAACCCACAACACTCTTGAGTACATATTGACATTATAATATTGACATTATTTTATCACAGTCATTTTATTACAGTCTCATTTTATTACAGCCTCAGGTTTATAAAAATAAAGTTGGAGGTTTAAACTTAATCTTATGATTTATAATATACACATTCAGATGGTATTACTCCTCGTTCTTATATTCTTGTCCACAGTAAATGAGGACAAAAACTTCAAGGAACAACAACAAGGACATCACTTTGGTCATCATCGCTATGAAGAATGAGTGAGGAACTTTGTCTACACCTCCGTATATTGCTCTAGCAACAGACGACACCAATCCCCCTACCACCGGAGGAACTCATTGACTGGAGTCAAACCAATGGTCATCACGAGTGTCATAGAGGCTGACACTAACACCCATTCAACCACTTGGGGTAAATGGGTACAATAAGCTAGGCACCTATTCTTTCTCAGGCAGTTTAATCATTACAATGTTTATTCCCAATGTAGAACCATCTCCTTTAGCTACACTTTTTCAAATGAAGAATTTAAATTTTTGATTGACTATTGAATTCTGGTTGAGGTGCGGCTTGAACATTAAAAATAAATAAAATAAAAAGCAAAGATAGGCCATTATTTTATGTGCATAGAAGGGCTATCCTTTTCCCCGTCTGTTAGCGAATTTTTGAAGAAAATTAAGCTATTGCTCTCGCCTCAAAATTTGTAGAATGTGAATTTTTGAAAAACGTTTATGCAGGAATCCGTATCAGGCTATTCTGAAGTTTAACGCATTTTTTAATGTATGTATGTAATCCTGGATGTCCAGGTTGTCAGTGGCAGCGTGGACATGGAGCAGACCTAGTGGGCTAAGAAAAGTAAATATGATAGAAATGATCTGCGACAAGCGATATCTGAGCTAAAAGGAGTGGCACCTAATACATCAAGGTTATGGCTGCGACTGTGTCATGGCTCGGGGTGTGGTGCGGGAAAAGCGCCGTAAAGTTACTCGAGTTGGGCATCTCGGCAGGAGTACTCCGTGGTATCACCACCCGCGTCCTGAGGGGTTCTTACTTGAACTGGTGGTCATTTTATAGGGGCACTTCCTTTCATCCCATTCTTCCTCCTCGTCCTGCAACTTCCCTTATCCCTAGAGCTGGCGTCGGGTAAACCTGGGCGTCCTCCCCAATTTTTATTTTATTTGTTTATTTTTAATTCAATGGTGTGCCCCCTCCGCCTTTGAGGGGAGTTTTGTAAAAAAAAAAAAAAAAAATTATATGTATATATGTATGTGTCATTCCAGACGATAACTGTCCGTAGAATTGTGCTAGAAACTTCGAACAAATTTTAAAATGTTAAGGACACAAAACGAAATCAAGTTCGTTGGCCAGCATGATCGGATTACATCTTCGGGTTGAAATTTTCAAAAATGTAGTCAAAAATTTCAAAATAGCCTGTTTTTCGCGATTTGTTGTGCGAAATAATTTTTTCAGCATACTAACATGTGGTATATTCGGAATCAGCGTAAAATTTCCTATAAGAATATGTATCAAGTTTTCAAAAATTTCAAAGTTGAAAAATCAGTCAAAAATCTAAATAATGCCGTTCGCTAAGTAGTTGTAAAAATCGGTAATATTTGCATGAAACATTGTCCAAAATCAGATTGAACTACTCTTATGGAAGTATCCCTGTATAACCAATCCTAGAACCATGCTGTTTAAAACAGTGGTAGTGGGTGCTTGTTAAAAAAAAAAAAAAAAAAATGTAATCACAACTGATGAGTTTACTCTGTGAAATATTTTTAATAATTTGATTCCATGTTTGTCTATCAAAATCATCAACCAAAATTTCTCTACACGATCAATTGCGACTGAAATGTCGAAGATTTCTTCAAAAATTCGCTCATGGGGTCATGCTGCATGACTGGACTTTATTTTTCTGTTGGAAGTGTCTTTCAAACAGGATTGTATCTTTCAAACCTTCGGCGATCAGAGGTTGGAATACAAAGTTCAGAGTGTGTACCCAAGTTTCGACGGAATAGGAAGAGCATAGCTTGGATGGATGGATGGACAAATGGAGTTCCATTATTACAATATAATCAAGATAGAGTTAGAGATGTGGAAGTAGGAAGGAAAAACCAAGTCTTCTTTAGCCCCTCCCTCCCATATTTTTTTATGCTTTTCACAATCAAAATCTACAAATACACGCTAACAATAGAACCTAATGCTACTTAGGTACTAATATCCTGATCAGCATAATAAAGAATGAAAGAATTTAATATTATTGGGTTAAAATAATAACAAAACTTGCGACTAATGACCCTTCTGATTGAGGTGATCCCTTAAAAAAAAAAAAAAATAAATAAATAAATAAAAAATAAATAACAAACTTACAACAACTGACAAAATTTCAAGTCTCTGTCTACTATTCGCAATCCAATCAAGAACGCCCAAACAACACCAACAATCTCCTGCATCAACTAAAATACATTTCCTTTATCAAAACGACCCAGATATCAATCATTTTTCTCACTTCAAGGTGTAGGTGTATGGTTCTTCATAATACAGAGCCTGAAGAAGTGGGGTTTAGCATCGTTCATCAAAAACATAAAAGGATACTGCGTTTTTTCGTTATATTTTCATACGATTACTAGTTAATTAACGACAAACAAAGCAAAGCATCATGATAAGTTTTGGTAGAAGTGATATTAACCTTGTCTCTTCAAGAAAAAAATCCTACATCAGTCCTTTCATTAAAACCAATCTAATCAACACAATCACCAAACATTCACACCTAGCCCGCCCCTCCAACCAATTCCACCTGCAGTATATGTTATGATGGATTCATGCAAGTTTATGGGTTTTAATTTTTCGGTCTAAAGAAGGGGGCATAGCATTCCTCGTAAGTGCTCGCCAAAACGGAGGAGACTGCATTCTTTCGTTCTACTTCCACACAGTTGATAAATATGTATCATGATAAACGCAGGAAATCTTTTAAATAAATTTCATTAGTAGTAGAATATGGCAAAGCGTAGAGGACTTGTACATAATTTGTACCTTGGGAGTTTTCTATTCTATGGACTTAATTTCAGGTGGAGTTGGATCGAACAGAACCAATAATTGTTGCAACAGCCGTCCTTCATAACGTGGCAATTCTTATGAAGGAAGAAATGCCCAGTGTAGACAATCAAACTTCGAATGTTGTAGAGGAGTCTTCTTTTGATACTGTTATTGTGAATGACATTCAGGAGCGTGATGCTGACCACTGTAGGAGATTTATTAATTATTTTTCTTCCCTTAAAGAACAAAATTCTGTTCTTCTCAAGTAAATATTAATTTTTTATCGTCCATGTTGTTATTATTTATCTCCTACATTGTTTTACGTTTCTAGTTGCTCATTTATTATTAAGCTACGTTTCCCAATACTAGAGTAGTCCTTGACTGCACTGAAATTGAAGTCCCTATCCCTTCTTCAATGAAGTTACAGAAAGCGGTTTTTTCCCAGTACAAACAACGCCATACCTTCAAAGTACTCCTTGGGGTTGCTCCTAATGCCACCATTACCTACGTAAGAAGTTTATTTCCCTGGTTCGTATTCTGATTAAAAAAATCACCAATGAAAGTGGACCAATGGTCCTTTTCCATTCAGTAGCTGGAAACCTCGTAATTAGCGATAGAGGGTTTCTTATTTCTGATCTCTGTTCTCCTCTTGGTGTCAATGTGAATTTACCCCCTTTTCCTCCATTCACCAGAAATGAAGTGGTTGCTACAAGGCAAATCGCCAGAGCACGAATTCATTTAGAAAGTGCTATTTGCAGGTTGAAATCATTCAGGATTTCGGATTTCATTGCTCCCAATTTGAGAGAGCATGCCTCTGTAATTGAGGAGCTATTATATCTTTTTAACATTGGTAGGATCTGTTCAAGTTGTATATTTAGTTCCCATAGCTCATGTTGCGTTACTTCTTAGTTACTGATAAATACTTTGGAAAGAATCTCACTTCAAAATATACGTTCGTAAAACATGCCAACTATTCTATGTAAATGGTTAATCTTCTATCACAGAAATACACAATAGGAGCTGATATGGAAAAGCAGTTAAGTCCAAAAATCAAATTTCATAGGAACCCCCTCTGAACTCTTATCAGATTTTTTTGGACATAATCTCTTCTCCATGCAAAGGTCACACATTTATTCAGGGTGCGATCTAGCAAGGACAGGAGGACCTAAGGCCGTTGGTGTGACTGATTACTTGCACTTCGACGAAAAAAAATGTTCTTTAGATTTTTGGACTTAACTGCTTTTCCATTTCAGCTCCTCAATCGTTCAAGGTTTGCTCTGTGCTGGTTAATTTCCAGAACTATCTTTTAAAGGAGAATGAACAGTGTTTCATTCCACCGTAATGAGTGCGGTTATGGGGAACTATCAATAGCTTGGACTACCGATATCGTCAAAAACTATCATAGTTCCCCATCACTAAAAAGGAGAACCGGATCAGACATTGTTACCCTTTGCAAATGGCTAGGTCGCTGGGACTATATGGGGGAGGATCAAATCAGAATACAAATCAACTTATTTTATTTAATATTCCATTTGATCACAGCTGACCTTAATAAATTGGTATGGTATAATTGATGTTTTTACCTAGGTACAATTTTACTTTAATTACGATTTACCAATACATTTACTGTTCATGTTCTGAATTTCATAACCTTTTTTTTACTACATCTGGTCGCTTCCCTCTAACCAGTGCTACTTTGCATATTTCTTGCATTAAAATATTTGTATAATGAATCATTGAATGAAAGTTCCTACTGTTCAAGCTTGTTATTATTACATGCGTGTTTTTCCCTTCAATTACTGTTCATGTTCTGAATTTCATTACCTTTTTTTACTAAGACTGGTTGCTTCCCTCTAACCAGTGCTACTTTGCATTATTGTATAATGAATTATTGAATGAAAAGTTCCTACTGTTCAAGCTTCTTTTTAGTTACCTAAGTGTTTTTCCCTTCAATTACTGTTCATGTTCTGAATTTCATTACCTTTTTTTACTAAGACTGGTCGCTTCCCTCTAACCAGTGCTACTTTGCATATTTCTTGCATTAAAATATTTGTATAATGAATCATTGAATGAAAGTTCCTACTGTTCAAGCTTCTTATTATTACATACGTGTTTTTCCATTCAATTACTGTTCATGTTCTGAATTTCATTACCTTTTTTACTACGACTGGTTGCTTCTCTCTAACCAGTGCTACTTTGCATATTTCTTGCATTAAAATATTTGTATAATGAATTATTGAATAAAAGTTCCTACTGTTCAAGCCTCTTTTTAGTTACCTACGTGTTTTTCCCTTGCTGAGTAGCATAATTTAGTATAATTCTGTACATAAAATTGCTCTATCTTGCCAGCTTGAATTGATCAGAAAGTAATGAACACAAAAAAACACGCAAAACATTTCAAAGGGGCGAAAAATTAATAAAGACAATTTACAAATAAGCTTGTATTCCAAACAAAAGTCACAGGAAAATAAAGCATTTATAAACATTAGTGTTCTAGCAACCTAGAAATGTAATGAGCTGAATAAAATGTTTTTAATAAATTGATGTTTGTGGCCCACTCGGGATCTTTAGTCACAGTCACTAACATTGTTTCACACTCAGTGTAAACCATGAAATAACATTGGGATCTGTTTGTTGAGTACATTCGCTCTTGTACTTGGTGGTAGTAGGGATGGCTTTTCTTGAATGTCCCGTCTGCATTAAAACAATACTTGCTATCATTTAGGATGCCTGATGCAAATAAAACAAATGTGTTCGTTTCATACATTTATTCAATATCACTAACAGAATATAATACACCAATAATTTATTTTAAACTTCTCTAATAGTAAAGGAAAACACAGTGGATTAGGATATCTATCATACGTTTTTAACATAGGACAGGACCTCCAGTTATATCGGAGCATCCTGTCATTAAATGCCTTATCATTAGGGAATACCCTAGGAGGGTTTAATAGTACAATTGTTGGTGTTTTTTGTATGTGGGCATCACCCATAAATTTAACTTTGGCTGGAAGGGGATCACCCCCGAATAACATTTTTTAGTATCATAAGCAGCATTCTCACAATTAGGTTCATTCCATATTAACACCCTACGGTGAACACAATCTTGAAGAGGAAAATTCTATTAAAATTAGCTATACTACCTACATTTAGAAAGTAACCCGTGACCATATCAAAAAAGAAATTCTTCCCTGCACTAGGTGTGGACATTACCTCTATACAATTAACCTTAGGAATCTTTCTATCTAAAACTAGAGCTAGGGACTTTAAAAATTCTACTACTGCATCCCGTTTTCCTTCAAATTGGTACATTAATAATTTTGTGCACACATCCAAACTATCTTCAATATTCAAATACATAGTATTACTACAATCATAGGAACGGAAAACGGGCCATTTATCAGAATAGTAATTTTTAAAGTCTCTAATAGATCTATCTACACATAAACCCTCAAGGTGCGCCACAGCCCTTTGAAACACCTTATCCGAGGGTGTATTAAACCTAAACTTATTACTAAACTTCCACTGTTTCGTGGTGACTACATTGTGAAGAGGTACGCAGCAGATGGTTTCAATAAATGCTGTGATATCCTCAGGACATACTCGTTTGTAATTTCTATTCTGTTTTTTGTCAGTTAGTCTGTTTGGGTGTGGATCATTCCATGCCAAATCAACACACTTTAAATATAAATTTTACCTCGCCATTTTAGATTTTGCTCAAATTTAGTATATTCATAGTAGGTGTTGAGACTAAGAAAAATACTAAATTTTAAATTTTCATCTCAAACCGTTTCTTAAATATGGCTATGTAAACTTACAAAATCTCGCCAAAAAACCATGAACGGATTTTATACTATTCGCTCTAGGAACTGTCCTAATTGAGAGAGCTGGGAGAGGTATCATTTTGCAGCTTTTTTTATGCTCTTTCCAGTGATATACAACAGGACATAGGTTCTAAAAACAAAATTTTTGTCAAAATACAAAAACAAATTTTGAAATTTTGATTTAATTTTTTTCCAAAAAGTACATACCTAATTTAAAATTTTCAAAATATTCCTATAAATACTTAGTACTGTTGTAAACAATGTGTCAAAATATAAATATGGGATGATGATAGGTTCATTGTTGAAAAAAAAATATATATATATATCTGACACTAGTTTTCCACTGATATCCCGGTTTTGACTAAATAATGAACATACGTACATTTACCAAAGAGGTAAGCTATTTAATTAAATATATAAAGGTATACTATGTATAAAGGTAAAAAAATATCAGAAATATTAATTCAAAATACTATCTTGTTAAAACAAAACCAATAACCACAGATATATTCTAATAAAAATTAAGTTAATTAGGTTGCTTACTTTAATTTTATACAATTTAAAGTAAGTTAATCGCCTATTAATTAGTAAAACAAAAATCTTGAACATTTCTATAACAATAAATTTGAAAAAGGTATGAAAATAGTCTAAATAGTTATGTAATAATTCTGGTACAAACAGATTAATCAAAATTTACATAATATTATACATATTTATGATGATGAGTAAGTATACGAGTAGGTAAGTAAATGTAACACAATTGGTGCAGTACTAACGATAATGTTTGAACAACTATCTAGATTAACACTAACCTGAGGAAAAATTAAGTTTTGAGTTGACAGCAGTTTTCCTAAACATTATCTCAGTTTACGGATTTACATTTTGTAAAAGCCAGTTGGGTTTGGCTAAGATCGCTTTCAGCTAGAGTGTATGTTCTCCCAGTCGGTGTAATTGGATTTACTTTTGTTAGAACATCCACAACTGACACCCACAGTTGTGTGTAGGATAGGAGAATGATGTAGCTGGCCCACACGGATGAAGAAAAGTTATTTTGAACGAAATGTTCATTTGATTAATATGTTAAGATGAGAATATTTGTAGTTACCGGAACCTTCAATGTTTTTGTTTTACCCATTAATATTAGTTTACATTGTATAAAAAAGTAACTATCAACTTAATTTATATTAGAGTATATGCTTATTGGTTTTTTTTTACAAGATAGTATTTTGAATTAATACGACTGATATTTTTTTACCTTTATACATAGTATACCTTTACATATTTAATTAAATAGCTTACCTCTTTGGTAAAAGTACGTATGTTTATTATTTAGTCAAAACCGGGATATTAGAGGAAAACTAGTGTCAGATATATTTTTTTTAAACAATGAACCCATCATCATCCCATATTTATATTTTGTCACATTGTTTACAACAGTACTAAGTATTTATAGGAATATTTTGAAAATTTTAAATTATGTACTTTTTGGAAAAAAATTAAATCAAAATTTGTTTTTGTATTTTGACAAAAATTTTGTTATTAGAACCTATGTCCTGTTGTATATCACTGGAAAGAGCATAAAAAAAGCTGCAAAATGATACCTCTCCCAGCTCTCTAGCTCAATTAGGACAGTTCCTAGAGCGAATAGTATAAAATCCGTTCATGGTTTTTTGGCGAGATTTTGTAAGTTTTACATAGCCATATTTAAGAAACGGTTTGAGATGAAAATTTAAAATTTGGTATTTTTTTTAATCTCAACACCTACTATGAGTATACCAAATTTGAGTAAAATCTAATATGGTGAGGTAAATTGGGTGTGTTGAATTGACATGGAATGACCCGTGTCTTGTAGCAGCCCCATCAGGGCTACTACATGTCGAGTGAAGGGGTCCGGGGCTGATGTGTCTACCAACCTGCGGGAGCTCATTGTCATCTCTTTCCACCAATGTTTGGTGGGCACAGATTTCAGACGGCTCCAATCGCCTATCTGTAAGTGGACGAATGTCTGCCCAGACGGTTCCTCCACACGCTTCGAGTATGAGCCGTCTGGGCGCCTCACAAATGTATTGAATGAGACTGTCGAATTGATTGCCTCCAGCAGAGCTGGTAGCGTTTCCTACCAACCGAAGAAGGGGCATTTAACCTCAACAATCGCATCATCTCCAATGACACCATCAGGGGAGGCCCCCAAAACACCGGATTCGTCGAGCAAAATCCCACTAGGAGTGACCTTGACCTTAAACCCTTCTTCCAACTTCTTGATTGCTTCATTTTCGTGGTTTATGCCCCACTGTATACTCTTCACGTTTTCCAGGCAAGACTTTCCAAGAAGTCGGGAAAACAGTGATGGTGGATACCTGGAATGAAACAGTAATTACCATCAATTAAATAGCAAAGATAGTTATGTATTCAAAGTAAGTTAAGGAACATTTCCTCTACCATGGATCTGTGCATATGAACTTTTTTTTTTTTTTGGGAGGGGGTTCCCATTTTGAGCGACCATAACTCCTACATATCATGAGTAAACTGTCCAGTTACAATCCATACAGTAAACCTATCAGATACAGAATTTCGGAGGCTAGGACTTTCCGAAAAGGTGCAATGTAACGGGTATTAGTTGAAATGTTGGGGGAAAAACGAGTTTTAATAAAACGGTAGCGGAGCTCATCCGAACATTTTGGAATATAATTCTCTGACGCCTTGATCGCCACATTACAATTCAAATATAGAAATAGGTTGGCATAACTACTGAACATGATAGGCGGTAAATTCAAATGTTCGATATGATTGTCGCTATCACAACACGCCCCCTACAAATATGAGAACATTAACAATAGAACTTAGAACATACCCTAAAAACAAAAACCCGGTTCGGAGAAGGTGGTATCAGTTGTTTTGAGTGTGATTAGTTGTTTTGTGTGTGTGCCCGCCCCCCCCCCCCCCACCATTATAGGAGACACTCGACATACCTAATACTCGTCGGACTCTTGGCGTGGGAATGAGAGATGAAACACAGTTTTGTGTGTAGAGTTTACACTCTTTTCAACTCTTTTGAAACGACGCCAGTTCGCTCTAGTGGAGGTTCGGAGAAGGTGGTATCAGTTGTTTTGTGTGTGAGATCATGAAACCCATTGAGATATAAACCTAATTACACATGAACAATAGTATTTGATGAGCAGAAATGGGACTTGTGTTTATAGCTTGCTGTCATCTCGACTCCCACCCATCGGGGGGACCTTCAAGCCTGAGTGACTTGAAGCAGTAAACCGGCGGAAATGGAAGAGGAGAGAGGAACGACTGACGTAGTTCACGTGGAGCGCAATGATTCCGCCAGAAAAATCAGTGTCCGCCTTAGCAACAGTGTGATCATGGTTAATATATCATCAAAATTTATATGATCCATGGGTGACTTCCTCCAGAAAATATTATGCAAATCTATTCGACAACTCCATCGGTGGGCATTGGGATTGCAGAACGCCCATGTTCCACTAGATGGTTCACATCGAGCGGAAGACCGGTGGAAAGGGAAGAAGGGAAAATGGTAGAGGAGAGAGCGGATTGACTGAAATAGTTCACATGGAGGGGGATGTTTCTGCCTGAAAATATGGTGTCTGCCTAAGCAAAAGCGTCATCATGGATAAGGGTTTATATGATCAATGGGCGGCTTTATGTGGAGATATTATAAAAATCTATCCATTGACCCCATTGGTGATGGTTTCTAATGACTCTGTTGAGCTGCCAATCACACTGCAAAACGGTTGAACTTCGCTACGCCACGCGCTCTCTATACACCCATTTTATAGTCATACTTGACATAATTTTGAGCTGAAAATATGTACTACAGAGCATTTGAGTGAGTGCTGAATCCGAACTTTGGTCAAAAATACAAAATGCCAGCTCACGTGTACACCCCATTATATCTGTATAAATTGATGACATTTAAACTGTAACTATTTAAACAGTATTAATACCTGTCACGTGCAACTGCATCAATCACTGCACCGAAGTTGCTGGCAGTCAGTCGACCAAATCTCATTTGGTGCCAAACGGATTGTCCATCTGCCCCATGGTTGCTCTAGCAATGACCGGAATATCGCCAGGCGGAACTTGCATCAGACTCAGAGCCTCAGGGCGATCTCGACTTATGCTAAGTATGTCGGGTACAGCTTTCCATGGCGTTTGAGTAGATTCTGGCTCGGGCTGAAGCAGCCAATAAAATCCAAAAAACCTGGAAAGTCATCGATGGAATGGTCGTTACCTACTTTAAAAGTTACATAGGCCTACTCTACCTATAATACTTGCCTATACGTTTACAATATAACATATTTTGCTGATGAAAGAGATTTAGGATATTTTTTTAGCAAATTTTCGTAGAAAATAAAGCTATTGCAATGGCTCGGAAATTTTTAAAATCAAAATTTTCGAAAAATTTCTTCATTGAAGTCCGCTTTGAGGCATTCCGAAACATTCCTGAAGTTTGAGCTTTTTCATTTATATATATATATATCGGAGAGCGAAACAAAAAACGAATGTCAGTTGTTTCCGCGAGTGTTTTTGCGCGTTTGCGGAATGGAGGTCACTGTCCTCGAAGTGATATCGCGAGCGCTAGCCCAAGCAAAACAACAACAAGAATTTGTCAACACCTCTCCAGAGCTTCGTAATTCGCCTGCTGTTCATAGCACAGTTAGTGAGTTATTAAAAATCATTACCCATTTATGTGATATTTTGAAGGAAGCTAATGACGCTGGTCTACAGGAACGTGCTCGAGTCAATCAACTGGAGATTGAGATCGACACAATCAAAACTAAAACACTGAGCAAAACAAATCAGCCAGCCCCTCCCATTGAGTCCTATTCAACAGACGAAGAAATCCTAGCCGAAGAGACGGGCGAATGGGATAACGTCATTCAAAGAGGACACAAAAGAAAAAAATCTATTTCACGTCCACTAATCATAAATTCTATTGCCAAGCCAAAACCAAAAAAAGATCCAAAACCTCCTCCCGTTTATATTGAAAGGGTTACTTCCTTTCCAGCCCTCAAGAAAATGGTCGAGGAACAAACCGGCGAAGTTAGTTTTACCACTATGTCAAATGATGTGGTCAAAATTAACACGATGGATTCAGATGGCTTTCGTGCTATCACTAAGTGTTTTGCGGACAAAAAAATTCCGCACTATACATACCAAAATAAACAGGACAGGCCCATCAAAGTCATGATTAAAGGAATCCACAAATCATGGACAAATGAGGAGGTCCTTGATGATCTGAGAAACCAATTTGGTTCCCACAGTGTACTTCAAGTAGACAGAAAACTCGAATGGAAATCTAAAAATCCATTAGATATGTGCATTGTCGATTTTCGTAAAGATTTAGATCCCGAGAAAATCTATGAAATTAAGCAGGTTCTCAAAGGGCGTGTGACAGTGCATCCGATCAAATCTTCGAAACATCCATCCCAATGTAAAAGATGGCAAGAATTTAACCACACCAAAAACTACTGCTCCAAGCCACCTAGATGTGTTAAGTGTGCTAAGGCCCACTTCACTGAAGAATGCACCAAGGCCAGAGATACACCTGCAAAATGCGCCAACTGCTCTGGAGACCACACTGCAAATTATCGCGGTTGCCCAGTAGCTATTGAAGCTATTAATAGAAACAAGAAAATTCCTCATCAACAACAGATGGAAAAGTTAGAGCAAGTAAAACCCAATAAAGAAACATTCATACCAAAAAAGCCGTTACTCTGTAATAAAAAAACGGCCCAGGTGGCCGCCAGTCAGGTCTCTAATCTCCTGTCATACTCGAAAGTTCTGCAAAATCAGAAAAAGCTACAACAGCTGCCAACCGGGCAATCGGTCGATCCCGTCAACAAAGACACCCACTCAAAAATAAATCAGATTTTCGAAATAGTCACAAAACTCAGCCAGAGTATCAGCAACCTGGATGAGCGTGTTCGTAGAATCGAAAGCACTCGTCCGGAAAGATCAACATGAATAGTGTCAAAATACTCTGCTGGAATGCCAATGGGCTCATGTCACGAAAAACTGAGCTTCAGTTGGCTCTAGACTTCAACCGGATTGACATTTGTCTCATTTCTGAAACACATTTTACCAACGAATCGTACCTCCGACTCAAAGGCTACAAGTGCTACCACGCCATTCATCCAAGCAATCAAGCGCGCGGCGGCAGTGCAGTATTGATTAAAGAAAGCCTTTATGTGCCATTGCAATCAGGACCACTTCATTCATGATTAATGTTGCAAGCATATATTGTCCGCCGAGGCACCAAACGACATACGATGAATACATGGGTATACTCTCGCAACTTGGGAATCGTTTCATCCTAGGAGGGGATTTCAATGCTAAAAATACACTTTGGGGTTCAAGACTAACTACTACAAAAGGTCGTAGATTGATTCAAGCAATCAATGATAAAAACTGCGAAGCATTTTCAACCGGGAAACCAACATACTGGCCACAAGACCCCGACAAGACACCCGATCTGATTGACTTTTTCATTACGAAAAACATTTCAGCGAACTACCTGCTAGTCGAAGAAAACTTTGATCTCAGTTCAGATCATTCACCCATCATACTGACACTCAGTGATCGAATCATTCAGAAGCCATCCAACCCTGCCCTAGTCAATCAGAAGACCAACTGGGAGCTCTTCAAGCAAGAAATATGCAGACATATCGACTTGAGTAAGTCCTTACAATCACCAGAAGAAATTGAACACGAGCTCGAGCATCTTGTTTGCAGTATACAAACTGTTGCTTGGGAAAATACACCAACACTTACAAGGCGACTCCGAGGGATCAATTACCCTCGGGAAATAGTCACTGCAATAAAAGAAAAACGCAAGGCCAGAAAACGATGGCAAGTAACTAGAGTACCCAGCCATAAATCAGAATGGTACAAGGCAGAAAGTGAACTGAGGTCTTTGACACAGGAGATCAATGAAGAAACCCAAGAGCACTATATCATGGGACTCACAAGTCATCGTGATACTGATTACTCACTCTGGAAGGCTACCAAATATCTTAAAAGACCAATAATACAAGCTTCACCCATGAAAAATTCCGATGGGAGTTGGGCTAAGAGTAATCAAGACAAAGCAGCGATTTTTGCTGATTACCTAGCAAACATATTCACTCCAAACATTGCTATGACAGATGAACTGACTCTAGAGGTCGCAAATGGTATTGATCAAGATGTCGACATTCCACCCGTTACTATCAAAGAGATTAAGCTCATAATCGATAAGGAAATCAGTCCAAAAAAGGCTCCTGGCTACGACCTTATCACTGGTCAGATCCTTAAGCATCTCCCGCGTAAAGCCATTGCAAAAATAACCATGATTATTAATGCAATTATAAAACACCGTTGCATTCCTCAGTTGTGGAAGATTGCCGAGGTCATAATGATTCCTAAACCTGGAAAGCCTCCCACGGAGCCAAGTTCGTACAGACCAATCTCACTTCTACCAGTATTATCAAAATTATTTGAAAAACTAATCCACAAGCGACTAGTACCCATAATCGAAGAACGTAAGCTGTTCCCAAGGCACCAGTTTGGCTTTCGACAGAAACATTCCACTATCGATCAAGTCCATAGAATAACACATATAATTGAACAAGCCCTTGAGGAAAAGAAAGTCTGCTCAGCCGTCTTCCTAGACGTCGCTCAGGCGTTTGACAAAGTTTGGCATGAGGGACTCAACTACAAGCTGCGCAAAAATCTACCAATAAAGTATGCTGAGCTGCTTCAGTCTTATCTCACCAATCGCTATTTCAGAATAAAGCAAGAAGACGCCTACTCAGAGCCAAAGCTAATCAAGGCAGGAGTCCCACAAGGGAGTGTTCTTGGACCGTTCTTGTATGTCCTTTATACCAGTGATCTCCCAGAAATTGGAATGAACACCACAGCCACCTTCGCAGATGATACAGCGATTTTGGCAGTCGGAGAATGTAACACTGAATCCACCAACAAGTTAAATCAATCAATATCCAGCATACAAAAGTGGACAGCAAAATGGAGAATCAAGATAAATGAAACTAAGTCGGTACATGTCGATTTCACCAACAAGAGAATCGAGTATATTCCGGTACATTTCATGGGAAAAGTTATTCCGAATGCTAATGAAGCCAAATACCTAGGCATGACACTGGACGCCAAACTTAGATGGAAAGCCCATGTCAAGAAAAAGAAGGAAGAACTCCTTCTAAAATTCAGAAAAATGCATTGGCTAATGGGGAGACGGTCGAAGTTGTCAATCCAGAACAAGCTAACATTGTATAACCAAGTCCTTAAACCAGTCTGGACTTATGGAGCTCAGCTTTGGGGCTGTACGGCTCAGTCAAATCGAGACATCATCCAAAAATTCCAGAACAATGTGCTAAGAACGGTGGTCAATGCACCATGGTACTTTCAAAACGAACGTCTCCATCATGAGCTTCGGATCGAAACAATAAACGATGCTATAAAGCGACAAGCTGTGAGACACCTACAGCGGTTAAGATGTCACATCAACGAGGAAGCTGTCCAACTCCTTGATACAAGTGATATCATCAGAAGATTGAAGCGTACCAAACCACTCGACCTTGCTTACTTGTGAAGCAGTGAAGTGAAACATCCACCATAATCAACAAAACTCAGTGATGTATCTTAGTTTTGAATTAAAGTCCATATTTTCAAAATAATATTGTTAATAAGTAATACTTGGTGCAATAAAGAATATTGAAAAAAAAAAAAAAAAAAAAAAAAATTTTGTAAGTTTATTTAAGTGTTTCCTATCTTTTTCCAACCTTCTGTAATACCTCAAAATAATATATATATATAATATATATATATATATATATATATATATATATATATATGTATATATTATAGTGTGTGTGTGTGTGTGTGTATGTCATTCCAGACGATAACTCTCCTTATTGGTGGTCCTCAATCGGATTTGACCTCAAAGTGCTTGCCCTTCAAATTTTCTCTCGAAATATGATTTGGGAATATGTTAGGATTATAATTCAGCAAAAACTGAAATCAAACATTGAGCCTTTTTTTTTAATTCAGTTTTTGAATTTTGAATTGATACTTTAATGAAGAAAATACGCTATAATCGCCAAAATTCAGGAAAAAAAAAATTATTTATATGTCATTATACAATAGAATCTTCATCTAGTTTCATAGTTCTGACCTATTTTGTGATCAAATATAATTAGAAAAACAAAAATAACAACATTTTATTGAACAAAATAATGATTATATTTGCATGAAGCTCTTAATAAATGCCTGTGAGTATGCCTGTAGTATGTGCGTGTGTGTGTCTATGTGTACGCTTGTGTGTGAGTTTATAATGATTCGTTATATAAATTTTAACATAAAATATATATCTAAATTGAATAGAAAATAAAAATAATGGCATTTTAAAATTTTACACATGCAGAGAATTATATTCACATACAGCTCATAAACGTTGTCCATACTCAGAATTGATTCGCGATACTTTATATTTGGCCCACACTGCAGAAAAAATCATGTGTACGGCCTCCATAGCCTGTTCACTGTAAAAGCCGAGGCCATTTCCGGGCTTGGTACAAAATTCTTCCACATGAAAGAAAACCGTGTGAACTTTTTGGAGTGACTGGAATATCCAAAGATAAATATGATGGTTTGAATTCATTGATGTATTCAATGAATTTGGGATCCAGCTTGACTGAGAAAGATGCTTTGACAACTTCATTAAACTTCTTGAAAGCACTTCTGGAAATAGTTGACGCATTTTGCTACAGAAACTTGATTTGTTGCGTTCAAACTGTAGCATGGGTTGTTTAAAATACGTTGATGCTTTCCAGAAGATCTATGAAATTGTCAAATCATCTTTCTCAGTCAGGCTGGATCCAAAATTCATTGAATACATCAATGAATTCAAACCATCATATTTATCTTTGGATATTCCAGTCACTCCAAAAATTCACACGGTTTTCTTTCATGTGGAAGAATTTTGTACCAAACACGGAAATGGCCTCGGCTTTTACAGTGAACAGGCTATGGAGGCCGTGCATCATGATTTTTCTGCAGTGTGGGCCAAACATAAAGTATCGCGAATCAATTCTGAGTATGAACAACGTTTATGAGCTGTATGCGAATATAATTCTCTGCATGTGTAAAATTTTAAAATGCCATTATTTTTATTTTCTATTCAATTTAGATATATATTTTATGTTAAAATTTATATAATGAATCATTATAAACTCACACAAAAGCGTACACATAGACACACACGCAAATACAACACGCATATTCACAGGCATTTATTAAGAGCTTCATGCAAATATAATCATTAGTTTGTTCAATAAAATGTTATTTTTATTTTTCTAATTGAATTTCTAATTGAATTTTTGTTTTTCTAATTTGATCACAAAGTAGGTCAGAACTATGAAACTAGATGAAGATCCTACTGTATAATGACACATAAATAACATTTTTTTCTGAATTTTGGTGATTATAGCGTATTTTTATGATTAAAGTATCAATTAAAAATTCAAAAACTGAATAAAAAAAAAAAAAAAAACGGCTCAATGTTTGATTTTACTTTTTGCTGAATTATAATCATATTTCGAAAGAAAATTTGAAGGGCAAGGACTTTGAGGTCAAATCCGATCGATGACCACCGTGCTTAGGAATGAGCTAAAAATTACGTTCTTGTGCCAAAAAATCAAGCTTTCAAAACGAAAGGTTAAGTTCGTTGGCCAGCACTTTTTGAGCACATTAAATTGGCCTATAATTTTTGGCAGAATATTGCTCAAATAAAGTTTATAAATTTTAAAATTGAACATTAAAACATTTATTTGGACCATGTGGCTGAAAATGTACTTAAAATTCATTAAAATGTTTTGCTATAAAATTGATAAAAACTGCAAAAGAGCTAAAAATCCAAAATCTCTTTTTGAATAGCAGATTACTATTTAGAATCCTTTTTTTTGTCATAAAAATAATAGTTGAGAATTTTTTCGCACTCAAAAAGCTCAAATTTCAAAACAATTCTACATAATACGATCTTACGAAAATTCGCTCATACGGTCATACTGCATAGCTGGAACTTTTCCTTTTGAGATGCAAGCGTTAGCGATATCCAGACCACTTGACTAAGGGCCATGTCAAACGAGCGCTATTGCCGTCGCGCAGATGCCGTCGAGATAGCGCCGGAAAAAGTACATGTCATACGAGACGGCAAATGCGTCGCGTTGATGCCGACCCGCCAACGCCAGGTGCCTGTCATACGTACCGTCTTCCGGGCGCATTTGCCGTCGCGGCAATTATGTTATTACCAAGACGGACACCATCCAAAGGTGTTCCAGTAGTTCTGCCAGTGCTCACGCGGCAAATGCGTCCCACTGGGGCTAGCGCTCCGTATGACAGGTCCCGGCGTCACGTGCGCCGCATCGCTAACGCGACTGTCCGCGTTGGCTGCGCTCAGTGTCCGGCTAAGGCCCATGTTATACGAGCGCTATTGCCGTCGCGTTAAAGTCGCTCCACCACGGCAAAGGGGTTCTTATGGAGCATGTCATACGGACGCTAATGCCGTCGGCGAGTCCGCGTTAGCCGGACGCTGAGCGCTGCCAACGCGGACGGTCGCGTTAGCGACGCTAACGGACCTGGATGGTGTCCATCTTGGTAATAACCTAATAGCCGCGACGGCAAATGCGCCCGGAAGACGCTACGTATGACAGGCACCTGCGTTGGCGGGACGGCATCAACGCGACGCATTTGCCGTCACGTATGACATGCACTTTTTCCGGCGCTATCTCGACGGCATCTGCGCGACGGCAATAGCGCTCGTATAACATGGGCCTTAGCGGACTCGCCGACGGCAATAGCGCTCGTATGACATGCTCCATAAGAACCCCATTGCCGGGTTGGAGCGACTTTAACGCGACGGCAATAGCGCTCGTATGACATGGCCCTTACATAAAAATAACTGCCTACTACTAACAGCTTTCGAACCAATACATAGGAAGGTACTTACCGACTCGAGGACTTGAGGTGTTCGCGAAGGCTCTTTTTGTCTTCATCAGTGACGTCCCTATCGATCGGGTTGTAATCCTTTGCGGGATACAGTTTTTCAGTAGTCTAAGAGCTCTCTGCTACAGTGGCTGGATTCTGCCACGAGCATAGAATATCGGTTTTGCTCAAGTTCTTGTGTGCGTGAATGAGCACAGAAACAACATGATGACATTTACTGTCCTCTTGGGCAGTCGCAACTCCATTCAGTCACTTCATCATTTGAAACATAGACCTACAATATAAGTAAACATTAGTAAAACAAACCCGTTTGAAATAATGCAGACATTGCATGTACAAATATACAACACCGTCAGCAAGTAACTAGGTGCTTAGAAAGGTCTTCTTTGCACATCTTTCAAGTTTCACCACTTAGGTAAATGTGAGTCACCAAGCAAGCAAATGTAAAATTCGAATGAAGATAATGAAATTTCCGCTTACTTGGACTGAATACCGTTTTTTCTTCATTGAAGCGTCCACAGTTCCTTTCAAAACGCCAAGGGAACCATCGTACGTCACTTCCAAAACTTTTCCCGATGAATGACTGTTTTCCCCCCTTCTTGAAAACCGACAGTTCGTCGATAAAAATCTTCATAACTGGAGAAAGGCTTACTACCGAAGTCATTGTAGAGAAAAACTCAATAAAGCACCAAAGTAGTTGAATAAAATCACCCAAAAAGAAAATCAGATTCAAGGCACTGAGAGACGGGTTTGTTTTGCCCACCAAAGCAACATAACCTGACGTCGTGACGTCACCAGGAAGGTTAAGAGACCGCCTCCACATTTTTTTTGCCTGCATCTCGTCTATTGAAAATAAATTTTTTTATAACGCTAATTTGCTCATATTTCATGTAGTATTAAGGTAAAAACATAAAAAAACTTTTGAAACGAATCCTGTCTGCACTGGGAGAAGTTTATGGAGTGATAACAAAAAGCTTTTACGTGTGGAACTTCATGGATAGTTAGATACTATATTGGAGTAGACCTGGAATTTCTCATGACACCAAACTTAGCCACCAGAGCGCACAGGATACAGCAATGACTTTTTCCCAACATTTCACTGTTCCTATTGACGGTATTTTACAGTACCTATTATAGTTTTCTATGATTCTATGATCCTATCAAATTGTTTAACGCAGGATGTTTTGTGATTTAATTTTTAACTAATATTTACTCGGCGTTATTGCATAGGTGAGGGTGGGGTTGGTTGGCACTGATTTTCTTCAGGTTGACACCCAGTTTTTGCTTAGTCAAGCAGTTTTTTATATAGCCACAAAACAATTATAACAACGAAATTGAGAATTATACTGGAGAAAATAGAATAAATGTTACAAATACCTAACCAAAGTAGCATAAAACATAATATTTATATGATGGCAGAACTCGAACTAAATCATTCGCAACGAAACACATATCAACGAACAAAATGGAAATTTTACAAGTAACAAACAATAGCATATTGTTTAACTTTAATAATAATTAATAATTTATCGTTTATAAATAAACAATCGTTCAGTTTGTCGTTCTAACATTGTAACTCTTCACTTCGTGGAAATAGAAAACGTTCTTCATTAACTTTCGTTTTGTCAATGTTTATCAGTAGGGAACAAAAACGTTTCTACGTACAATTTCTTGGACAGGTTGAAAAACTGTAAATCCTGAAACAAACTGAAAAAAACTGAACAATTGGCAATGGCTGGGCAGACTTAATGCTCCAGAATTTCCTCAGGGCCTTCAAAATATGCTGATGACCGTCCCCATTTCGCAGGTTCCAGACCCTGCTTTAATCGAGGGGGTTACAAGTTTTCTGTTAACCTTTGCGGGCGCAAAAAGGTTAATCATGCATTCTCCTGAGCATGAGTTCTTTGGTAACTTCACTTCAGGTCATCACTGACAATTAAATTCATTTGGTTAGAAACCGATCTTTCTCTGCAAAAAATATTTTTTGGTCAAATTTCAAAAATGTGCTAAAAAATAACTAAAAATAGCTAAAAACGGTCAAAAAAATTGATATTAATTGATATAAATTTTATACTCTCGTATAAATTAATTTGTTTTGCATTTTAATTTTTGCTCGTTAGTCTCATTAACTAATGAATTTGTTCATTGGTTGCAATTCTTTTGTTTCATGGACTAATAAGTGTTTTTTTTTTTTTTTTCGCAACTCATTTGCCGCATTGGCAACATGACTTCCATTAGGAGTAAAATAACTGACCAAGGTGAGAATCAAAAGTTCCAATTTTAGTGCCAATTCAAGGCCAACTAACCAGTGGAGGTAAAGTACTGTACCAGGCGCCACTTTTAGGTTCATGCTTTTTCCAGAAGGTTATTATGGTCCAATTTCATAGTTTTTGGTCTGCTTCTATCAAGAAACTACACTTAACAGCAAAAAAACCGGCGCACCCTATATTTTGTTATTTTTTCACCTTAGCTTCAATTGGTTAATTTTTTTTGCATGTGCCAAGTAAAGTCGGTATCTTATGAGAGAACAGCAAGAAACAGAGTGGCAAATAAAAAATACCCGTTTGAAAAAATCAGCTTTATTCACAAAACTTCGATGTTTGGACAAAAGTAACAAAACATTCTTCTGCAGTTCTCGTGTGAAAAAAAAATTGAAAAATGAATTTTTTTTTTTTTTTTTTTAATAAATTTTTTTAATATCGGGTGGTACCGTCCCTTGCTTGTACCACCGCCTGCATTCTTCTCGGCATGCTGTTGATCAAATTTGAAACCGTTTCTTGTCTGATGAGGTCCCATTCTGCGACCACCGCTGTCCTGAGGTCTTGGAGGTTTACAGGAGGGTTCGGTCGCCTTCGGATGCACCTCTCTAGCTCGTCCCATAGATGTTCTATGGGATTGAGGTCGGGGCTGCGAGCTGGCCATTGTAGGGTGCGCATGCCAACCTCTTTGAGGTAGTCAGTAACCACGTTTGCTACGTGTGACCGCGCGTTATCGTCCATAAAAATAAACTTATCGCCGGTGTAAGGGGCGAATGGCACTACATAATCTTCCAGGATGTCAGAAATGTACCTCAGTGTAGTTAGACTCCCTCGGGGGTACACATGGAGTTCCGTATTCGCCTCTGAGGTGATTCTACCCCAAACCATTTCAGAACCTCCCGCGTAAGGCACCCTTTCAGAAATATTGCACTGAGCGAAACGCTGCCCTCGTCTCCTCCACCCTCTAACACGACGATCTGAAGCGAATAGTGAGAACCTGGACTCATCGGAAAACATTAAGAGTGCTGAAAGGGTGCCTTACGGGAGTGGGTCTGAAATGGTTTGAGGTGGAATCACTTCAGAGGCGAAAACGGAACTCCATGTGTATTCCCGAGGGAGTCTAACCACACTGAGGTACATTTCTGACATCCTGGAAGATTATGTAGTGCCATTCGCCCCTTACACCGGCGATAATTTTATTTTTATGGACGATAACGCGGCCACTCGTAGCAAACGTGGTTCCTGACTACCTCGAAGAGGTAGTAGGCATGCGCACCCTACAATGGCCAGCTCGCAGCCCCGACCTCAATCCCATACAACATCTATGGGACGAGCTAGAGAGGTGCATCCGAAAGCGACCGAACAATCCTGTGAACCTCCAAGACCTTAGGGCAGCGGTCCTCGCAGGATGGGACCTCATCAGACAAGAAAGGGTTTCAAATTTGATCAACAGCATGCCGAGAAGAATACAGGCGGTGGTACAAGCAAGGGAAGGTACCACCCGATGTTAAAAAAATTTATTTTCCAAAAAAAAATTCATTTTTTAATTTTTTTTCACACGATAACTACAGAAGAATGTTTTTTTACTTTTGTCCAAACATCGAAGTTTTGTGAATAAAGCTGATTTTTTCAAACGGGTATTTTTTATTTGCCACTCTGTTTCTTGCTGTTCTCTCATAAGATACCGACTATACTTGGCCCATCAAAAAAAAATTAACCAATTGAAGCTAAGGTGAAAAAATAACAAAATATAGGGTGCGCCGGTTTTTTTGCTGTTTAGTTTAGTTGGCCACAATATCCAATTAGCAAATTTTTGTAGAAAGTGAAGCTACTGCAATGGCTCGAAAAATTTCAAAATCAAAATTTTTGAAAAATTTCTTCATTGAATTCCGTTTTAAGGCGTTCTGAAACAAATCCTAGAGTTTCCTACAGTACATATATATTTATTTATTTATGTGTCATTCCAGATTATAACTCTCCTTAGGATTGAGATAAAAATTCTATTCTTTTGCAAAAATCAAGCCCTCCAAATTAAAGGATGAGTTTGTTGGCCAGCACTTTTTGAGCATATTAAATTGGTCAAATTTCAAAAATGTGCTAAAAAAATCACTAAAAATAGCTAAAAACGGCTATAAATTGTTGAATTGATATTGTTTAGCAGAATATTGCTCAAATAAAGTTGATCAACTATGAAAAAACGCTGCAAATTATTTCACAAAGGTTCATTATTTATTCAATTGAGTATGATTGTAGTTTTAGTTGGCTTGCGTACGTCATAAGGCCCGTCCAGACTCCTCGGCTTGTCCTATTTCGAGTTGCCACAACCTATACTTCTATAATTATATACGCATGTTTATATTCCTCGATTTGAGCTCCTATTCATTCAAATAGTTATTGTCTTAATAATTGTGGTGAAAACCACCCCCTCTTTTCAACAGCCCTTTTCAGGGCTACCAAAAAGAGGTAGACATGGCACACAAATGCTTATAAGACGTCGAGTTATAACTCCGTCAAACAAAATATTTCACCAGAGAGAAAATACGAATTTCTCTCTCAAAAGTGAAATATTATCAAATAACATACAAGGTGACCTCCCTAAACACTTACTGGGTGAGAGAGACGCGACAAGTATCTCGAACCAAGTCGCCTTGAATGAGAAAACTCAAACAGACAATCAAATGTCCTCTAAAACTAACAAGGACAGTTCTAGCAAGCCTACTCGCCAATCAGAAACTTTGATTGCGCGAGAGACAATAGACGAACCAACCAGGAGGCGGCAAGCAACCACCTCTGGTCCAGCAGCCACCCCGGGGACCCTGTCTCAGCAACGGACGCAGGAAAGACACCCCCGGGGATCCCGTCTAAACAACGGACGCAGGGAAGCCACCCGAGGACCCCGCCTAAACAACGGACGCAGGGAAGCCACCTCGGGGACCCCGTCTCAGCGACGGACGCGGGGAAGCCACCCCCGAAAGACCAACTCAGCTATCATATTCACAGATTCTGAGAAAACAATGTGCGAGCCAATAAGAAAACACATGGTGAACTAATGAAATTAAGCGGACCAATCAGGGGGCGGCAGGAGGCGGCCACCTCCCTATAATTACCCCGCTCGGAGCCCTCCGAAATTCATTCCACTCACCGCTCTCGACGACTACACTCTACAGTACGAAGCTTCTACACGCTCTACGCTGACGCTTCTGCTCACGAGTTCCTCTCAGACCGGCTTTCTACTGCTTACAAGGCATATCTTCTCTCCTCACAGATCTCGCATTGGCATCTACGAGTCCAGTGATTATTTATCCTGCTCATTGCCCAACGTAGTTCTTCTGTCAGGACGCCACCCGGTACATCTATTGATATTCTCATTAGATCGTACGCCCGCTGGGACGTTCCGAGACGTGTCGCCCGGGTTTCGTAGCACTAAGCTCGTCACCGACCGCTGGGGCACGCCGATAAATTACTCAGCTCATCCGCTCTAATTTATCGTCCAAGGAAGCCTTTTTCAAGGCTACAAGGTAGGACCCTGACATCCGAGCAAAGGAAAGAAGCTCTGTCAAGCGAGTCCACCTTCCAAATACTACATCCTATACGGAGAGGTATTAAAAACGAGTTAACCAACTCGGGTACATCGATGGAGCGCCGCCCGTCCTACTTCCTCATGCAAGAGGAAGCAGAACACGGCGCGGCCGGGACCCCTAGTCCGCGCAGCGCTCCCTACCCGCTACTCGACTCGTCCGCTGTTCCTAGCGACAGACAAAGGCTCGATTCTCGCGAAGAGATCGCCTTATTACCTAACGTATTCATGAAGGAAACGTTAGGTCAAGCCTCACACACACAAAAGTTCGAGGATACCTTCCAGACCCGCTCTGAAGTCAATCATCATGATTCGACAAAGATATCTGAATATCAACGATATTCTACGCAAGGCTACCCGGCCGATCCGAGTGTCAAACGCACTCCCAACTTGCTCAAAACACAGGATACTTTTCAGTACCTCAACCAAGCCCAGTATATTCCCCCTACAGATATAAATCTTAGGCCGGAATATTACACAACGGCTCAGCACCAAACAGATCGAACCCAGCACCCACTAAGCGAGCCCAGTGCTCCACGCGGCTGCTACAAGAACTATCCTCAAGTTCCTCCCGCCAAGCAAGCTGACCTTGGCGATTTCGCTCACATTCCTTACAGAAATACCACAGGAACTAACCCGCATAACCAGAATATAAATGTCCCACTTGGTCTACCTACACCAAGTCAAACATATATAAATCCACTACAAATGGTGACCCCGCCTTTGAACAGGCTTAACACGGAGCATTTCGTTCCCTCTTATGAAGCTAGTGGATTTCAGGGAACCACTGCGGGCGTGCGACCCCCGCCGGGCTTATACGCCCCACATCTCACACAACAACCCTCTACACAAAGTGGCTTTCGAGCACTTTTGGAGGAAATAGGAGATTACCAAAAACCTATCTTCCAAAAGAAGAATATCGATCGTGCACTCGCCGAGTTCGATCAATACTGCGTGCGAAAAAACCTGAGAACACAGAACGAATGTTTCTCAGCTATCTACAAGTGGGTACCGGAGGAAATGCGGGAAGCTATTGACTCAGCTTACCTCACGGCACCCCACGCACCTTACGAAGAGGCCAAACAGCGCCTACAACGAGAATACGGGTTGTCCTTACAGGACAGGCTCCTCACGCTCGAGGACCCCGCATCTCTCGCCAAAAAACCCAGCACCAAGTACCATGAAATGTACTCTAAGGCTGTTGGGTACTTCTCAGAGGCTCTGATCACTCAAAAGTGGATCGCAACTCTGCCTATCGAAGCCCGAGGCATGGTCGCAGCACAGCTTACCACGAATGCCCGGCTCGACCTAGCTGATACGCTACACGCGTACAAAACAGCGAACCCCCCTCTCAACATAAGAGGAGTAGAATCCACTTCGAAACCTACGAAGACTGGTTTCAAAAAGGCCCTCTCACAAAAAGCTGAGTTCAAACCTCAGCAAGTAGAGAGTAAGCCTCACAAACTAACAGCCTACGTCTGCCGGAACCACGTCCGTTTTGGTAGCGAAACTCGCAAGTGTGCAGACCCAGAATACTGCACTTGGAAGGCAAATACCGCCTCCAAACCTATCAAAAAGGCAGCGCCTATCAGCCAGCCTAAAACCTTGGTTTCAAGCGAGAATACTCAGAGACCGATACAAGAAAGTACCGTTCCAACCTCAGATGCAGAGAGTTCGGAAAACGAATAACTGCCAGTGTATCTGAGCCTATACACCGGCAGACTAAAGAGTATAAAAGGCTTTTTTTCAAGTGCAAACTAAATGGCACTGAATTTCTCATTGACACGGGAGCAGAAGTGAACATTCTGCCCCACAATGTCACCAAAAAATTGGGCTTAAAAATTCGTAAGTCCAACGTCAAGCTCACAGCAGCTAACGGCGCCCCTATAGACACACTAGGGCGTGCTGACACGACAATTAACATCGGCCTCGGAGACATGACCACCGATTTCATGATCACTAAAGTTGATCTAGCGATCCTCGGTATACCATTCCTCGAGTCTTGGGATATCGGAATACGGGTCAAACACAAATATATCTACAAAGATAAAGTAAAGAGCTATGCCGATCAAAAAATCGCTGCAGTCATGAACAAAAAATTTACTGACGAACAAATAGCAGCTGCTATTCCTCATCGTGACAACAGCCCTCAACCAGAGGACACACAGATCACAGAGGACGAAAACATACGCTCTATCATTGAAAAATACAATGATAAAATGAACAAACTTCAAGGAAAGTGGAAAAACAACGGTGTTTACCACCGTATAACCACGGAAGGAACACCAGTACACTTCCGTGCAAGACCCATGGCAGGCGAAAAACGGGCTCAGGTTAAAAGTACTTTTGACAAAATGCTCACAGAGGGCATCATCGCTCCCTCCGACTCCGAATGGGCTTCTCCGCTACATTGCGTGCCCAAAAAGGATGGAACATGGAGAATCACGGGCGATTACCGATTTCTCAATGCAAAAACTAAGAAAGACGCCTACCCGCCGCCTCACATTCGCTCTTTCCAAGCGAATTTACATAATACACAAATCGATTTGACAATAGATTTAAAATCGGCATATTACCATATCCCGATGCACCCAGATGACGCTCATAAAACAGCAATTATTACCCCTTTCGGTCTCTATGAGTTTAAAAAAATGAGCATGGGTTTGGCCGGAGCGGCTCAAACATGGCAAAGGTACATGGACAGCATCATGCGAAAATTCGATTTCGCATTTGTCTACCTAGACGACATATTGGTGGCTTCTAAAACTTACAAAGAACACATGAACCACCTCAAACAAATTTTCGACAAACTAGGAGAACACGGACTTCGAGTAGGTTTTGATAAATGCATTTTTTCAAAACCCACCGTCGATTTCCTAGGTTTCACTATCTCAAAAGAAGGGATAATTCCTAAACGAGATAAAATAGAAGCCATAGAGCAATTCCCTCGGCCAATAGACGTACGAAGCCTACGCAGATTCCTAGGTATGTGTGGTTTCTACCGAGCTTGCTCAAGTAAATTCGCTCACACAGCGCAACCTCTGTATGACTCCATTCAGTCAAACAAAAAAAATGACAAAACCCCTATCGAATGGACATCAGAGAGAGAAAAAGCTTTCAACAGCTTAAAACACGCAATGGTAAAAGCTACATTGCACAATATTGCTCATCCCCACCCTACAGCAGAGTGGAGAATAGTTTGCGATGCATCCGATACACACATCGGAGCGGCACTGGAGCAGGAAATTACAGACAAACGCGGCTCGAAATCTTACCAAACATTGGGATTTTTCAGTAAGGAAATTCCGGAACAATGGAAGAATAAAGCCTCGTTCGACAAAGAGATGTTCGCCGCTTATCAAGCTTGCATTCATTGGCACAATGACTTGGACGGCCGCTCTTTTCATATTTGCTCAGATCACAAGCCTCTGCTAGGCACAATGCTAAAGAAAAACGCACATTTTTCTAAAATGAGATTGAGATGGCTAACATACATCTCCCAGATGACAAGTGACATACGACACATACCCGGAGAAGACAACGTCGTAGCCGACGCACTCTCCAGACCTTTCGATCCAGTTGAAATTCAAACAAAGTCAATTTCAACCCAAACTGACGAGGGTCCGTCCATAGCCGAAATTTCACAAATTACGGCCGCAATAGAGTGCAATCTTCTACTGCACATCTCAAATGCACAGATTCATTCTCCTCCTAACGCAGAGGACAAACTAAAACTCACACGAGTTGAATTCCCTCAAGGAGAGATTCGGTGTAACCTAGACTTAGGACACCCAAGACCTTATATTCCAAACGAAATAAGGCACGAAATAATCAGCCAAATTCACAATTTGGGACACCCAGGCATACACTCTACAGTGTATAAAGTAAAACAGAGATATTTTTGGCACGGCCTTCGTGCGGATGTCTCCAACTGGGTCCGGGCATGCGAGACTTGCCAACGAGCAAAAATCACTCGCTCCGTGAAGCTCCCTTACTCCGAATTTGAAACGGCTACCAAATTCTCACATGTACACGTTGACATTACCGGACCCTTACCTTTAGCTAAAGGAGGGAAGCGTTACATCCTAATGATGGTCGATAGAGCAACGGGTTGGCTAGAGGCAGTCCCTCTTAACAACATCGAAACGTCCACGATTACAAACGCCTTTATCAATATTTGGGTAGCCTCAAAAGGCGTACCTAAATACATCACAAGTGACCAGGGCACACAATTCGAATCAGACCTATTTCATTCCATTATGGAACGTCTAGGAGTAAAACATACTCACACGTTACCATACAAACCGTCAACAAACGGAATGGTGGAACGCAGAAAT
The DNA here is from genome assembly GCA_030762985.1 of Adelphocoris suturalis. Lineage (NCBI taxonomy): Eukaryota > Metazoa > Arthropoda > Insecta > Hemiptera > Miridae > Adelphocoris > Adelphocoris suturalis. The sequence continues at coordinate 85,934,226 of CM061045.1, forward strand.
AGATCCTTGAAAGAGGCTCTCAAAGCACAGGACGAACATTGGCTCGACGCCCTTCCAAAAGTACTACTCGCCATGCGTACGGCAGTAGACCCAGCAACGGAAACTACACCCTTCCAAAAAGTTTATGGAATTGACGTGCCGCTCCCAGGCGACATATTCGTAACTTCTACGAACCTTTCCGAGCCTCTCTTTTTCCGATCTACGCATATCAGACATAATAATACGAAATATGCCGTCAACATGCCCAAAAATTTAGATACATGTACACATGTCTATATCAGAGTGCCCACACAGCTCTCCTCTTTGCAATGTCCTTACACGGGACCATTCAAAGTTGTTAAAAGAGATAAGTTTTCGGTTACAGTACAAATTGGCGAACACACAAAAAAAGTTCCCAAACAGCAAATCAAACCAGCTTACACTCTAAACACAGAGGAAGCTGTGTCACTAAGCACAAATCAGGCAGAAAATAAGGAGGAGACTCCCCGAAAATCCGCCAGAGGGCGCGTCCCCTCTACCAAATTCGACGAGAAATGGGTGACTGCACTAGAAGCAGACCACGCCCACTTTTCTCGGATAGGAGCAGTGGGAGATATAAATAAGGAGCACCCCGAGCCCGGAACTCATACCAACCTCGACCATGGCAGCTTCAACTCAGCAACAAGAGGACATGCTCACGGAGGAAGTGGAGAATTTCCTCCTGGCGGAGGAAATTCCTACGCCCATAGGCCCGCTACCGCCTTCCCCAGAGAAGAAGGGACCGGCGGACGCCAGCGCTCCACGAGAGGTGGTGTGGAGAACGCCGGCCGCGTTCACAACACCGGCTACACCCGCTCCGCAGCTGCCCAGGGCTCCACCCGCTCACCAGCTGCCCACGGTTCCATGCAAGTGGATCAGCTCGGGCGACGTGCCCGTGCCTCGTTGGGACGAGATGAGCGCAGCGGGGTGGACGTCACCGGAACGAGTACCTCTGCAACAGCCCAGCCGCGGCCGCGGGCCAAACCCTCGCGGGTTTGGTACCCGTCGGCAAAGCTCGGGCCGGCCACGGACGCCCCGCGGCGCTCGCCGAAACCGGCGAGGCCGGGGCGCACACCAGGCGCGGGACGCGAGGCCTGCACCTCCGCCTCCGCCCCAACTGGTGAGAGTTTCATACGGAGAATTCCGTATGGACCTCCCAGTTCTCCCCAACCGGCGTCGTCGTTAATAACACGACGTCTTGGGGGGGCGCCTGTGGTGAAAACCACCCCCTCTTTTCAACAGCCCTTTTCAGGGCTACCAAAAAGAGGTAGACATGGCACACAAATGCTTATAAGACGTCGAGTTATAACTCCGTCAAACAAAATATTTCACCAGAGAGAAAATACGAATTTCTCTCTCAAAAGTGAAATATTATCAAATAACATACAAGGCGACCTCCCTAAACACTTACTGGGCGAGAGAGACGCGACAAGTATCTCGAACCAAGTCGCCTTGAATGAGAAAACTCAAACAGACAATCAAATGTCCTCTAAAACTAACAAGGACAGTTCTAGCAAGCCTACTCGCCAATCAGAAACTTTGATTGCGCGAGAGACAATAGACGAACCAACCAGGAGGCGGCAAGCAACCACCTCTGGTCCAGCAGCCACCCCGGGGACCCTGTCTCAGCAACGGACGCAGGGAAGACACCCCCGGGGATCCCGTCTAAACAACGGACGCAGGGAAGCCACCCGAGGACCCCGTCTAAACAACGGACGCAGGGAAGCCACCTCGGGGACCCCGTCTCAGCGACGGACGCGGGGAAGCCACCCCCGAAAGACCAACTCAGCTATCATATTCACAGATTCTGAGAAAACAATGTGCGAGCCAATAAGAAAACACATGGTGAACTAATGAAATTAAGCGGACCAATCAGGGGGCGGCAGGAGGCGGCCACCTCCCTATAATTACCCCGCTCGGAGCCCTCCGAAATTCATTCCACTCACCGCTCTCGACGACTACACTCTACAGTACGAAGCTTCTACACGCTCTACGCTGACGACCCTTCTGCTCACGAGTTCCTCTCAGACCGGCTTTCTACTGCTTACAAGGCATATCTTCCCTCCTCACAGATCTCGCATTGGCATCTACGAGTCCAGTGATTATTTATCCTGCTCATTGCCCAACGTAGTTCTTCTGTCAGGACGCCACCCGGTACATCTATTGATATTCTCATTAGATCGTACGCCCGCTGGGACGTTCCGAGACGTGTTGCCCGGGTTTCGTAGCACTAAGCTCGTCACCGACCGCTGGGGCACGCCGATAAATTACTCAGCTCATCCGCTCTAATTTATCGTCCAAGGAAGCCTTTTTCAAGGCTACAAGGTAGGACCCTGACATCCGAGCAAAGGAAAGAAGCTCTGTCAAGCGAGTCCACCTTCCAAATACTACATCCTATACGGAGAGGTATTAAAAACGAGTTAACCAACTCGGGTACATCGATGGAGCGCCGCCCGTCCTACTTCCTCATGCAAGAGGAAGCAGAACACGGCGCGGCCGGGACCTCTAGCCCGCGCAGCGCTCCCTACCCGCTACTCGACTCGTCCGCTGTTCCTAGCGACAGACAAAGGCTCGATTCTCGCGAAGAGATCGCCTTATTACCTAACGTATTCATGAAGGAAACGTTAGGGCAAGCCTCACACACACAAAAGTTCGAGGATATCTTCCAGACCCGCTCTGAAGTCGATCATCATGATTCGACAAAGATAGCTGAATATCAACGATATTCTACGCAAGGCTACCCGGCCGATCCGAGTGTCAAACGCACTCCCAACTTGCTCAAAACACAGGATACTTTTCAGTACCTCAACCAAGCCCAGTATATTCCCCCTACAGATATAAATCTTAGGCCGGAATATTACACAACGGCTCAGCACCAAACAGATCGAACCCAGCACCCACTAAGCGAGCCCAGTGCTCCACACGGCTGCTACAAGAACTATCCTCAAGTTCCTCCCGCCAAGCAAGCTGACCTTGGCGATTTCGCTCACATTCCTTACAGAAATACCACAGGAACTAACCCGCATAACCAGAATATAAATGTCCCACTTGGTCTACCTACACCAAGTCAAACATATATAAATCCACTACAATAATATCATTATCTAAGTATGTAGGAAAAGTCGAGTGGATATGTTATTAAATATGCATAGGAAAAGCATTGGTATTAACACACAAATATGACCTAGAAAAAAACATATATTCATGCCTCGAAGGAACGTCGTACCCACCTCATGGTGCTGCGGTGTAATATATGGGTATAACACGTAAAAGTAATAAATATCCATTCTCTTACACCCCTCTGCTACGCCCCTGGTCACCCCAGACACCACAAGGTGCAGCGGCGCCTCCTCTCACTCCACCCCCGCTCACCCCCCTCACCACCAACCGTACACCCCTGCCAGGCGTGCGTGCGTGCGTGCGTAAGTCTAACACACAAAGTTTCGAAAAAAGACACTTTTCCGCCCGTTTTTGGCCCATAGCATCTATGCGGGTAAAGCGATCGGGATGGTTAAACGTTAGGACCAACTAGACCCCAAATGGAGTCTAAGTGCGAAAGAACGGGTTTTTTAAGTTAATTCTTAGGCCTTTTATGGCCCGGACGGCGGACAGCGAACGGCGGACGGACATTTCGAATTTGGATTCTACGCACCTTGAAACGTAAAATGACAAAGTTTGAGGGGGGGTTATAAAAATTTTTTGCTACACGATCACATAGGCTTATTATTGGAAATAATAAACCAGAATAGGAAATTCAAAAATGTATGAAATTTCATTAAAATTTGCTAAAAAACTATAAAAACTGCAAAAAAGCTAAAAATCCAAAATCTTTTTTTTAATAGCAGATTATTATTTGAAATACGTTTTTCCCATAAAACCAATAATTTACGAAAATTTCCTCATATGATCATGCTGCATGACTGGAACTTGAAAAAAAATAAAAAAAAAAAATAAAAATAATATAAAAAAAAATTAATCACTAGCTCACTAGATGCAGGATCAATTTTCCGAAGCCTTTGGGAAAACTGGCGCCAGGTACAAACATGCATGTACTAGACAACACCCATTGACGTATCTTGCGCCACCTATGCTACCCCCAAAAAATGAAGTAGTTTTCGATACATTTTGCATTATTATTGAAAAAAGATATATTTCTTCACATAAACGACTAGCACTTGAATAAAAAAATTCAATCTCAACATTCAAAATACAGTCTTTGAAATGAAAAATTAAAAATAAGAATTGTTATCAAATAATTTACAAGGGAGAAGTTTCAAAATTCTCACTTCAAAGTTAAGCAATCTTTGAAACGAAATGAAAATTGTTTTTAGATTTTGGCCTTAATTATTATTTTGAATTTTCTGATTCTGATCGCGGGTGAAGTTATAAATCAAATACCTACTGTGATATGTATTTCCAATGCTTTCTACGATCCAGTTTCTGTGATTATCTTCTCCAGCAGCATAAATGAGATGAGCCTGGAAATAAAGTCAAATTTATGCATTGTTTGAGGAGCTGGTTTTTTCTATGTACCATCGAGGATCAAGTCCATGCATTCGTGTTCCATGGTCTATGCCATCCGTACTTATAGGAGTTGACCTCAAGAATAAGAAACATCCCACTTTTTTTCTGTTTAAATTAGAAAATAATGGCTAATTTCATAAAAGTTAGCGCTTTCTGTTCAGTTTAAGGCTTATTTTTTCCTAATAAATTCTGTAAAGGATATGAGCCATATTTGGCCAGAACTCCTACTGCTAAGCCAAACGCCAAAAGGACGCCGAAAGAACGCCCACCATTCGTACGTCGAACCCTTTCATCTCTCTCTTGCTTCAACTGCTGGGCGGTCACCTCGTGGATTTTTTCATTTTCTGTATTCTATATAGTTTTCTGAATTAGTTTTTTCGACGTTATTGATTCAATTACAGTTTTACCCGTTTTGATAAGGTCCAGTTAATCACCCCGCATAAGTTATTCATTTTATTCTGAATACCGGTAAGTAAGCACTTTTGATCTTCCATGTATTTTGCTATTATGTTTTGGGAATCTCTTTTTTGATGTTTAAACGTATTTTATAGCCACATCTGTCATCTACGCCGTCTCGGTGGATTTTCCGATAGTTATTGCAGTAAGATGAGTAGATATAACTAGTCTCTATTCCTCGTGAACGTTTGCCAGTACCCCGAAGCACGTTGTCATCAGCAGGAAGGGGGATCCGGGGATGGAGTTCGTCGAATTTTCGCTTGTAGTTGCAAACATAATTCTCCTAGTTGACATTACGCCCTTTCAAATTCAATTTACGATCATTTATGTAGGTCTCAGGATCTCTCACAGTCAGGCGGGCGCAGAAAAACGCGAACTCCCGTTGATCTTACTTAACGCATTAGCAAGAAATACCAATAAGTCATGGTGGGTAGTGATTTATTGCTACATTAATATTTACTACTAAAATATTTACGCCAGCTGATTTAGGTATCCTCAAAAATTAGTAACTTCAACGACGAGTTGGGTTGTTACGATTTTTTGGTATTTGGATTGAACCAAATATAATGGTTTAAAACTCATGCTTGAGTGTTCCATGTACGACCTGAGCTACAGCGAAGAAATATAGGAATTTTCGCTGTTTTTCAGTCTCAGTTGTCAGTTTTACGCCTTAATTAAGCTAGTTTGCTAGATAAAAAATTGTCTAGTACACCTATTGAAAACAGTAAAATTCTGCGACGAATGATTTACTTGGAAACCGGCAATTTTTTCCTTTTTTTCCGAGAGGAAGAAAATATTGTTGGAAAAGTTGTGGATTATTTACTTTTTTTTAGCGGTTCTGTCTTTGAAACGGTTATTCTTAATGAAACCTGTATTTAATGAAGGTTGTTAAACGATAACGTGTGTTGTATTCTGTGTCTAATGGGTACCGAAAATTGGGAATTTTTTACATTTTTAGCGCATATGTGACGAAAAATTGTCGCTAGACCGCACTCATCCTTCCTACACCATAGGTGGTTCGTCTGAATAAGGTTCATTTTGGTATGGCTACTCAATTTAATTGTACTTTTGGTTTATTATTTTCAATAATAAGCCTATGTGATCGTGTAGCAAAAAATTTTTATAACCCCCCCCCCCCCCCCAAACTTTGTCACTTTACGTTTCAAGGTGCGTAGAATCCAAATTTGAAATGTCCGTCCGCCGTTCGGGCCATAAAAGGCCTAAGAATTGACTTAGAAAACCCGTTCTTTCGCACATAGACTCCATTTGGGGTCTAGTTGGTCCTAACGTTTAACCATCCCGATCGCTTTACTCGCATAGATGCTATGGGCCAAAAACAGGCGAAAAAGTTTCTTTTTCGTGGATTTGAGTGTTAGACTGACGAACGCGCGCACGCCTTGTGGGTGCGAGAGGGTGGGCGGGTGAGACAGTGAGAGGGAGGGCTTGGCGGAGGGAGTGAGAGGGAAGGGAGTGTGGGGGAGGCGGAGGGAGTGAGAGGGGAGGGGAGGGAAGGCGAGAGAGAGAGTGTGATGAAATTAATTCCAATTAGAAGAGATTGTTGTTTAGATGAGTATGAAAATACTCATAATTCTATTCTACGCTTTATGATATAAAGCTCCGCTTCCTTCGGGTGTCCCTAGACGGCCCCGTTTATTTATTTTTTCGTCATTTTTACTATAAAGCGTAAAATTATGGGGTCCTGGAGCTGTAATGCAGTGAACGAGTGAACCAAATATTGGAAGCCCCGAGTTTCGATACCTAGTAAATATACTACAAGTGAGGCTAAATAGTTACGGTCAGTTTTCTACGTAGAAGGTCTGTATGATACATAAATAGTAAACCTTTGTGTAATAATTTGCAGCATTTTTAAAAATTTAATGATTCAGTTCGCACCTCTACCAGAAGGGTCAATAGGGGCATTGTGCCAAGTGTCAAAGGGGACTCTGGGCACGATTCTTAAAGGAGTCATGCTGATACTCTGTCACCAAATGGAATGCCATCATGGACTTCACTGGCAGACCGAAAGGGGAAAGAAAAGCATTAACAATATAAAATTACGTCTAGATGCACATAATTATATCACACATCCGATAACACATTTCGTTGTAGAACCCAGCGGCTCTTGGGTACAATAGCAGGGACTGGACCTTGTCTGGCCCTGTAGAATGTCAAACCACTGGGGGTCTTAGCTGGAATCGCTTGGATGGTACTTAGTAGGTGTGTTCCAAGCACCCGTCTGAGTTAATGCACTCAGACGGGTTCCACGAGTTCACGAAACTTTTCGGTTTACGAACCCGTCGGTGGGAGCACTACATATAGTTCACCTGACACTCAATGCACTCACCAGCTCTAGTGTCGTCTCAAGTAACGTGAAAACCTCGTCGGTTATTTATGTGAGCGACATTCCCTCATTTGTACGTTTATTTATTATTTATTTTTACTTCAAGATTAGAAGAGTCAAAATAAAAGTGTGCATCCATCCTGCTTCATCGAGAGGCATGACTCTATCCGCGTCAAATTCCTGCTCATCTAACCCCTCCTCCTCATTAGAACTAAGGACCCACTTCAAATCGGCAATGGAAGCATACACTTCCGAATCAGAATCTTCTAGGAAGAGTCCCGCTATTCTATTAAGATTCATGACGTAAATTAAGTGCAACGCAAGCGAGGAACTAAAGAGATGTGAAAAACGATAATGCAACAAGCATCAAGTTGGCGAATGACAAAGCAAGTATTTAGCGTGAGGGTTCGCGGTGAAATGAGATTTTTGGAAGGTTCAGAAAGGTTTCCTTCAGTTCGAGTTCTCAACCCTATCCCCAAGCAGCATAGGCGTAATCCCGGGGGGTGGCAAGGGGAGGGGGGGCGGTTGCCCCCCCAATAATCTGGAGAAATTTTTAATTTAATAAATGAACTTAACAGCTTTTGCGAAATTTTTTAATGAGTAGATAGATTTATCTTTTTTTTTTTTTTTTCAAAGTAAAATTAGACATATATTTTAAATAAATATTAAGTTAATGTCAATACGGCAAAAAAACGATAGAGTTAGTTATCTTTGAAGTTTCATTGCAAGGGTAAGTTAGAAGTATTAAACTAGCTGCTATGCGCGCGGGTTCCGAGAATCCGTCGCTGCGCTGTCCCGGCGCCAGCGATACCCCAGCCCCACCGCGGTGGTGCACACGTGGCTGCGGAAACAGGACTGCCAACTTCCCCGCCACTAGTTATTAGAGTTGCTCTGAAGAAGTGTCACTTTCTACAAATATAACAACACGTGATTGACGTGTTGTTATTTCAAGTTTTTTTCCATCTTGTGATGTAATGATCCTTGTTTTTGCATATAAGAAGAAAAATCATGGTAAGCAAAATTATTTTAAATCTATAGCACAGTACATGAATACTGTTGTTAAGATTTTATGTCTTGGCTACATTACATACCTAACAGTTAAATTTAACAAATTCAAAATTTCACTTCTCATTTCATTAGTTTTGCTATATCAATTTAATAATAATAATAAGGTTATTTTTGTGACCGAATTATTGGCTGAATTCTGAATTTTCATGTTTTATTTAATTTGTTGTTTGAAAGCCATTGTAAATGTGCCTTTGGAGATAGGGTCACATTCATGGATACACCAGCTAGCTGTGTTATATCTGTAACAAAATATTAAAATTTGGTTGCTTAATATATTCAACGATCACAACTGTTCTAAGCTTATTCAATGTTTGGTAATGTTTCTGTGATTGTATGTTTGTGCTGAGCCGCGAATATATAGAGTCGCGATGTACTTCCTGACAATATCTATTGTGGGAAACTCTCACGCCGCGGATGACTCATTTCCGAGCGGAAGAGCAGGGGGCTGTACAGTGGCGCCATTGAAAGAGACGTACAAATTGATCTTGATAAAGTAATAGATGAATTTAATGTGCATAAAGGTAGACGACTTCACTTTTTGTAACAAGTGTAGGGCTAATACAGATTCAAGAGCCGAAAAATTGAATTTTTCTTTCAGAAATGTGTGTAGTGTGATTTTAAGTAATCGAAAAGATTGGAATATGATGAAATAAATATCACAAGATTATTATATTAAAAGTATCAGTGATAAATATTTATGTTGTCTTATCTTTTAATCTTTGTTTTTCACTTACATAAAGCCTACTATCAATATTAAAAAAAAAAAAAAAAAAAAAATTCAAAAGAAAACTAATAAAAATATAGGTGAATTACTTGTGCCTTAGCCCTAAAATATCAAACGAAAAAATTGAAAAGTTAGAATAACTTTCTTTATTGCTGTACATACAACTTTTAATATATTACTTATTTATTGTTAACATTTAAACAAATCAAATTATTAAGATGTTTTATTGTAAACAAAGCATACACTGTTAACAGTTATAAAACACACTGTTATTAATGTAAAAAAAATCCAGTACTTAACAAATTCTTAAGCGTTTGGGGGGGGGGGGGGGGGGTTGTTAGTCATAATCCAGTTTAGGGTCTGGAAGTCTTGCCCCCCCAATCAAAATGCTGAAATGACGCCCATGCCAAGCAGGTCTGAAAAGTTCATGAACTCGCTGAACTCAGTTCTTGAAGCCGACGCGGTGGGAACACGTTAGCGAGTGTTGAGTTCCTGAACTCAAACTGCTTGGAACACGATTCACCTGCGCATAAGGTTCGGCGCCGAACCAGTTTCGAAAAGTTCATGAACTCGCGGTGCTTGGAACACAGCTAGTGAGTCGTTACAGATCATCCAAGTTCCAACCCTCAACAACTGGAGGTGACGGACAGCCAGTGTCACTCACCACAGCTCTGATGATATAGTACCGGTTTACGTTTAAAATCCCTGTTAAAATAAAGCAAAAATACAATAAATAGAAGACTAATGTGGTGATTGAAATAGTTTAATAGAAATGATTAAAATATTCTATTGTTGCAATATTTATGTTCTACCCTTGCATATTGCTGGTTTGAGTTTGTTAACATTTCGTTATGTTTCTCGCTCTCGGTTTCACGCCCCGTATTTTATTTCACGTACTTATACAATACAGTTGTGTGATATTGTCCAGAAAAAGTTTTTTTCGTGCTGAAATACCTAACAATTGAGGATAAACCTATAAGGGAGAAACGTCCACAAATATGATTTCACAGGCTGTATGTCTGGTATAATAGTATAATAATTGGTCCAGTGCTCCCCAACTCATCGATATCAATTCGTATTTATCGTAGTTTTTAACGTTCAGATTAGTTGATCGTGTAATATTTTTTCTAGAAAGTATTATGCTTTAATAATCAATATTTAGGTTTGCGATTATGAAAACGCAATTTGAAAACGTACGCGATTTAAAATCATGACAAAAAGCCATTGAATATGTATAAAGGTTTGACAGCAAGTACTAAAAATTAATACTAAAACTGTAAAATAAAATGAAATCCTTGACTGTAGCCCCTCCATAAGAAATGACTTAGCTACGCCACTGTTACACTTGTAGGTAGATATATTCCTTCAGAGACGACCGGAATCGGTAAGATTTTACCGGTGTAAATCCAGCTTGGCACCAGGTTACTTGTAGCCCAAGTCTGAGGGGTTGTTTTCTCAAACTATCCTCACCTACGTATTTCTAGATACCTACTGCACCTTTCTCCGATCGTTGTGAACGTCACGGTAATAAATGGAATACGGAGAAGGCTGGAGCCGGCCTGCTTGAATGGGTATTTTCAAAAAAGGGAGGAGAAAGAACGTTGGGGTAGGTCAGTGGCCAGATAAAGAGACGATAACGTCCGCCGACAACAAAGACCCTGGTGCGTAGAAAAGCAACACGTGGAAAATTCACTGTTTTCTAATATACAGGTGACACTAAACTCAATTTTTATAAATAAATAAACATGTACCTATCAATAATTCTAATCTATATTAATAAAATCGTAAGTAGGATGTCTGTACATTGATAAGAATCAAGAAATGTTTCGTTTCTTTTCCGTTTCATGCTATTTGTAGACGATTGGCGCCCTTACAGTCACTAATGAATGTAATTATAACTGTAATGGTGAATACAATACTATTGTATTGGTGAATACAATACAACTTTATTGGTGATTACTATACTATTTGCATAGAAAACTATCTGGGGAACATGATACGAACATTATCAATAATTGTTCAATGAAAATGATAATGTAATGAAATTCCAGTCAGACAGCATGATCGTATGATCGAATTTCGTAAATTATCGTATTAGGCATATATTACCTAGGTATTTTTTACTGTTTGGAAATTTGAGCACTTAGAGTGGAAATAAATTGTTGATTACCACTTTTATTAAAAAAAAAAAGTAAATAATATTCTGCAATTCAAAAAATATTTTGGTTTTTTTCTTTTTTTTGGCAGTTCTTATCAATTTGTCAGCAAGTAGTAGTGAAATTTCAGTACATTTTTCGGCATAATTTTGCTCAAAAATTTATTTAGTGTTCTAGTTTATTGTTGATAAACTTTTTTTAATTAGAAATTCTGCCAACAAAAATATATTTAACGATTAACGATTTTTAGTGATTTTTTTTAGCACATTTTTTGAAATTTAAAAAATTTAATGTGCTCAAAAAGTGCTGACCAACAAACTCGTCCTTTTGTTTAGAAAGCTTGATTTTTTTGGCGCAAGAATGGAATTTTTATCTCAATCCTAACGAGAGTTATCGTCTTGAATGGCACATTCATATATATATATATATATATATATATATATATATATATATATATATATATATATTTAAATTCGTTTATTCATATGGAAAATCATTAAATTCAAGGACTCGTTCCAGAATACCTCTAAGCGGATTTCAATCAAGAAATGTTTCGAAAATTTCGATTTATAACTTTTTTGAGCCATCGCAATGAAAGCTTCATTTTATACAAAAATTTACCAAAAATAAAAATTATAAAACAAAATTTTTCTGTCCGCCATCCGGAGCTTTTCTCCGAAACTTAGATGAAAATCACATAGATGGTGTCAAGTCGTTCTTAGAACCTAGGCATCGATTTCGATCAACCCTTAAGTGTAGAATTGAATGACAGAAATATTGAATGATTGAGATTTCGAAAACTTATGAAATTCGTCATTCCATTCCCTCCTAACCCGGTTCACCGCCTTTTTCACAAGTTTGTGAAGTGCATTGTATTCCTCTTGCGCTGTTGCCTTCTCTGGACATGTTCGGCTGGTATTTATCTTCTCTTTCTTTTTCTCGATATCAGCCCATGCGCTCTCAGTCATCTAGTTCTCTGATCAAAAGATTAAAACAAGCCATTACTCTACCACAGCAACCCCTCCCGCCGTGTCATACTGGAAGAATTTGAACAATGTCCGTACTGCTATAATGTGTAAAAATCCTGGATTCAGCTACGCATTTAACCAGAAACTTAGGGCCACTTTCACCAACAACATAAACGAGATTAAGTTAGATAAGATTAAAAAATAACGGAGATTCCAGCTAATCGTCTTTCACCAGACCACTTAACGAGTTTAAACTCCTAACCAGGTGGCTTGAGGTTAATCTCCCAAGCCCCGGCCAGTTACACTTGCCAATCTCAGATTAGTGATAACAATGATATCGACCAATATGGCCGCGCACCAACAGCTGATACCTACAGTTTGATTCATAGTTGAAGTTTATCGTTATTCAAGTTTTTGATGATGAATTCACGAGATTTATCGCTCTGATTAATTGTCGATTCCTCGGATGAGGACGATGTCCCGCAAAGACGCCCAAGGACGATCCGACGGTACATTCCACATTTTGACGAGTTGGACGACGTCGAATTTTGGCGGAGATTCCGGCTCTCAAACCCGACAGTTTTGAAAGTCCTCGAGCTTATTGACACTCACCTGGAGTTCCCTTCGAACGGGTAAGTTGGAAAAAAGGCGTTTACCATCAAATCGATGAATTATAATACTAAATTGATGGAGGATGATAGGATGGAAATTAGATAGTAACTAGGTAACTAGATAAAAACGGCGCGGGTAATAATTGGTCGTGGTTGTGATTCACTGCTTTATTGTCTTGATATGTCGGACACATGGCGGGTTTTCAAACTGTCGTTTCAAATTGTCCAATTTTTAATTGGACAGTTTGCGGAATCTCCATTAAGGAATCTCGATTATTCCAATCTGGGTTTAAACGAGTTTTGGGTTGGTGAAAGATGCCAAGGTTTGATCCTCGAGATTATATTTAATCGAGTTTGGCCAATCTCCGCTACATAAGTTGTTGGTGAAAGTGGCCCTTACTGAATCATTCTGCAGTGGCATCCTCCCCCTTCTCCCCCGTTTTTTAGCGAATTTTTGAAGAAAATTAAGTTATTGCTCTCGCCTCAAAATTTGTAGAATGTGAATTTTTGAAAACATTTTATGCAGAAATCCGTTTCAGGCTATTCTGAATCATATTCTGAAGTTTAACGCATTTTTTTAATGTATGTATGTATGTATATATGTATGTATGTGTCATTCCAGACGATAACTGTCCGTAGAATTGTGCTAGAAACTTCAAACAAATTTTAAAATGTTAAGGACACAAAACGAAAGTTCAAGTTCGTTGGCCAGCATGATCGGATTACATCTTCGGGTTGAAATTTTCAAAAATGTAGTCAAAAATTTCAAAATATCCTGTTTTATGCGATTTGTTGTGCGAAATAATTTTTTCAGCATACTAACATGTGGTATATTCGGAATCAGCGTAAAATTTCCTATAAGAATATGTATCAAGTTTTCAAAAATTTCAAAGTTGAAAAATCAGTCAAAAATCGAAATAATGCCGTTCGCTAGTTGTAAATAGCGACTGAAATGTCGAAGATTTCTTCAAAAATTCGCTCATGGGGTCATGCTGCATGACTGGACTTTTTTCGTATTCTCCAGACCTTTTGCGATTTTCCCTTCCCTCTTTGTTTGGGAGGAAAACGACTTATTACTCAAGATTAGCCTTGAATCTTATGAGGATTGCAAAAATTCGACTCAATAAATGCCTAAATTCAAAATGTTGCTCATTCTAAATTAAATAAAATAGAAAATGTTTTTCTACCTCTTGTATTTTTTAAATAAATGAGACTTACTAATTTTTTACCCCTTGTATGTCGTGCGCAAGGCATGGAAAATCAAAATTTCGGTGTAGAACCCATGAGGAAGACACTCTGTGAAAATTCAGTTATTGAGATACATATTTAAGTGGTTGCACAAAATCGGATTATGTGCTTTTAGAAATGCCCGTGGTTTTTAGAAATTCCATTTACTTAAAATTTGAAACCATTGACCATTAACCCTGGAATGTCCCGGCTAAATTTCCAACACTTAACTCCCCGGTGGGGTGTGTCAAACCCCAACTTTGAAAAATGTTAGAAAATTCAAAAATAAGTTACACTTGAATCAAATTTTATTTTTATTCTGTTATCAAGAGTGTAAAGAAACAGGAAGTAGGTACCCAAGCTCATGAAGAAAAAAGTAAAGTAAGACAAACCTCACGCTCTGAAGAAAAAATAATAATAGCAGAAAGGTAACTCATTGTAACAAAATTTCAATATAAAATTAGCACATTTTCATTTAAAAACAAAAATAAATAAATAAATAAAATCTACAAAACAATTTTCTGAGATTGGTTTGATACCACTTACAAAACCCAAGAACTAGAATGAAAAGGTAACATAAAATTGGCACCAAGCAATAGGCTCAACATTCTCAACACTTTGAAGATCTATGATGTTCACATAAGGAACATCGAACTAGTTTTTCCAAAACTGTCACTTTTGACGCTTCTTCATCGGAGGCAACTTCTTGTAACTCGAAATTTCTCCGCCAAAATATATGTATATTTTGGCGGAGAAAATTCAAACACAGGAGAAAATGTCGAGTTACAATAAGTTGCCTCCGATGAAGAAGCGTTAAAAGTGACAGTTTTGGAAAAACTAGTTCGATGTTCCTTCCACCAACTGTTCCAAAATGGATCTAATGTCGTCAGGATCCGAAAACTTGCGTTTTTCAGCCATTTCTAACGATGAGCCAAAAACAAAACAGTGGGAACGCCCACAAAAATAACAACAAAAGATTTGACTGCAGTCACTACAGACCTCGCATCTATTTTCATTCTTGATAACTCTCCTGGGGCCTACCGGTCATATCCAGATAATGCCATACCCATCAAATCCTGGTTTTCGGATCCTATGGATACTGCCCTTCTCAACCTTCTACCCGTCCTTGATGCCCTGAGGTTCGTTCAGGATGTACGATCTGTACTGAGCAGAAATCTTCATCTACACAAAATATGGTAGCAGCCTCATATCGAAATTCATAATTAAACACAAACAACGGAAGTAACAAGGCAATAACAAGATGGTAGTTCATATCACTCCTTTTGCAAGACCACGAAGGAAGATAACTGCTTCTGCCAACGGCCTTCCTCTCCTGATTGAACTCAACGGATTTTTCAATTGCTCCTATACGTTTTCTGCACGATTTCATCTTGAGGAAATGAGGAAAATTTTTACAGTCGAAGGAGACTTGCTAGAAAAGCACTCAGCTTATACAACCACTAAGCGTCTGTCTTTTTCTCGCTATTTCGGCTGTTTGTAAAATATGTCAGTCATGCCATTGTTATTCCATTCGTTGTTTTCAGCATCTCTGATCCGCTCAACCACTTTTTAGATTTTTAATGTATTTGAACAACTCACAAAAGAGAGCATTTGTTATTGAGAAAGAATGAATCCCAATTTGTTTGAATCCCAATCGAAAATTTACTTTAGGTGTTTCTAAAGCTTCACGGTTTCGCCGATATTAACAACCATTTACTACTGTATTAGTTACATTTATTTTTTATTTTATTTTATTTATTTATTTATTTTTTTCAATTTCTGTAAGTATATTAGGAACCCATCTTCCTCTTAACACATATAGCGTTCCTCAACGTGATTATATTCTCAGACCAACGTCAATTGTTAATTTTACCTTGGTGCCTCAATTTATTCTAGATCATTCTGACAGTTGGTTGATTTTGGTAAGGGTACCTATTAATGAGATATATCGTGACAATATTGAATACTCTTGATTTTGTTTTCTACAGTCAACAGAAGTATTGTTAGAAGTATTACTGTGTAGATCACTGAATTCCGCCGTTAACTCTTACTAAATCCGGTGCTAAATTCTAGTATCCTACCACGTGATTGGGAGTTTACATGAAACATCACTCATTGGCACGTGGGTTGGCAATAAATTGCATTAAATGGCAGAATACATTTTTGCGTACTTTTGTATTACTTTTATTTATTAGGTATTTACTTAGTAGGTATTGTAAGAAAAACAAATTGTCGGTGGAAATTGCTAACTATCATAGTTGCAACTTATTGTCGGTAACGTTATCCTCTTTCCTGTAGAATTCCTTGAAATCCACGAGTCTATCAACCTACAAAATTATCATTATCTTTTTGTCAATACAACAATATATAAAGGGCAACTTGCATCACTATTTGTTTAATTGTTTTCTGAAAACCTCAAAGTTAGAGTTTGATATTACACATCCGTAAAAGTGTAATATCAGTGATAATAACATGGAACGCCGGAGTTTGTATGAGGTAGAAACCTTGATTGGATAGAAGCTCGTTCACCCACACACATCTACTTGAAATAGGTTTTCTCCAGTTAAATGACACCCTAGTTCCGAATTATTCTGAGCAACCTTCCTTTTCCATCTGGTACTCAAATTTTTCCCAATCAGAAATTATGTACCTACATCATGCACTCAAATTAGTCTTTTTAAAATTCAAATTTACAAGAATTAGACAATTAAAGGAATGATTTTTAGGTTCATGGAAGTTTCCCATTATCAATTTTGATCCAACAAACTGGATTACTTCTCCCGTGTTTTGAAATCCAAGTCCTACCGACTGCGCCACTGTAACGGTCTAAAAATATTTGATACCTCGACAGGAGTTCGAACTCGCGTCGTCACAACTACGAGAAATTATTATTAATTTCCCGGAGTTGCAACGCTCTAACGACCAGAGCTAAGAGGCCAGGGTGACCGAACCTCTTCGACTGTGAGAGTTATTTTCCTGGAGCGTAACACTTGCTATAGAGAAAATCACTAGCGGTTAACTCCCCGGTGGGGTTTGTCAAACCCAAGGCAGAAGACAGTACTACACTACACAGAATTCTTGAACGTACTAAACTGGAAAAAGGCTGAAGCCTTTAGGGAAGAAGTGATATAGAAGGGGGCGAGAAGAGCCAGACGTGCGGGATTCAACATGATAAACTGAATTTAAATCGCGATTGGGGTTTAACAAACCCCACAGGGCATTCCAGGGTTAAATACATTGCACGAAAATTTGCTATAAGTAAGTGAAGTCGGACCAAATGTTTTTCTGTTTCATGGTGGTGACAACTGTCAATAAATGTTGATCTATTAATCCTCTTAGTGATATTTTAGCCTTGAATGTAATATCTCAAAATCGTATTCAACATGATATGTTTGATTGTTTCAGAGATAAACGATGGCTAGCGCTCCTCTACTGCGCCTAATGGCACTTGCCCATTCGGCCTCAGTCAAAGCTGGTCAAATAATTAGAGAAGTGATGCAAAAAGGAGATTTGGGAATCGTCCACAAGGTTGGTCCACACCATTATTCTACATAATACATTGTAGTGCCCTCTTGTCCCTGCCTTACTAACACCATAAATACCTACGCAATGCTTAATTTGTTATCTTAATTTGATAGGTATCAGGGATATTGATTGGTTTGGTCAATTTCAGTTGGTAAAATTAATGGAATGCAATTAATTATATATTAAATCAATGGTATGCAATTAAATTAACTACCAATCTTTATTGAAAAACCAAAAATAACACTTACTGACTTTTTTCTCATGTGTTGATATCAGTAAATGTTATTGCTTACAATACATTTTACCACTTTTAATTTTTAGAACTAGACGTGTTACAGTAATTTTATTATCTTTTGTAAGTACTGAACGTAACCTGAGAAACTGTGAAAATATATTTATTGAATAGGTATATAAATTATCTCAAAAATAAAGGCAAAAGGAGGTCGATTTTTTTTTTTTCAACTTTTGTATCTATGTATACTGACTTTAATCTGGAAACAACGGAATTTATAGGGACCTTGACGCTCCTGACTCGTATAGTAGTCTCTCAATATCGGATGAAAATTGGATAGATGGAGTGTTGTTGAAACTCTAGCATCAACCCGCACAATCCGTGGAATGTTTGTAGAAATGGGATGCTTACTGTGGAACTTAACTCATGCACAGGTGCTGCTATTGATGTGTTGGAAATGTAAATCATTGGGTTCCGACCAACCCTCAACCTGCACAATCCTTAAGCTTTTCATAAAAAACCAATACAATGACTTGCAGGCACATACAAAAAAATATGAAACCAATATTGTTTAGGAATGTATTGTAAAACGTCAAATGGAAGAGGAAACTTGGATTTTAGACAAAGAGTTTTTTTTTCTACTTCGATTTTTAGGTAGACAAGAATGTGATGAGTAGCATCACTGCAAGTTACTCACGAATTGGTTTTCACAAACGAACCAACTTTCAACGTGAACTATATTGCTCAAGTACGTAAGCTACAATGCGAACTTTTGGCACATACTGCGGGTGTTCTTTAGCCCCCCCCCCCCCCCATTTTCAAAATGTGATTTCTCCACTTCAAATCATCGTTTTCATATTTAAAAAATATGATTTTGAATCGTCAGAGTCCCCTCTTTCTCATCGTTGACATTTCAAACAACCTAAAATCGATTTACATTACTCAATTATTGTGGTTTTAAAAACAGGGTGGCCCCCAACTGGAAAATATGTAACTAACACCTGATCGACTTGACCAAGTTTTTCAGTATTCGATTCTGTTTCCACCGCAGTGTCTTTCACTTTTGGTAGAACGAAGCGACGAGGGCTTTTTGGGCATTTATTACCCAAATGTCCGAGTAAACCGCATCTCCAGCAAAAATACGACCCACTGACACAGAATGGCCTCACTAATTTTATTCTCGTCTTCCTCACTTTTCAATGTGTTGTTGTGGGGTTTAGCTCCTGCAATTTGACGGCTTCGGTTTTCTAGTAAATTACACTGGTTTCTGGTATTTTTCAACTCCATAGAAACAAAATGATTGGCATTTTCGTCATCTTCAAATTTCTCTACTTTTCTCCGATTGACTGCATCACACATTAAATCACAACTTCTGATTTCTTCCACTGTATATTTGTTCAACTCATTTGCAGCTTCCAGACGGAAGTTAGTGAAAAACGTCTATTTCCACGAAAAATAAAGAGTTACAATGTTAAATCGATTTCGACGGTTAGGCCATCATTAGTAACAAACAATAACTAACAATGTTATTGTTTGTTACTGATGATGGCCTAACCCTTCGAAATCGATTTAGCATTGTAACTCTTTATTTTTCGTGGAAATAGACAACGTTTTTCACTAACTTCCGTCTTGAAATGGGTTTCCACAACTTCGTCGCGAGTGATTTAGTTCGTGCAGCTACCACGTTGAATGGACAAAACGCTGAGTGTAAAGTTGTTGGTCTACGAAATTCTTGGCACTATCTTATTTCACCGTCATCAAATTTAGATATACATGTGGGTCCTTGCAATCCCGTATTGAACAAACCGGAGGGGGGGTCCATTCCACCCTTTTCTCACAGGCACTTGTTCATCGAAAGGGATTCCATCTGAAGTAGTTTCCACCTCATCCCACCGCTGTCACCCATGTTAAGAACTTAACATTTACACAAGACTACACTAGCTGAAATCCAATCGCAAACTGACTATTCTATTTATAGTACTGTAAGTGCAATATGGTAACCGAGTTCCCTAACAGGTTATAAATAATAAATGATCAAATAATTTGTAAAACAATAAACATCTATCTTATTTGTCTATAAACTTGAAACTCGAGAATTTGAATAACTTTATTAACGCGTCAGTAGGTCTGAATAACGAGCTTGACAATTGTATTTCATTAAGGATGTTTCACAAGCAGCCGGTAGGGTCGTTGCTACTTTTCGATGATTCGTCGTCGAAACTCGACTTTCGAAGGCTTCTGGCCTTCGTTAATCAAATCGTCATAAATGAATCTGCATTGGAGCCTGTCGGAACCTAAGTTTCGACGATTCAATGATTCGACGTTGAAACTACTGGACCATGAAGACTCCTAAATGTAAATGATTTGTCTGATTGAATTTGGATGTATAGTTATTTAGTTGATTTGATGTATCCTGTTTTAGACGAAAGACGATCTATACACCATCGCCGATACTTCAGCTCAAAAATGCATAATCTCGTCATTGAGTAAAAAATTTCCAAGAGCCTCCATCATTGGGGAAGAAGACGTGTCCAATATACATGATATTCCTTCTGAATGGAAACATCTCATTCCAAATGAAGAGATGTTATGTCTCAGTTGTTCATCAGATCTAGCTAAAGTACACGAAGAAGACGTGAGTATTTTGAAATTGTATGCTTTAGAATCTTCTTGATGAGGATAGTCACATTTCTCTTTTTTCAACTCCTTCCTCTCTAATAATTAGTCTAAGACTGAAGATTAAACCAAGAAATATATTTTATGGTTAATGATACAGGACACATTTTCACTCCAACGTAACACTTCAGTAATATTCATGAGGTTTTTTGTTTAGTTCTGGTATACTATCATCATGATTTTATCATATGTGATTAGATAGTAAGGTTTATTAGGGTGGTTACATTTTTTTTCTTCAAATTGTGCCGCTCTTCTGCACTCAGCGTTGTGTATATGATCAAACGGTGCTGCTAAATTTTCTGTCAATTTCATTGTGTTTTAGAGGTTGCTAAGCGCGGTTTTCCCTTATCCATGTTTTTTCCTCCTGAAGAATTGAATTTAAAAAAATAATAGGGAAGTCAAAAAATTAATTTGCACCCCACTTTCTCGTTCGCTTACTTCTCAGCTTTTGGATGTTGCATAAAGTTTTCCCCGATAGTTCGCTTACCCCAAGAAATTGAGGAAAAATGGCAAAAAGTCTCTAAAATTTGTCGGAATGTCGTGGTAAATCTCTTAGGCTGTCCGTCCAGTGGACGCGATTTCGCGCGAAGAGGCGAACGAGTAGGGTAGCAGCCTGTAGGGTCGTTGCTACTTTTCGATGATTCGTCGTCGAAACTCGACTTTCGAAGGCTTCTGGCCTTCGTTAATCAAATCGTCATAAATGAATCTGCATTGGAGCCTGTCGGAACCTAAGTTTCGACGATTCAATGATTCGACGTTGAAACTACTGGACCATGAAGACTCCCTTCAAACACACTGTCAACACCCATTTCGCTTGTTGGCGCGTTGAAAAACAAACTGGTTTGATTCTCGTCGCGTTCGCCCCTTTTCGCCCCACTTCGCGTCTTGCGGTGGACGGGCTCTCATTTAAAACAGTGTGTTTGAAAGGGAGGCGAACCCTTCGCGCGAATTCACCTCTTTTCGCCTCTTCGCGCGAAATCGCGTCCACTGGACGGACAGCCTTACGAAATAGGTTCATGGTTTAATTCCAACTATGTTAATCCACTGTTTTCCCCCAGGAAACACGTGGTACTATTAGTTTGACGAAATCATTACTTCCACACTCCCAAAAACATCCTATCCCATCAATGTATTTGACAAAATCAAATTTTTTAACGATATTTTCTATTAATCGTTATTTACATTGAATAATTTCTGATCTAAAGACTGTTGTTGAGGCTCGGGGAGCAGGTTGGCAATATTGATGGTCATGAGAGTCCTTTATGCAGGATCTGGTAAAGCTGGTAGAAAGGCGTTTTGTAAATATGACAAGTAGTGCCTTCAACACTGCGAAGACAAGTTGGGCTCATTAGCTTTTCAGTTGCCAACCGAGGGAGGGAAACCCTGATCGAAAATGATACACTCACTATGTTTAAAACTTCCTTTGCTGGATCTGAGACATGGGTGATGACAAAACGGTCAGAAAGTCTGGACGTGACCAGAACCCTAGATCCAATTCATTAAGGTGGTTGTTGCCTGCCATGGACTGGTTATGTGTTGAGAATGAAGGAGGATGAATCGGCTAATAAAATCCTTGCTACGAATCCGTATAGATCCAGAGGAAGGAGGCGACCGAAACAAAGATGGGTTGACAATATAGAAGAGGATAAAGCCAGGGTAGGGTGCCGAGATTGGAGAAGTTTAGCAGGGGATTGAGATAATGGAGAACTTTCTTAAATGGGACTAAGGCCCATTCGGGGCTGTAGAGCTCTATAAGATAAAGTATTAAAGAGAGGTTTAAATATTAAAAGGTGTAATACTTGAAACAATAAGGACTTATTCTGATTTGAGGAGGGGATGATGCTGGGGTAAGGCAGTGGAAGTCTTAAAAAAAAAAAAAAATACCAGGCTTTGATTTCATGTGTAGCTGTTAATATTAAATATGCAAATAAATCATTCTTGGAGAGTTTCTCAGTTTCATGGAGGAATAATATTTTTTTCACAGTTAGGGACGGTCCCTGTAATGCATGCATTCTGCCGAACATGTGTTTATCAAGATAACTACCAGTGGCTCGGGCAAATGCAAACTACATTCTTGTCTCAATCTCTATTTTCTTATAATTATAGGTAAACACATTCACCTATAGCACAGCAATGGTGTGTATAGCTCAGTTAATGGAATTCCTCTTGTTTTAGGTAACCATTTGGGTTGACCCACTGGATGGTTCTCGAGATTTCGCTAAAGGTATGTGTAAACAAGTTATATCTCATAGTATACACACAAACTACATCACTTTCGATGAAGCCGTGGAAACCCATTTCAATGAAGAAATGAAATGTTGTATGTTCCCCCAAATTGAAGAGTTACATTGTCAAATAGTGTTTGGTGGTTAGGTAATCATCAGTAATATACAGTAAACTGAACATACATCAGAAAGGGCACAGATTATATAGGATAGTCTCAGATAAAAGAGAGCTTGATCCAGGGGTGGCTACTGATAAGAGCATAGGCGCATGTGCACCTCCAGTCAAACCAAAATAATAATAATGTTTCAAAATTTCTCCACTCTCATTTGAAGTTAGCTAGTGACAGAAGATGGGAAATCTAAATCTACGCGAGAAACAGAGAAGGTTGTGGTAGGGAGGGGCTGAAGGGGGAAGCTCACCCAACCTGACCAATCAGAAGCGAGCGGGAGCAACAGGTAGCTGTTGCTCCATCTGAGGCTTGACTGCATATCTCCGGACTGAGGATTTTCAGTTTGAATTGAGGCGGGCATGTGAGATTGACCAATCTGAGAGCCCGTAACATCCCGAGATGAGCATACTTAGGGGTACAGTACACCAAGTACTTTCCGTTCTCCTTATCATCCCTTCTCGTCCTCGTTATCATTTTTATCAGTCACACTTTACAATTTTTCCCGGTGTTATTTCGTTTAGTGTTACGATTTTTTGAAGTTATTGAGTGTTGAGTAGATACTTTTACGATGAATAATTCAGTTGAGTTCATCAAGTTGAACTGGTCCCATTTGTCACTCCATGAAAAGTGCAGGATTCGCGATGTTGGCCGCCCCTTATCATTACAGGGACTAACACAAACTTTTAAAATCAAAAATCGTTCTGATTCAACCCCTATAATGTGATTTTATTTTGTATTCCCCATTATTTATCTAGATGATGACTAACCCTTCTCTTTCCCCATGAACCTCTCCTCTCCCTTTCCTTCCCCTCCATGGCAAGATTTGCTTTCACCTCCACGATGGTTCTTGCTGGGCGGGTATACATTTCAGCTATTGCAATCATTCCTTGGGTTAACTCCTTTGATGGTTAAGTATTTCAGAATTTCTGTCTTCCATTTGAGAACATTTCTCGTGTCTGGTGTACGTATTTAGTATAAAAGCACCTCTAAATAATAGCCCTTGTTGATCTCTGTGCACCCCCTGAGTTTCAAGACAGGAGCCGCCACTGGCTTGATCCCTATTGCCAGAGAGAAATGAAGAGCTGGGAGATACAACCAATCAAGAGCATGCAAAGTGAAAACGGTTGATTAAACCATTTTTAACATCATAAAGGGATAATTCCTAGTTTTACAATTTAACCTATTGATGGTGAACTATATTGCAGTATTTCCTCATTTAAATATTTGCCAGACATCAGCATACCTCCCTTTGGACGAAAATGAAATAATCCTACAAACTGCTGTCTATCATTTATATCAATACTATAGTTGAATTGTAAATAACATGAAAATAAGAGTAGTGCACACATAGGGGAGGCCCCCTCTTTGGACAGATTGTTTATATTTTTTAGATTATTTTGGTTTAATATTTTTAATAATGAAACTTTGTCATCGACCAAGAGAATTTTTTTTAACCACCCCTCAAAATTTGTTGGTTTACGTTTCAAGATATATGTAGACTCCAAATATCGAATGAAAAAAATACGATGTCTGCAATCCACCATGTGCCATCCTTCCTACGCTGTCCAAAGCTTTTTTCTGAAACAACTGGACCAAACGTTATGAAATTTGGCTCAAAAACCATACGTTGATCAATGATTTGCTAGTAACATCGGCATCACTTTAGGTCTAGAGGGGTGAATATTGGCGATCTCGAAAACTTTTGAAATTGTTTGATTATGGACAAAGATGTTTAATAAATCGATTTATAGCATCTGGATTTCATTACGTTCGTTTCTCATAATAAAGGGAATATATTGCGTGTACGTCAGATGATACCTTTATTAAAGACTTTTGTGTTACGCTCCAGGAATATAACTGTCACAGTCAAAGATGTTTGATCATCCGGCCTCATAGCTCAGATTGTTGGAGTGTTTGCAACTTGGTGGAAATTTCCCCTGAGTTGTTACGACGCGAGTATCAAATATTTTTGGGCCGTTACACTTGGTAGCCCAGTGGAAGAGAAGAGTTCATGCCTGCTGCACGGCGGGCGGCTGGAGTTCAAATAATATCAGCGACAACATTTTCTTAAAATCTTTCAGTAACTTTCAAGGATTTATTTTTGTATAATTTATTTTGTATTTATTAATTTATTTTCTTTTGGTTGGGGACAATGTCCAGTTATAATTCTATAATGCACCACAAACTCAATGGGGCTTCGAACTATCAAGATTCCTTCGCTAGGAGCATTAGGGGACGAGGGACCTTAGGAACATTGTGGTTGACATGCCTTTCCCCTTGTTGATACCTTGCGTCACCCCCATTTGCTCTACAATTCGTTTCCCTTGCCATCAACTACTGGTCAAAAATGAGAATTGTATCATTATTTAAGAAATTACTATAATGAAGAAACACACACTAGGAAAAAAACACTTGTGTCCATCATGACTGTGGTCCATTGTTGCCAGATGTCCCTAATTGGGGGTACATATACCCCCTTTTTTAGATACCAAAACCCCCAAGACCTTCAAGTTTTTCCCCAAAAAATCTGTTGTAACTTGGTTGATGGAAATCTCGATTTCAGCCTTCGGACTGATTCAGCAATATCGGCCTTGTAATAATAATATACTACCTATTGGAATGCTCGTTAGAATGTCTGCTGCATTTTGAAGTTTCTGGGTGTTAGAGTAAGTGTTTTTACGCCAGAACCGAGGAAAAGTAGCTATAAAATTGTTGTACCAAGATCCGAAGGGGTTGTACAGCTATTCTAGACGAAGTAACTGGCGTATTTATAAATGAATAAATGTAGAAAGTTCCGTTGTAGATACGAGGTACAAGTTCATGCTGTTCCACAATGAATCACTTTCGCCAAACCGAGTTTGAAGGCTTCAGTTTCTATCACTGTAGTCAGTACCTGAAAAATATTAGTTTTTTTCTTCTTTTTTTTACCCAACTATTCGTAGAAAAGGGGAGGGGGTATTACTACCGTCGGCAGGGTGGCACTTGGGGGTAGGGATGTATTTTCTTTGCGTTTCAGAGGGTGTAGAACACGTTACAATAGTCATTCATTTTCAAATTCAGTCTGTAGCTGTCTGGATATGCCTTTGAGTATAAATAGTATACCTATTACTTGAAGGGATTTACTCCTCACAGGGGGTGGAGGGAGGGGGGGGGGGAGTCTGAAGTTGCTTCTTCCTCCACCACTTTTTTATCCTTTTTGGTATCACGATTATGGGATTTTATTCTGACAATTTTGAGTTAACAAATTACCCCCAAGAATACCCCTTTTGGAAACACCATAAACCTCTTTGTACCCCTTTTTATGATTGGCTGTCCCCCTTTCTGTCGGGAAGAGTCTGGCAACACTGCTGTGGTCATAGGCAACAAAAGAAGAGCAAATCAGTAAGGTCCTTGTTTACTTGCTGCGCTCTACCTCGAGCTTTCTATGTTCGGAGCGCCATTTGATAGTTATTATCTGCAGATCATTGATCTGCGATGAAGGGCTATCTAATACAGAAATAATGAACCTTTGCCTAATAATTTGCAGCGTTTTATATTTGAAACAATGTTGATAAAATGTCTCCAATAATTATGTCAGACATTTTCCAATTATAAGACATCTGTCGATTTGTATCAGAAAGCTGCCCTTAACAAGGCACCTACCTCCACTTATCTATTTTTTAGCAAATTTTTGTGGATAATGAAGCTATTGCAATAGCTCCAAAAATCAAGTTAAAAATTAAAACATGAATGATTAAACTATTGAAATATAATTTTCTTCATGGAATATAAAACATGAAAAAGCACTAAATTAAGAATCGTTTCAGAATTAAATTCATCCTGGGATCAAAATAAAAATGCTGCAAATTATTACACAAAGGTTTATTATTTCTGTATAGGATAGCCCTTCTACACAGAATACCTTACTACGATTATTAAACAGTATTATATCTAGGGGCACTAGAGGGTACCATTGTAGTGGCCTTCACCACCCGCTGGACAGAGCTGGTTTCAAAGGTATTCAAAAAATTGCGAGACAGGCGCCTGAAGAGTCATTCCGACATTTCGCCCGGCCATATTGGCAGCACTGTCCGTGGCCCTTGTCACTTGTTCTTCAGCTCGTGCCATGACAGTTTCGCTGCACTATTGAACTTCCATATTTTGCGTTTCCCAACACAATCCCATTTGTTTCCGTGAAAGTTTAGTGATTATTAGTGGTGCCTGTTTTGAGTGTAAGTGATCAGTTTCATTGGTGTTTGGAGATTGTTTCGTGCTCAGGGAACTGTTCCCACCTGTGATTCGGGTTCGTTCTCAAAACAGGTCAATTTTGATTACGATCCACAGGGAAGGCGGTTTTCCCCCATGTCGGACCGGGAAAGATGTTTTCCTTCGCATACACCCGGACGGGAGTTTAGTCTGTCGCCCGGACGAATGTGGTACATTTTTTTCAAGGTCCTCACAGAAGGGGATTCAGGGGAGATGCACCACAAGGCCATCTTGCTCAGGCCAAGTGAGCCCCGGATAATTCCTTTTTGATGACCCTCCGGTTGATTTTTATTCGTGTTCTAAGTCGGAAGTGGATGGGACGGTGTTTTTTGACCCGATTGACCTGCAAAATTCGAGGTGGGACATCGGGGATACATACCTCCAGGGGCTGTTCAAGTTTAATTATAAATTCCTGACATGGAATTACAGATCAGATATCACGACTTGTTGAAGGGGGTTCACATTCCCCAACCTAATCTGTTGCTACATTCCCAGGATCCCATTTTCATTAACCAAATATCAGTAATTAGCTTGTATCCGACCAGGTAGGGTGTCAATTGTCCCACCAGGGAAGATCAAGTCATTTCTCCAACTTTTTCGGGTAACCATTTTGTCTGGGAGGGAACGTTTTGTTTGGAATTTGAAATATTTAAATTCTTGTATGCGCCCCCACATTTTAAATTGGAGGGCTATCGCACTACTATGGTGGACCCCACGGATGTGTATTATATGGTCCCGGTTGGAACATGTATGCATTTACATGCTTGATGATGGGGGTTTTAAATATCCCCTTCTATTTTCCATACTTCAATGAGACCTATTGTTTGACATCTTCATTTCCGAAGTGTCCTCTGTGTCAATTATGTACCTGGATGACTTTGGGATCCTGGGTTCCTCTCCTCTGACTGTGCATATCAGTTCAATAGGTACAAAGCATTTATTACAAAGCTGGGGGTGTATTATTAGCAGGGATAAGTGTGTTCTTGAACCTGCCCAACAATTTACGTCCCTTGGTTTTGCTTTTTCACACCGTATCATTGCCTGGTACCTACACTTTTCTGGTGCTAGTTGCCACTTTTGTGGCTCGCACATCTGGATTGTATATGATAACTTTGATACAAGTATTTGTCTGTGCTTGTAGCTGCCTTTGCGGCTGGCACAGCTGTAGTTATAGATACTACACAAATAAGTCAGGCAATTAATAGCAGATTGTTCTGCTTCTAGGTGAGCAATTTGGTTGTGAAATTTTGTATCTGACCGGGTAGTGTGTCTCTGTGCCCCCCGGGAAGATCAATTAATTTCTCCAATTTTTATGGTAGTCAAGGCATCCGGGGGAAAACGGTTCATCCTGAGTTCGAAATATTTAAATTTTGCCCCACATTTCAAATGATAGTTATGGGACTACTGTTGACCTAATGAATGCATATTGTATCGGAAGCTTTTGCACTTCAATTTTCAGGGGAAACCATACAAATTGACGTGCCTACCAAAGGGCCTCTCGATTTCCCCTTTTAATTTTCTCAAATTAATAAGACCCTTAGTCCATTATCTACGTTCCCAACACATTCCCTGGGTCAATTACTTAGATGACTTTGGCGTCCCTGGTTTCTCCCTCGCTAGCTGCACTTCACAAGTTACCATGCTGGTTGTTTTATTACAAGGCTTGGGCTTCATTATCAATTCTGATAAATGTATTCTCCGCCCTCCCCCCTTCCATCTACCCTGACCTCCTGTGGTGGTACACTCACGTTTTTACATGGGGAATAGACTGAACACGGACGTCTGTCCTTCAAGGTGGGGGGCGACCTGTGACGGACACAGGATAAGCGGATGGTGGTCCCAGGAGGATGCTTCTTGGCATATCAATGCCATGGAACTATCAATAGCACTCCTCTTGGCCTTGAGGCATATTGGTGACCAGTTTAGGAACTCGAGAATTCTCATTCGATCAGACAATATGACAGCCATCAGTTGTGTGAATAAGCAGGGCTATATGATTTCCTCAAGGTTATGTTCCTTTTCCCGGGAAATCTGAGAATGTTGAGACTAGGGGGAACTTCGTTTTCGCGTTCCATACCGCTTTGGCGGAAAGTGTGGTAGCGGTCAAATGTTCCTTTCGCCTCCTAAGGAACACAAGAGTGGTCCTGCGTGATGAATATTTCAGAGAAATAGTCCGGAGGTTTGGCCTACTCAGACATGGTACTCCCTATTTTGTGACCTTATGGTCATTGGACCTATACATTTGGGCCAGACTGATGACCTTCTTTTTCTCCCTTTCAGATCTCAAATCCATCCACTAACCGAGTCTCTCATTTTACTCCTACTTCAAGAAATGGTGAGTGTTTTGTGGAACACAGGGGCTAGATACCTGAGACCCTAAACCAATGTCAGTTGTCACCTTTTTTTTTCCTCAAGAGGTACTTGACACTTCAAATTCATCTTAGTCCACAATCAACTCATTTCGTTCGGCTTTGCCTCTCATTTCATCTACCTCACTTGGGACACACCCCCTGATTAATAGGTTACGGAAGGGAGTGGCGTTGCTTGGACCCCCCCCCCCCCCAATCCCGAGATAAGAAGTGACTTGGGACTTACAATTGGTATTGGGAGTTTTGGAGAAATCTAAAGAGACGTTAGAGGAACTATCTACAAAGTTAGTGACCCTGCTCGTCTTGGCGACTGAACAGCGGCTCCAAACTTGGCTTCTATTCAGCTACAGGAGATTGTGCATGTCCCTGAGTATGGAATAAAAATCATAATCTCGAGTAGGCTAAAAATATCACGGCCCTCTCAGCCCTAACATTGTCTTCTTCTAACACATTTTCCAGAATGACCCTTCTGTGTGTGGCATCATTGATAGTGGAATATTTGGCCCAAACGGCCTCCAGGCGTAGCGATAGGGATCACTCCTTGCCCCTTATGGTCCTGCTTCACGCCAGACTCTGGCTAAGTGGATTAGTGAGGTGTTGACCAGCGCTGGAGTTGATAGTGTCTTTCGGCCTCACTCCATCAGACACGCCTACGTATCTGCGATGAGTCAGCCCCTGATTAACATATTCTGGAGGGGGTAGCATCTATCAGACCCTCCTCTTGTTGGCGACTGGGCAGCGGCTTCAAACGACCAGAGACCATCCACACCCCAGAATATGGGGTGAAAATATTTATCCCCAGTAGATTGAAGACATTAGGGAAATGGGAACAGCCAGTCTGCTCAGCGGGGCACTCCGTTCTGAAGGCTCGATCCCGCTGAAACCGCCCCAGAGCAACCCAGCGGTGCAGATATGCGAAGGCAGTTCTCCAGGGCCAGCATGCCCTTTTTCCTGGAACGCCCCCCTTTTTCGTGTGGGATCGTTGTTAGTGGAATGTGTGGCCCAGACTGCCCCCAAGCGTAGCGATAGGGATCACTCCTTATTCCTAGCGGTCAGACGGCCGTTTGGTCCAGCTTCACACCAAACTTTGGCGAAGTGGGTTAGTGATGTGCTGACCAGCGCTGGTTATCTTTTGGCCTCACTGCAGACACACTTCGGTCTCTGCGTCAAGGAGAGGGGGAGCCCCCTGGATACAATCTTCCGGGTGGTGGGCTGGATACCCTCCTTGCAGCGTTTGCTAGATTCTTTGATAGGTCACTAACTCCTCCCCCTGTGCTGGCTGCTGTTTTCTCGGCTCTCACACCTAGTTCAGGTCCTTAGAAGTATATACCTTGGGCTTGTGCTTGCAGCTGATGTTTTGGCTCGCACTTCCATAAAGTTTCCTTGGTGGCAAATGTTCTACCATGCCATCGCCTAATAGCAGTTTATTTTGCTTCCAGGTGTGAATCCGAAGGGAACTATTGCGAAGAACCGGGGAATAATTGCTTGTCAGAACTTATATTTACATGTTGAGAATTTATACCTTTTTAAGATTTTATACTTTGCCTGTTCTTACGTTATACACACATATTCTGGTGTCGATTTGCCTAGGCCTGGACCCGACAGTCTTATTTTGATAGGATTATCCCTTTAAACATCTACAATGGTTAATAAAACACCCTCAGATTCACTCCCATGTTGTTGATTTATTTTCCTCCCAAAGTTCTAGCCTTTAGGAAGAACAAACAGATGTATGTACAGTGACCCCAAGTGGTTTCATCTGATTCTTAGGAATGATGTCTATAAATGAGAGCCAACAAAAATCACTGTTACCTTGAGGGTTTCCGAGATCTCGATCTAGCAGAAAAGATTCAGCAGCATCTGTGAATTCATTAGAAGTAATTACCTTCTTGTGCGGTGTAGACTTGTTTGGCGTAATAAACAATGGTCCCACGAGAAGTCTAATGAAGTTTGGCGTCCAACTTCCTTTTGCCAAAACATTGCCAGCTGTTCGGGAAATACTTGAACACATTGTACACAATTTCTCGTGCCTGTCTCCTTCCAGCCTTGCCTCTAGCAACAGCAGATTTCTAGCTGCTTGCTGACGACTAAGGTTGCTCGTCCATTGCAAAATTTTGATGGAAACCGATGGGTCGGGGGTTGTGATGATACAGTTAACTATAAGGATTAATTAGAGGATACAGGCTGACAAAACAAAAAGCACAAGGAAAACACTTTAAACACAATACAAACACAAGGGAACACAATATAGAATATAGAACAGAATAACCACAGATAATTGCAACAAAATGGAACGAAATCATCCACCATGGCTGCCAATATAACAGAGTAAAAGTCCCTTACATTGCCTTCTAGTTCAGGCTGCCGTGTCCTCAGCTTCTCCCAGTCTCCTGTGTAACCCAAGAAGCCCAGTGAGGAAATCACGAGCTGGGAGGAAAAATTTGTTTTCTCGACCAGCAGGAAGACGAAACTTGGAAGAAATCGAATTTCTCGACTGGTTGGGAGACAATTGTTGTTGAATTCCAGCAGTCCGTAGAACTTAGAAGGTGACAGGTAGAGAGCAAATACGTGGCACTTGTAATTTATCGGGTTGTGGGTTACTGTCTGGACTTGGAAGAAATCTCCGAGAAAGTCTGGCAAAAGCAAAAGTAGAATGAAGCGCCAGGGGATGAAAGTGTGTGGTATGTGGAAGCCGGTCAGTTTATAGTTGGAGCGCCAATTATGTCACTGCGGAGAAGGCCGTGGTTGGTGGGCGGCATCGAGAGAGGGAAGCTCATGCTGGACAGGGTGTCTGCAATCTGGGGCACTTGGATGGTGAGCCTCTTGAAAAACTGCAGTTTGAGCGTAGAGGTCGCCAATTATGATGCAGAAGATGAGAAGAATTAGCAACTTCGTCTGCACGATGAGTGTGTTTTGTTTGTGACTTTCCTGGTCTTATATACTAATTGGTCTGGGGGTGATCTCCCCACTACAGACTGAGGTAACAGGGGCCAGGAGAGTGAGGTTCACCAAATCTATATAAAGGAATAATAATAACTTGACGAGTAACAATATTGTGCAAAATAAAAGCATATAGGTACTACAATTTAAGACCTTCAAATCCTTCCCCAGCTCTCAAATCTTAAATAATTTTGGGGGTGTCATGCCTGGACTGTACATCACTTTTGCCTCATTGTAGTGATTCTCCCTTTAGATAAGTTTTTGTGGAGCATGATTTCCTAATTTGTACTGTCATTTCAGGTTTGACAGACCATGTCACGGTGCTGATTGGCGTTGCCGTCAATGAAAGGCCTGTTGGTGGCATCATCCATCAACCTTTCTACAAACGAAATGGTGTGCTGGGCAGAACCATATGGGGCATGAAAGGTGTTGGATTTGGTGGATTTACAGTTTCTCCACCAGACCCTGGAAAATTTATTGTGACCACATCACGGTCCCAATCACATGAGACAGAACGTGCTTTAGTGTACTTGCGGGCCGACGACATTATAAGAGCAGGAGGAGCAGGTTTTAAGGTATGTTGGACTTATGGCCGGTTTCACAAAAAAAAGAAAAAAAAGTGATTTTGGTTCATTAGGAACCCAGTTCAATGTTGACCATGATTTCATCTCATCTCAGTTTGAATTCATTTCGGTTTCACCAAGTTGAACTGAGTTCCTAGGAACGAGTTTTCGATTGAACTCGGATCATTGAAAACTCCAGTTGAACCACCGTTGATCTGAGATCCCAGGTTGAACATCGAAAAGAGATGCCTTATTTCGGGAGCGGGAAGGTCGGTGTTTTTATTTTATTTTTTTGTTCATTTATTTTTTATCACATCAAGTTATATTCGCTTGGTCTTTTGCAAATGCCTATTCGGTTTGTAGTTTTTGTGTTTATTGTTTAATTATTTACATTTCTGGCCCGGATTGATGGAATCGAAGAAGAAACCTAGGGAACTGTCGTGAAACTTGGAGAGCGATTTTAGGGTGACTGTTTCTGATTTTTAAGCAAATGAACAATAGAAAAATCTAAAGTACCTATTTGAATTACCCAATGGGGGGGGGGGGGGGGGGGGTGCATGGAAAAGTTTCTCATATTCACCGCAGAGTGACATCATCTCATTTTGATTTTTAAAGCTGAACACGAAGGTGAAGCCAGAATTGCGATATCACATTCTGTTCTGCGATTAGAGCTGATGAAATCGCGGAGAAGTGCGATTTTTGTCTTACGGAACGTCCCTATAAAATATTGCACTCCAATACCCCACCCCCTCCCTTGGGGTAGTCCCAAAACCGTTGAATTTTCACCGATTTTTATTTGCTTATAATTAGTATCGGCTACCCCAAAAACGGTCTCTAACTTTCACTTCGATACCTCAAAGATTGACGATGAATAGTTGGGGGTAGGTTTGCTTATGGGACACTATATAGGTATACATAAAAAAACACACACGTATACATATCGGTAGGTACATGAATTCCGTTCTTGCGCCAAAAAATCAAGCTTTCCAAATGAAAAGACGAGTTCGTTGGCCAGCACTTTTTCAGCACAATTGCTCAAATTCCATAAAATGTGCTTAACGAAAATCGTAAAAATGGCTGAAAATCACCACAAATTGAAAAATTTATAATTTTAGTAGTATTTTGGTCAAAAGAAGTTGATCAACAATGAACTAGAACATTAACAAATTTATGTTCAAAATTATGCTGAACATATACTAATATTATATTTACTGAAAATGTGAAGAAAAAAAGCTAAAATCGAAAATCTTTTTGAATAGCAGAATAATATTCAGATCGAGTTTTGCTTCCGAGACTGCAAGGCAGCTGAAGCTTTGTTTTCACTTTCGAAATGAAAAAAAATTGTTTGTTCCAAAATCAAAATTTCCACTCGCATTTTGCGTCTCGGAGCCTCCTGAACAAATTTGGTTCCGTGTCTGTCTGTCTGTCCGTCCACATTTCTTTGTAACAGCCATAACTTCCACAATTTTGATCCGATTTTAACCAAATTTTCAGGGATCGTGCGGGTTAAGCTCTAGATGGTCCCCTATCAACTTCATCATGATCGAATCAACGGTAGCTTCTGCGTAGGCGCTAACGTGAATTCCTTTTGACGGTCATAACTCGGTCAATGTTGAACGGATTTCGGTCATATTTTCAGGGATGATGTGGGTAAGGTCCCTTGAGGACCCATAGGACAATCATCATAATTGCATTAGCGGTACGCTCTGCGCATGCGTGAACGAAATATTCTTGTTACGGTCCTTGCAACAGCCGTAATTTCCACAATTTTGATGCGATTTTCTTCAAATTTTTGGGGATCGTGCGGGTATAGCTCTACATGGTCCTCTATCAGTTCCGTCATGATTGAATCAACGGCCTCCTTATTAATTCCCTGATGCCAGAACCGGTCGTTCCTAGTTTTCTGGAATTTAATGGTGACGTACTGTGAAGGTCACGAGGAAGCTCATGTGCCATTTCCTTGGCAGTGTATTTTGTCTTAAAATTGGTAGGTAATTTACAATTTCTTTGCACTCAAACTACTTCAGTTTCAAAACAAAGTATCGAAAATTTACGAAAAATTGCGCATACGATCATGCTGCATGACTTTTTTTCCGCTTACCAGTCACTAGAGTATTCCAGCTGTTGCTTGATTTGCCCTAGAATCACAAGAACAAAGGCCTTGGAGAGTCGATATCTTATGACGAAATCTCTCATCGAGAACATCAAAGTCGGTTTGAACTGTCTTCGACGGGGAATTGTAAAATCCCGATCAAACTCAAAACTCGTAGTTTTCATCTTCAAAAATTGATAAAGTAATTGGGGGAAACCCCCCCTCCCGAGCAAGAGCTCTTGCCATTATCACTTGATATAAATAAATAACTTATGTTGAGTTTTCTCGACCACTTGTATAATAATGAAGTTGAGGGTTAGCGAGGATTGGTCAATAATTCAAAAACTCTTCTAAGCCGACGTTTCGCTATATTTGTACAGCATCTTCAGGTTTCGCTATATTTGTGCTTCATCTTCAGTGTGGCTAATTTGCTGAAATTCGTCCCGATCTCGTGGGCTAGTCTGGTTACAGTGGTACCATATTGTTGTCTAAGACGTCTGAAGAGTCGTCTGTCTGGCTGTTGGTGGTGTTGCTGCAATTTCTCCATGTTGATAAATTATGTTAGTTTTCTCGACCACTTGTATTATAATGATGTTGAGGATTAGCAAGGGTTGGTCAATAATTCAAAAACTCTTCTACGCCGACGTTTCGCTATATTTGTACAGCAGCCTCTGGGTGACTATTGACCAACTCTCGCTAACCGTCAACTTTATTATTATACAAGTGGTCGAGAAAACTAACAATTCATCAACATGGAGGAATTGCAGCAATACCACCAACAGCCAGAGGACAGACGACTCTTCAGACGTCTTAGACAACAATATGGTACCATTGCAACCAGACTAGCCCACGAGATTGGGATGAGTTTCAGCAAATTATCCACCCTGAAGATGCTGAACAAATATAGCGAAACGTCGGCATAGAAGAGTTTTTGAATAATTGACCAACACTCGCTAACCCTCAACTTCATGAATAAATAACGTCACGAGAATTTTTGGCAAATTTGTATGAGGTGATATGGTAGGTATGTGAGGACTCTAGCAACAATTGATCCGAGTTCAGCCCCCGTTATCCGATATTGCGGACGATCTCCGTTCAACTGCCAAACCGCGTCTTGAACTAGGATCATAAGCTTGGTGAAACCGGCCCTTACTGGTTTCCTATTTTCACGACTTCCCTTTTCTTTTATTGATCATTATTTCATAAATATTCCCCATACTATGTATTATTAGTTGTTTTTCTGGTACACCGAAAAGGTGTAGAGAATTGTATTCTGAGTCGATGGAGTTCCTTGAATGTAATACAGTGGGAAATGATTGAATTGTGCAATTTTAATATTCCCTACGGTATCGAAAAAATCTTTTGTCCATGTGTAGTTTACATTAAGTAATTTTATCTCAAAAACAAAAGTTGAAGGACATTGAAAGAACCAAAGTGTCCTCAAGTAAAGTGCTTATTATAGTTGATTTAGGATGGGGAAATGTGATTTTTTTTTTTTTTGTCATGAAATTCCGTTTTGGCGTATCCTGTTGTGTAGTGTGTATGTACTGTGCACAAGAAGTGATTGCTCCAGGGATTGGGATGTCGGTATTATTCTCAATTCTACATTGAAAATTCAGTTTCAAGTAATATAGTCTGCTGACTGTCCAGTATAATTATGCAGAGCAGTTAGAAGGGCCGATTCCTGCAAAAGTTGGATTAAAAGATTTTATTGTTTTAAAGGGTCCATTCAGATCCTAATAACATGAATTTGGAGAGTGCACACAGAATTTTTACCTGTAAAACATATGGCAGCTAAAAACGTGGAAATTTTTGAGTTTTTTTCCAGTTTTTTGCATTAATCTCGGAAACGGTCCATATTTTGTAAATAACACTCCATCAGTATGTTAAATCTGACAAAATTCTGCGTCGACTCCCCAATCCGTTATAAGCGAGTTTTACACTTAAACTAAGTTGTTTTACCCTTAAAAACACATAAAATTGAGCATAACAAACAAACTAAAAATTGATGAGTTAAAGTGCAAAACTCGGTTATAACGGAGTTATGGAGATTTGCAAGTGTTACCATTTGATTTAGCGTGAAAAAATTCGTAGAAACCAGCCTCAAATTCGCATTTTTATAGGGGGTCATTTTTCACTAAAACCCTCGATTTACGGACATACTTTTCTCCCCCAATTAGCAAAGTAAAAGTAAAATTGACTATACTGTTCAAAACCTGACAGTTTGAGGAAGTTTTTTCCGAAGAGCGCACGCCGAAAAATCCCCAAACCGGTAGCAGAAAAACAGGAGGAAAAACGTTGATTTTAAATATTTTCTCTATTTTTGTACTTAGGCCTTTTTTGTAACCAATCAAAACTAACTAAACTATTTTACTTTATATCTGGGTTGTAGGAAATTCAACGGTCTTTCCACAGGTGTTTTTATTTTTGAGTTTACTGTGATTCTAGGGGGAGTTATGAGCGTTTTAATGTCCCGACTTAAGTTCATCAAACTCTTGAGGGCCGATTCTAGAGCTCATTTCTGATCAAAAGTTCCTCTTAGATTATTTTTAAACGCTTAGTTTTCGAGTAATTTAATTTTTAAGATTTATTTTTCGTGTTTTGTACCTTATATCTTATAACATTAGAACGGCCGTGACTCCCCTTGGAGTCACTTTAAACTCAAGAATTAGGACATGGTTGGAAAGAACGTTAAATTTCATATCTACCTGATACCAAACCACTATTTTTGAGCCGTTTTCATACTTGAAAAAGAGGCTGAAATTCAAATATTAAAAACTTCTCAGAAGTTGACTATTTTCCATTTGTCGTTCCACTTCTAATTCAGACTATTTTGGAAAAGCACTACATGGGGAAAACTTCCTCAGAATCTCTGCTTTTTTACGGTATAGTCAATTTAAATTTTACTTTGATAATTTTATTAGGGGAGAAAATTATGCTTTAATGTTGAAAAACATGTATTTCTCAATTGAATCGCGGGTTTTTGTGGAAAATTGCCCTCTATGAAAATACGAGTTTGGGGCTGGTTTCTACTTATTTTTCACGCTGAATCGAATGGTAGCACTTGCAGATCCCCCAACTTAGTTATAACCGAGTCATACACTTTACCTCACGAATTTTAATTTTGCTTGTTATGCTCAATTTATGTATTTTTGAGGAGAACACTTGTTAGTTGAAGTGTACAACTCAATTATAACGGAGTTGGGGAGATCTGCAAATGTCCATTCGATTCAGTATGAAAAAATTCGTAAATACCAGGCCCTAACTCGTATTTTCATAGATGGTCATTTATCACGAAATCCCTCAATTTCATTGAAAAAGCCATGCTTTTTCAACATTAAAGCGTAACCTTTTCCCTAATAAGCAAAGTGAAATTGAATATACCGTTAAAAACTGTGATTCTGAGAAAGTTGTCCCCGTGTAGTGCTTTCCCATAATAGTTTGATTAAGAGCAAAACGACAGATGGAAAAAAGTCAAATTTTGAGAAGTTTTAAAAATTTACTTTTTATTAATTATCTTTTTTTTACATATAAACGGCTCAAAAAATATTGGTTTGGTATCAGGTTGAAAGGAAATTCAACGCTCTTTCCAACGATTTCCTAATTTTTGAGTTTAAAGTGACTCTAAGGGGCGTTACGGCCGTTTCAATATCATAAGGTACAAAACACGGAAAAGGAAATCTTTATAATTGAATAACTCGAAAAGAAAGTGTTGAAAAAATCCAAGGAGAAGTCCCGATCAGAAATGAGCTCTAGAATTGTTCCTCAGAGTTTGATGAACTCAAGTTAGGACACCCTGTATATTTTTCCAGTTGATTTCTTGCTGGTTTTCACGAATTTGAAAAATTGTTTTGTTGATAATTCCCCTGAATTCGGTAGGCAGACACCTCACTCTGGACTCACAGTGGAATGTAATTTTAAAATGGTCATATTCCAAAGCTGTTTCTGGTTAGAATCAAGTATCTTATCTCTCGGTCTATGAGGGGACTCCTCAATTGCTGCAACTGTAACGTGTTAATTTATGGAGAAAATGTGAAGACAAATTTTGCGAATTTCTGAATTTGATGGCTAAGAACGAATGTTTGTATCGTTTATGATATTGGGTTATACGTGATTAGCTACTCTTGAGTGTATACCACAAAAGGGCTTACAATTGATCCTTGGGGATTGAATTATCTATCTTTTTAGTACTCCTGCAAATTTGTCTAAAACTATTGTGAAAAAATACGCCTATAAATAAGTACATAATTAGGTACACATATTCATATTTCCAGGCCGTGCTACTACTTGAGGGACGCGCCCACGCCTACATTTATCCGTCCCCTGGATGCAGAAGATGGGACACGTGCGGACCTGAGGCTGTACTCAATGCGATCGGAGGCGTTATGTCCGACACTAATGGCTGCCTCTATGACTACAGTAGAGATACGCACGTGATAAATAAAAAAGGCGTCCTCGCTGCTTACAACGTAGACCTCCACCAAAGATGCATCGATGCCCTCAAACCGTGCTAATAATTTATTAGAATTTCATTAAAATATGTCATTATTCCACCTTCACTCAAACTCAGTATTCTTACGTCTGAAATCATTTTCTATGTTGAGGTAACTTTTCCCAGTGAACAATATTGTGCATGACAGACCTCTTTTATTCCTATTATCCAAAAAAGGATAGACTGTTTTATTCATATATATGTATGTGCACAAGACTCATTTCTAAGTTCCTAAAATTACTCATTTGTGTACTTAGATTAAAAAATTATCTGTGATACAAATGTGAAAAGTTAGTAATAAATCAATATACTTGAATATTTTTTCTTGAGTGAATTAGTTATCCTTTAGCATACACATTATGTTTCAACATACCTTCTTAGGAAACATTATTGTGATTGATGATGAGAAAGATTTAGTTACTTACTGTTGACATACCTAGAAGATTGATAATGAAGCTATTGCAATGGCTGCTATACAAAAAACCCTGCAAATTATTTCACAAAGGTTTATTATTTTTTCAATTGAGTATGATCGTAGTTTTAGTTGGCTTGCGTACGTCATAAGGCCCGTCCAGGCTCCTCGGCGTGTCCTATTTCGAGTTGCCAAAACCTATACTTCTATAATTATATACGCATGTTTATATTTCTCGATTTGAGCTCCTATCTATTCAAATAATTATTGCCTTAATAATATCATTATCTAAGTGCGTACGAAAAGTCGAGAGGACAGGTTATTAAATATGCATAGGAAAAGCATTGGTATTAACACACAAATATGACCAAGAAAAAAACATATATTCATGCCTCGAAAGAACGCCGTACCCACCACAAGGTGCCGCGGCGCCTCCTCTCACTCCACCCCCCGCTCACCCCCCCTCACCACCCACCGTGACCCCGTGCCTGGCGTGCGTTTGTGCGTAAGTCTAACACTCAAAGCCTTGAAAAAGACACTTTTTTGCCCGTTTTTGGCCCCTAGCATCTATGCGAGTAAAGCGATCGGGATGTTTAAACGTTAGGACCAACTAGACCCCAAATGGAGTCTATGTGCGAAAGAACGGGTTTTTTAAGTCAATTCTTAAGCCTTTTATGGCCCGAACGGCGGACGGACATTTTAAATTTGGGTTCTACGCACCTTGAAACGTAAAGTGACAAAGTTTGAGGGGGTGGGGGGGGGGGGGGGGGGGGGGGTTATAAAATTTTTTTGCTACACGATCACATAGACTTACTATTGGAAATAAAAACAAAAAATTTGAATGTAAATTTCGAAAATTTTCCACATCAAAATCCACGTTAGGGCATTTTGAATCCTCCATTTCTAGATTTTAAAACTTTATATATAGGGTTACCTAAAAGTAACCCCCACCCCACCCTAACATTATCCCACAATTTTTGAGATATCAAAGTGAAACTTGGAGAGCGTGTTTCGGGTGCCTGATACATACTAAGCTATATACCAAAGCGTTTGGACTACCCAATGGTGGGAGGGGGGTATTGGGTACTTGGAAACTTATTTTCTCCACGTTTTGCAGAGTGACACCCCATTTTAAAGATTGTTTTAGTGCTGAATATGTTGGTGAAGCCAGAATTTCGATCAAATTCCGTTCTCAGAGCTGTGGATTCTGTATGAGAAGCAGATATTTTCTAAATCTACCTACATATCTTAGGAAAAAACCGAGCTTCATCATGGTTCTTCATTTCCACTTTGAGAACGGAATAAGATATCGCAATTCTGGCTTCACCATCGTGTTCAGCGCTAACATATCTTTGAAATAAAACGTCACTAGACAAAAAATGGAGATGAATATTTTCCAAGTAGTACCTAATACTCCCCTCCCCCCACCCCTTTGGGTAATCCACAAATTTTTGGATCTCTCTCTCTCTCTTTTTTTTCTTACAACTTATCAGGTACCCCACAAAAGGCTTTCAAGTTTCACGTTGATAATTATTTAGAAAAAGTTTTTTTGCCGTAAAATTAATAGTTGATAGTGCATTTTCTCTCTAAATGCTTAAATCTCAAGGGTAAAGTTATTCCGAATGCTAACGCGAAGCAAGTTACCTCGGTATGACGCTCCATGCCAGGTAGCAGAAGAGAAAAATGGCGTGTGGGAACTAACGACTTGAACAACGTCTAGCAGGATGCCAAAATTGAAGTTTCGTCAGCGAATCATAATGAGAAAACGGTTGTAAGTACACGGTAGGATGTTTATCGTACAACCAAGTGTATTGATTGGAAGACCAAGTGTAATGATTGGAAGACAGACAAATTATAAACTGGTAAGTGAAAAAAGTGTGTATTTGATTTCAACTTATTCTGATGGCTGGCTTAATCGGATTTTTCCTCTTCATTCAGCGGGAATTCATCAAGTCTTAATGCTGCTGGGTTAAGAATGTCATGTGTGACTTCGAAATTATCTTCACTTTGTTCTTCAATGATAGGGAGATCCTCAATACCCGATCAGGAAAAATTGCATAGGGTCACGCAGCATTTGAATCATTCAAGGGTTTTGGAAGACATCCTAAATCTCCTCGAAGGAACATGAAATTCGAAAGCAATACAAGTGTAGGAAGTTTTCCACGCCACCCTGGAGGTCTCGTTACCTCACGACCGGAGGTTCACCGCCCTATTACGCTTACACTATCATATCACTCATATTTTTTCATCAATATTCATTTGAAAGTTGTGCATTTTGAGATGAGTGAATTTTGTCCTAACATGAGAATAATAATTATTAGGTTGTGCAGTTGTGGTCGTGCATGATCTGGTCCTAAAGTGTTCTGTTGCGAAGTCCTACTGCCCATTGTTATCCTAAACGTGGAATATTAGCTTGAGCAGTTGTCGTTGAGCAGGTTGGAGTTTCAACTCGTCAGTCTAACTCTCAAAGCTTCGAAAAAGCGTAAGTTCTATGGGCGTTTTTGGCCCATAGCATCTATGCGAGTAAAGCGATCGGGATGGTTAAACGTTAGGACCAACTAGACCCAAAATGGAGTCTATGTGCGAAAGAACGGGTTTTTTAAGTCAACTCTTGGGCCTTTTATGGCCCGAATGGCGGACGGACATTTCAAATTTGGATTCTACGCACCTTGAAACGTAAAGTGACAAAGTTTGAGGGGGGGTTATAAAAATTTTTTGCTATACGATCACATAGGCTTATTATTGGAAATAATAAACCAAAATAAATAAACTTTGAACATTCAAAATTTTATACACAAAATTATGTTGAAAAATGATCTTAAATGTCATTAATATGTGCTAAAAACATCGAAGAAAACTGCAAAAAATAAAATAAAACTGAAAATTCAAAATCTCTTCAAATAACAAATCATTATTTAGAAAAAGTTGTTTTGTCATAAAATGATTAGTTAATAGTGTATTTTTTCTATAAGTGCTTAAATTTTAAAACACTTCTTTATAAATGTAATACGATAGTTTACAAAAATAAGCTCATATGATCATCTTGCGTGACTAAAACTTTTTGTATTGTGATCAAAAACCTTACAAACAAAAAGCTTGAAAATACTGTAATTTGAATTTTGGAGAATTTCGATGATTTCAACCAAGACCCTCTGTTTTGATGGTAGGAATTCTAATCCCCCATAAACCCCCAGTGCGCCCCTCCCTCAAAGATATCCTTATCCACCCCTGACTCCTCGAGAAAAACTTTCAAGGAACCCTCAGCTCTGTCACCCCTTTTACACCCCTAACAAACTAATCACCTAATCCTTCCCTACTGAGTATACTTAATACTGTCCTATCTTCCATTGAATTTGGTAGTATTCTAAAATTAGGAGTGAATTTCACATTCGAGTGTCTTATTCATAGGAATGTACCAAAAGGAGGAAAAAATGTATGTACAAATATATTCCGTCAGTTCAAAATGTTATATTTTGATCTTACAAAATATTATTTACACGATTTCAGTGTTGATCCTCAGTTTGAGGATATACATACTGATATGATTTGTGGCGATTACAATCAATTAATTACCTAGCCATTTGTACAGGCGAAAATGGCAACCAAATAAATAAACCACGTTCACATAAATATTAAAATTACTTAACACAAATAATACATAAATAACGTTGACAAGATAAAAGAGAACCTAATCTAATGGAACTTGTTGTCAACTTGAACCGTATCACACATTGAGGTACACATCAGTCATCCTCATTCACTTCAAAAAGGGGTCAATATTGGCGAATGCCCCATCTAACATTTCTTCATTTGTCTATTTCTGTACACGCTATGTACATGGTGATCTACATTAGTAATGGCTAGAACAATTTGGACACTCTTTGCTGAGATGATGAAGTTCTACTAAATAGGTACATTTCAAAACAACAGAATAAGACTAATGATTTTGGCTACAGTACAATCATTTGCAAGATGCAAATTCATCAGTTTCTATACGAATAACCCATATTAAGTACCTACTGTTATTTTCGTGTATTGAATAATTACAATGTTAGGTACTTCAGGGCACACAACACGATTGATGCTGATCTAGCCAGAAAAAAACTGCAATAAATTATTTAAAGCAGAATAAACTGTATCAAATGGTGACAACTCCTTCACATTAAGAAGTTGTTTGTAAGTGCTTGTTGAATGAGATTATAAAATCCCTGTATTACAAATGCACTTGGTTGATTATGCAGCACAGCCTTTAAAAATTTTTGGATCTGATGAGTCACCATTGAGGTCACCCATTTATTACCCAAGAGAGTAATAGATTCTATAGTGTTCTACAGATAGTGGCTCTCTGTAACTTTGTTGTTTTGATTTTGTTCAGTGTTGGCGTATGCAGCGTTGTCCACCCCACTCATGTTGTGTTCCGCATCTGGCTTAGGGGCCTTGGGCTTCTTCATCATGATAGCGGTGATTGCAAACAGTACAGAGCCTGAAAAAAAATATAAAATTATTCATATTGGTGTTTAACCCTCAGATTTTCTACCAACGACATGCGAGGACCAAAAAAAAGGGGTAGGGTTTCTCAAATCGCCACTGAAATCCTAGGATTGCGATGGTAAAAATGTGCTTGGAGGGATTTTCGTTTATGCTGAATTCCGAGTTGACAATGCTGAAGTTTCAATCTGTGAGCTCGTATGTCACATTCAATAACTGTTTCATATCTCCGGAAATTGTAAGATTGCTGACAGTGATAATGTGATTATATAAACACGTGAACTGAGGTGACCAGGAGCCTTTTTGAAATCACTAAAAAGTTGTTCTCACTTGGGATTTGGAGTAATTGAGTGATATCCGTATTCTTGACTCTCAACCAACGCCAAAATATAAATTACATTTTAAT
This sequence comes from Adelphocoris suturalis, assembly GCA_030762985.1. Classification (NCBI taxonomy): domain Eukaryota; kingdom Metazoa; phylum Arthropoda; class Insecta; order Hemiptera; family Miridae; genus Adelphocoris; species Adelphocoris suturalis. The sequence continues at coordinate 85,979,154 of CM061045.1, forward strand.
TTAGCCACAAACAAGAAAGAAACAACGATTTCATATATATAGATTAAATTTAGCCTGAAAATCCTTGTAAAGCCAGTCTTTCCTAATCACTGAAAATTTTCGTCTTAAAAAAAGTCATTCCAAGAATTTAATGATGCAATTTGTTGCATACTTACTGACGAGATAAGCGCCAGCGTAAAAGATTGCCAGTGAATCGCTGAATGAGGTAGCTTTGCGAACAGGTTCCATCAAAATTGGAAGATTTCCTCCTATATTGTTCATCACAAACAGGAAGACACCAATGGCTGCAGATCTTATGGCTAGTGGTACTATTTCGACCAAGACAGCAAAAAGTATTCCAAACCACATTTCAGCGAACAGATAGGAAATGGCAAGCGTTACCATCGATCCAACAGGTCCCATGTATATGCTTCCGAAGGCAAATGGAGTTGCGATCAACTGAAAATTAGAACAAGTTATGTAGATGCAACCTTAGTAAATCTAGGTATTCAAAGTACTTTGTAATGTTGGTTTAAGCCCCATTTCATGACAGTCTTACTCTCTTACTATAAGCTAGAATTGAAAATAAGTATCAGAAATAGCATAAAGTCTACCTTCAATCAAGTTTCCCTGTGATATTATACAACTGGGGACCTTATACCTTTTAGATGAGGTGCTAAAATTGGCGATAAATCTACATAAAAGATTGTTTGCTTTCAATTCTCAATGTGTCCTTGAAATGTAGATCTCCCAAACTTATCTGGAGATATAGTTTTAATAAATTGAAAAACTTGAAAATTGCTAGTTCTAATAACTATAAGATAAATGCAATTCCAGTGAATTAATTTCCAAAAAAGTGTAGAATACGATATACCTATACAACAATAAATTAGCTTCATGAGTACATGCTGTGCTGCTGTGGTGCTATACATTTTTAAGAGAAGAACAAAAAAATCACGAAAACTCATTGGTATCTTGGAAACATTAATACACGCGATTCTATGGTTTTGAATCTGTTTTTCAAAATTGATTGATTAGGGTGAAGATGGTCCCCTATGAGTTTCGTTATTCCCAAATCAATACTTCACTCGGCGCGTGCGCAAATGTGAATTCCATCAACCTTCATTTTCTCACGCCCCCGTTGTCCGATCTCGCTCAAATTTGGAAGATTGGTGAAGAGGTTAATTTGAGCATTCCCTAGCAATTTCAACTTAATCCTATCATTAGTAGCTATTGCACTAGCGCAAATATGTATTCCGTTTTTAAACGAGCCTAATTTCAACAGTTTTCATCTGATTTTTTTGAAATTTTCAGGGAATGTGCGGGTTCGGCTGTAAATGATCCACTATTAATTCCATACTTCTCAAATTATTACTTCGTTTTGCAAATGCGCAAATGTAAATCCCTTCAAGCATAATCTTTTTACGACCTAGTCGTCCAATCCCGCTCAAATTTGGTGATTAGTTGGGGAACAATGGTTTAATTATTCCATGTTAATTTCAACCTGATTGTATCATTATTAGCTCCTGCGCATGGGTGAAAGTGTATTCCGAGAACAAGGTCTAGTTTTCATCAGATTTTGATTACATTTTCTGGGAATTTGTGGGTTAGGCTGTAGATTGCACCCTACCAATTTCATTTTTCTCAAATCATTGCTCCATTCTACGCATGCGCGAACGTAAATTACTTCAAGCATCATTTTCCCGTTTTTTAAACATCTTTACTGTGAAGCGTAAAATTGCGGGGTCTTGGAACTGTAAAAATGTGAACCCTTCTCGGAGGCACCATGCTCCATGTTCTGATCGTATATTACATACAGGGTTTAATAATTATAGACCAATGATGTGCATAGAGGGGCTATCTACCTCAGAAGTAATAAACCATTGTGTAATAATTTGAAGCGTTTTTGATCTTATAAGAAAACAAAACTACAGTAGAGCCTCTGCAAAATTATTTTTTCCTACTCGGTTATGGGTCCGTAGAAGACATGGGCGATAATGTTTCCCCTTCCTACGAATGGATGACGAAAAGCTAATGTGTTTGTCCCAAACTTCTGAGAACTTCTGATGTACAAGTTTGACTATATTAAAATTCCGCCATATTCACTGTCATATCATTCTGTCAATACCTCGCAACATATTCGTTTGAGACTGGAAGAATTGATGTGAGTAAGAATTGATCCTTCATATACAACACTTATTGGCTATATTCAAGGAGTCTACCTTAGTCTATTGGTCTGGCCAACGTTAAGTAGGTGGCTGCCTGCTGAATTAGTACATTAATAGTTATGTTTATTACTTGGCTCAAGGCGAGAATGGCGACCCTGGACCGGACTCCCATGCCAGCAACAAGTTTGTCAGATGCGTAGCCACCAACGATAACTCCGACTCCTCCAACAATACACGTGACGAAAAACAGCCATCCACTCAAGTCGATGTGGGGGAATACAACGCGGTAGAACTGGTCACAGTTGTAAGCAAAACACAGACCACCTGAAATCACCAGAAATATATTAAGGTAAATAAATATACCTAGGTATAAATAAATATAGTCAAATACTTCCTAAAACAATTCATTAACGAGTTTCCTTCGTGGATATTAATAAAATGAGGCAGTCTTTAGGTTCCTTAACTGATATTCGGCTAATAAACAATTAGATATTCAAATTAAGTTCCTAGAATTATTTTCCTGTGGCTTGAATGAATGAACTTATCAAGTATTTTATATTCGAAAAAATTATTAATTCTTTAATTTGGTATATATCTAGCTACTATATACCTACACATATTCGTTTTTAAGGTCTAAGTATCAACTTTTTGAATCTACTTAAACATTGATTTTTTAAAGCGTTAAACTACTAAACTAAAGCCCTTGGTTAATTATCATATTTATTAATTTGTTTCTTTTTCCAAATACCGTTCTCTCATTTTTTGGAGAACTAACTGCACATACCTGTGTGTCGAATGGATGCAGCAATGCACAGCATGATGAATCGTGGACTAAGCAACACTTTCCAGGGATTCTCTTTCTTCTCCGATTTTTCTTGAGAGTTGGGATCTTTCTCTTCGTCTTTTTCCTCTCCAATTGCTGACCTTTCGGGTTCTTTCAGAGTGGTGGCTGTGAGGATGCCGATAATGATGGCAAAAAGACCGCTTCCATAGTAGGGCAATCGCCAACCCTGAAACATCATGAAGGTCAACAAAAATATAGTATTCAATCCTTTTCTGACACTGTGTAGTCATCTAAGTACTGTACAAAAATATCCCTATATAGGGAAGTAGGTTCAGTGTCTCTTGATGTCCCAGAGGGTCACCCTATCAAACAGGAGAGAATATTCAACTCTTTTTAACTAATTTAACAAAATTTTTAGAAATTGGTTATATTTTAAAGCAATTGGTACTGGTAAAAGCGTCCTGGTTCCTTCAACCCCAATATAACCTTAGCTACGTTAAAAATCTTCCCGACCAAGATTGCTGCAGTTAATAAGGCGTTTTTAATATAAATTTTTGATGATCTGTCTTGACGAATAGAAAATGCTCGGCTCAACCTCCCAAAAACGTTTAGGTATCGTTGAAATTGTTATCGAAAGTCCTTTACGTCTAAAACCCACCATGATGATATCAATTGAAATTGTCGAACTGAATCAATTATTGTTGAAATGAAGCATTTAAAATTAGGCAAGAAGCAAGCGCGGTTTTTCAATAAAATGGTGATTTTAAGGCTGAAAGGGGTGAGTTGAGAAATTTCTATATACCTAGCCTATCTTTTTTCTGGCCAAAAAGGCTTCAGTTCAAATTTCAGCAATCAAGTTTCAACTTGTACCTAATTAATTTATCAACTAAGTGTCCCCTCAATGTAACCAACTCGATATAACTTTTAGCCTTCAGTCGAATTAATGAAATTAAGCGGACCAACCAGGAGGCGGCAGGAGGCGGCCACCTCCCTATAAATACCCCGCTAGGATAAATACCCCGCTAGGAGCCCTCCGAATTTCATTCCACTCTCCGCTCTCGACGACTACACTTGGAAGTACGAAGATTTCTACACGCTCTACGCTGACGAACCTTCTGCATCCCGAGTTCATCTCAAGAACGGCTTCCTACTGCTTTCTACAAGGCCTACCTTCTCTCCACACAGATCTCGCATTGGCATCTACGAGTCCAGTGATTATTCATCCTGCTCATTGCCCAACGTAGTTCATCTGTCAGGACGCCACCCGGTACATCTATCGATATTCTCTTTAGATCGTACGCCCGAGGGACGTTCCGAGCCGTGTCGCCCGGGTTTCGTAGCAATAAGCTCGTAACCGACCGCTGTGGGCACGCCGGTAAATTACTCTGCTCATCCGCTCTAATTTACCGTCCAAGGAAGTCTTTTTCAAGACTACGAGGTAGGACCCTGACATACGAGCATTGGAAAGACGCTCTGTCAAGCGAGTCCACCTCCCAAACCCTCTATTTTTGTACATAGAGGCATCGAAACGAGCTAAAAAACTCGGTTATTTCGATGGAACGTCGGCCGTCTTATTTCCTCATGCAAGGGGAGGCAGACGACGGCGAAGCCGGGCCGCGTAGCCCCCGTAGCGCTCCCTACAGGCTACCCGGCGAATCCGCTGAACCCAGCGACGGCGCAAGGCGCGATCCTCACGCCGGGATCGCCTTCTCACCCGACGTATTCGTTAAAGAAACGTTCGATCAAGCCTCGCCTATACAAAAGATCGAGGATACCTTTCAGACTCGCTCTGAAGCCGATCATTACGATTCGACCAAGCTGTCCGAGTACCCACGATATTCGACGCAGGCCTACCCGGCCGATCCGAGTGTCAAATACACTCCAAATGTGCAAAAAGCGAAGGATACTTTTCAGTACCTCAACCAAGCTCAACATATTCCCCCTACAGATATAGTTACCTACATTAAAACTATTCCCGACAACATTGCTGCAGTTAATAAGGCGTTTTAAATATAAGTTTTTGAAGATCTATCTTTACGAATAAAAACTGTTTGGCTCAACCCACCAAAATCTTTTTGGAATCGATGAATTTTTTATCGAAAGTTCTTTACGCGTGAACCCACCCTATCCACATTTGACGTGAAAAGTTCGACGCATTCCCAGTTTTTCCTTAATTACGAAGTTGTTTATCCGGGTGACGTCGTTAAGAAAAGCCGAGTTCTCGATGAAGGCGTAAGTCTAGAGGATTGTAATACAGCCTATCTTTCTCTCTGGTGCTCATAGGGCATGCTGTAAAAAACAGCGTCGAAATCGGTTCATAATTGAGGTTGCGCATAAAGGGCAAACAAACATAATTTGATTTTTATATATATAGATTTTCAGTTTGTGGGTCAACTCGTGTTAAATACTTTAATTAATTAATTTTCGGTTTGATTAATTTCTCCTCGGTAGGCGTCTACACCTGTGCAGATATATTCAGAAACTTAATGCACCTATAAGATGACCGAATGCACAATGGGTATTATAAGGGAATGTATACATTCTAATGACAATAATGTAATTTGAGGACAACTCACCAAATCCCACAGATTCCAGCTTGTGATGTAGCGACCGACTGGGAAGGAAAATCCTATCCCTCCATAAATTCCCCAGTTGAATATAGACATGACTAGAGCTCGCAGGTTCTGAAAAAATATTTGAAACCTTCAATGGAGATATGAATTCAGATAAAAGATGTATCAGGTCAAGTTTACTTAGATAAATCAGGTGGTAGGTATTTAATTTAGATAACAAGCAATCAGGCAATGATCTTGGATTCTAGATATGTGAACCGGATTCTTTCCGTTTTGGTTACTGATTGTTGAAGTAAAGGGAAGTTCAAATTCTGAAGACGTCAAACATAGGTACCTACGACACCTACACAATTTTGAAAGGTCTTAGTATGCTAACACGAAAATTTATACAGTTGGAAAAACTCTAAATCATTATGTAGTTTAAGAATCTCCCAATACGTGTGAACGAACATGTCTAATATCTTTATATGGCGGACGATCTGAGTGAAGTTTTTTAAAATCTTTCAATCACAAGGAAGTAAGTAGAGTACCTATAGCACTTGAAAAAGGATCTTCGCGTCTATTCAAGCTAAAAATGGACATGAAGTGGTAGTTTTTGAACGTAGTTAAGTAGGTACCTACTTGTCAATAAAATTTGAAGTAAAAAAAGGCTCACATGCATTATTGCAAGAAGGTATTTAGATAGTTCTTATGGCAGCAGTAATTTTCCGTTGTCTAACAATAATAACATTAATGGATAAATAATAGACTGAATCAAGTAGGTACCTATCTGCATCTTCAGAAAGGTACATTGATGATTGATATGTAAAGCTTGATATATGTCTCACACTCATAATTTATCTTAAGTACATCTTTGAGGTAAGTTTTCAAATCTCACCTCAGGAAATATATCTGACAACACACCAGTTGACATTGGGTTCAGGGCAGCTTCACTGAAAATGGGAAATTCACATGCTAAATTACTAGTACCTAACTTATTCTGTCCATAATGCAGAATTTATAGTGATAATGAAAATTTATTGAGCTTCGGACTAAGTAAACTGCCCAAAAGTGCTCACTCGAATTATATCAATATACTACACATTGGTACCTTATATATTTTACATTCCTACTTATATATAATATGGCTATATTATATAAGAGAGATAAGAAAATGAAGGAAAATATTCATTCAGAAGGGTACATCAAGTACATCACATGAGAAGAAAAGTATGCAGCATGATCGGATGAGCGAATTTTTGTAAATTATCGTATTGTATAATGTTGAATTGTTTTGAAATTTGAGCTTTTTGAGTGCAAGGAAATTGTTAACTATAATTAATTTTATGCAAAAAAGTATTCCGAATTATAATCTCCCCTTTAAATAGAGGTTTTGAATTGTCAGCTTTTTTGCAGTTTTTATCGATTTTTTTAGAAAATTTTAATGAATTTAAGTACTTTTTTTAAAGTACCTACATCTACAAAAGTTTAATATCCAAATCAATATAGGGACTAATTTTAAAGGACGTGACCATATCATCTTTCAGATTGTTGTGATCCCGAAAACTTACAATTATGGAGTTATTTCCTTTTTTATCATCTCCTTATTCAAAGATATGTCAGACATGTAATTACTTAGCGTACCTATCCTTATTGTATGAAAATTTCTTGCATAAACTTGTAAAATCCCAACTGTGAGGTTATTCCTTTACTTCGAGCATTAAATAAACACGCATAGCAATCCTACTTTACGTATTTCATTGGATAAGTCGGTAGATAATAATAGAATGTGTTAATCCTTACCCAGCTGCGAACACCATCCTAAGAACAAGGAGGTGCCAGAACTCTTTAGCCGCTCCAATCAGGAACACTGATATACCACACGTGAGAACAGCGACAGCAAGCATAGGAACTCTAAAGGCAAAATGAATCAAACACAGTTATACTTAAGAAGGAAATGTCAAATACACAGAAATAATCGTTTACAACTTAATAATCAACCCTAAATATACATATAGGTTAGTATCTCTCACTTCTAGTTGCACAGTGATAAATTACCGTGATTCCTAACTAGTACCTACTTCTTGTCAATATGGTGACCTAGTTAAGGGACGTTGGCGCTATATTTGTGATAGCCTTTTTTTCTAATTCATAAATTTATGGAATCAACTGAATGCAAAATATTATCATCTCCATTCCTAGGGCGTCCCTTAGAATTAGATGTACCTTAACATCTATCTTTTTATGTAGTTACAAGATGTCGAAGTTTATTGAGTGGGTACCCAGATGTCCACATGTTTTTGATTTTTCAGATGAGTACAACATTAATTTGAGAGATCCCGTACTTTTTTCAGCATTGAAACCCATCTAGTTATGTACTGGCTTGCTGAAATAATGAAATCCTCGTCGAGAGGATGAGGATTGGAGGTTTGATTTTTTTCCCCCAACAAATCTTGTGTATGCTGCCCAGGTCGCCATTAAACCAACTTTCGTGGTATTGTGTTACCTTTTTTTCTCTCAGACATCTATCCTGTTTTGTGTAAGTTGGTTAGGAAGCAAGGTATAGTTCTGCAGAATGAACTGCTTATGCATGACGAAGAATTTGTACTCACTATCAATCATCAGGGACGTCTCTGTAATAGGTAAATTCACCACACCAAGGTCAATCTACAATAGGTTTTTCCTCACTACATAATATCATCAAATAGGGATAGCACACAACAATTGTATGTATGTACCAGATAATGATCTAATCTAACACTTGCTGAAAGAGTCCTTGCTAGGAACGCAAACCTACTGGTTTCAAGTCCACTATCCTAGAATTTAAATATTTAATAGAATTTGCCTTTAATATTAACAATAAAATGCCGGATTATTAAAGCTGTTGAATAGATAGGCCGAGTGCAATCACCTTTTATATTTATCAGCAGCAATTCCCAAAATGACTCCTCCGACAGTGTAAACAGCAATGAAGCTAGGGCCAGCTAAGACCTGGTAATCGATTCCCAAGCCGTTCCTGTTCCACTCGCAATACTGTTCACCATTTTCGTAAGTCAGAGCCTCACAACTGAAAAAGGAAAACACAATATGAAATGGTGAATAAATCTCAATATACTAAGGCCATCATCTCTTGACTGATAAATAGGTAACAACTAGTTAAGATTTCATTCCTTACTTCAAGAAATTGTTCATCTGTTCACCAAGTGGATACTACCGTATTCCTAATTTATGTGGCGACCATCTCAATAGCAACTTAATATTCCCTATTTACAATTTTAGAGGGGGGATGGACATTAAAGCCATTTATCCAAATGAGACCATATGTTACCATATATTAAGATTATTTTTAAGGTTGGTAAAAACAACTAGGTACTTACTACTTGTTAGAATGGGAAGGGATCAATTTCACAAAATGTCGACCAACTGAACTCTAAATAAGTAAAAAAAGGAAGAAATACTAGGTAAAATAGTCAAGGAAGGATGTATAGTTTGTAAATGTGAATAGTGCCCACCTACAACAGTAGGGCCTTCCTTCTCTGTCCAGTCTCCTTATAATGATTTGTCAAAGTCGGTAGGTACCACGAAATTTGTCAAAAACAACAACGAAAATAGAAAAACCTACTTAATTATACATAAATATTCGTAAATAATTCAAGATTACAATCCTTATATCTGACTTTCAACTGAAATTACCATGGTCTACTCCAGATTTGTGGTCTTAACAACTCATAACGAACGTGAGTTGATATATTTTCAAATATAGGCAATTTTTATTGTAATAGTTTTGGATTCTTTATAATAAAAGATGATAAAATATTTTGGTTTTTCTTAATTTTGAAGGACTAGGGTGAATAAGATATTCCAGTGACAAATTTTGAAGAAGGTACCCAATCAATAAGTTATTACACCAATTAAAGTAAAATACTTATTCGATAAGTCATTTATTTCATGAAAAAATGCTGGCTGACGACTAAACAACTTTTGAAGACCTCTGTATATACGTACTGTACTACTATGTACGATTAAAGCGTGCTTATAAAACTATGCAATCCTATATCCTTTTAAAAATTTGATTTTACAATTTTTGGAGCCATTGCAATGGCTCAATTTTCATAGAAAATTCAATAAATATGATTCAGGAACAGATAAAGTGTCCCCGATGCCTGCCTACATTTGATGAAGGACTATAGGGGGTAGCTTAGCTCAGGTAGTTAGTTGAAGGCTCTAAACGACAGGACCTTCAAGGGCCGATGGACGTATGTGATACTCCTTGGATGGAGTTTGAACTCTTGTCTTTACTAGTAAGGGGAAATTTCTCTTATTTGCCACTCCAGCGGGTTGAGCAATGAGGCCAATGTAATCAAACTACTTTGACTGTCGGTTATTTTCCTAGATCATAACATTTCCCCCTGAGTCAAATACCAGCCGTCTTGGCTGGTTTAGGGTCGGACGGACGACGAAGCGAAACTGCAGGCTGCTGGCTCAGCAGATGCTCGCTGCAAGATGTCCAGAAGACGAGCGAGGCCGTTGTCACGTTGTGTTTTGACTCAAGTGAGTGAGGAAGTGGAAGATGCTACGTCAGGGAATGTGATGTTTACAGTCTTTTGGCTCGAGAGGGTTTTTATTAGTTTTCTTGTTTCATATTATATTGGGTCTTTACTGACTGTTACGGCCCAAAAACATTTGATACCACGGACGGAGTTCAAACTCGTCTCCTTACTACTAAGGGGTAATTTCCCTTTAATTGCAACACTTCAACGGGTTGAGCTATGCGGCCAATGTAATCAAACCTCTTCGACTGAGGGTTATTTTCCTTGATCATAACATACGTACATACGTTATATTACAATAGGTACCTGCCTACTTACTGTAATAAAATGATAGGCATTACAGTGTGCGGCTTGCAGGTGGCTGCCTTCGTTAGTACCTAACGCTATTCAAACTGTTCTTTTATTTTTAGTTGTGTGTGATTGGACAAGTAGATGATAGTTAATGTCCCCTCCCCGACCTACATCATTCCTTCGTAAGTAGGTCATATACCTTTTTCTGAATTAATGTAGGTTGTGATTGTTTCGGGAGAATGAAAAACAGAGAGCTACTACTTTGTTATATGAATTTGAAAGAGCGGCCTAGTGGAGGGATGAGTAATTTTGGGGCCCAGAGCTAAAGTAGTGGCACTCATGCCGGTGACCAGGAAGCAGCGTTGAAATAGAAGAAACAGCCTCAGTCTTACGTGATTACACTCAAAGCTACCTACAGATGAAACAGAGAAGGATCCTCCTTTTTCTTTAAAAGGTGTTTAAAATTGGGGTGCCGGTCATTTGCTGCAATGCTAAGAATTGATTCAAAATTAGAATGTATCAAAAAATTAGGTAGGTAGGTACTGTTATGCTCCAGGAAAATAACTCTCACAGTCGAAGGAGTTTGATCACCCTGGCCTCACAGCTCAGATCGCTGGAGTGTTGCAAAAACGGGAAATTTCGAACTCCTGTCGAGGTATCAAATATTTTTGGGCCGTTACAGTGGCGCAGTCGAAATAGAACCAGAAATCATACGAAACATTTTGTATTAATTAATTAAATCCCTCTCGAGCGAAAAGACTGTAAACATCACATTTCCTGTCATTTACACCTTTCACTTCCTCACTCAGTTGAGTCAAAACACTGTGAGAATGACATCGCTCGGCTGCTGACATGTTCCACTCGAGCATCTGCTGAGTCAGCGGCCTGCAGTTTCACTTCGTCATTCGTCCAACCCCAAACCAGCCAAGACGCCAAGTATTTGACTCTGGGGAAAGTGTATGCTCCAGGAAATTAACTCTTACAATCGAGATGTTTGATCATCCTGGCCTCATAGCTCATATCGCTCATAGTGTTGCAACTATGGGAAATTTGCGTATTACTCCTTTCGAGATATCAACTATTTTTGGGCCGTTACAGTACCTAGTCATTTTAGAGGGCAAAACTATGTTTTTGAAACCACGATTAAATTTGGGTGGGTACCAACCTGCTTTGATTCTTGGCGGATTCACAAGCAAACTGTAACGTGAGATTGAAGTTTTCCTCAAGGATCTTCTCTTTGAGCATGCAGGCGATGTCTCCATACAGCACATCTCTTGCAGTCTGCTTGCTCGTGACCCCAATAAGGAAATGTCCCAACTCAGCGGTGAGGTAGCCCAACGTCAGGATGACAAGGATGTACCACCCGTAGAGGCCACTCAACTTCTTCAGAACGGGAATCATTCCTGCAACACCACAAATGTAGGTACAACTGTTAAGTAGGTAGTCACCAAAATTGAAACATATCTAGTAGGTATAATGTAGGTAGGCACCTACCTATCCTACTTAGTGTCATTCTGTCATTCGATTTGTCTGGCTACTGAGTCGGTGTTATTAATTTTGTATAATTAGGTACCTACATACTCTTTTTAAATCCTCCAATAAATTTGGTTTCCGTTTCAAGAAACGTAGATTCCAAGAATCGAATTTAACGACAAAAATTTTCGTTTGCAAACTCAAAAAAGTCATTTTCGTAACAGAAGGAAATTTTAATAATAGTTACTAGGGGGCCACACCCTACAGGCTTTGCATGCCAACCCCCGCCATTGCGGCCTGACGGGTCGGGCCGACCATTTCGCATGGTTCACTGAGTGTTCTTAGACAATGTACCTATCTCAATTAGAACCTGAGATACCAGAGGACAAAGCTATAAAACTTTGAGTTATCTGGATGACGAATCTAGGCATCAATACCTTTCATAAAAAATAAAATAAAAAAATTGACCGTTAGAACGGCCGTACTAACTGTCATTAGATTTCGTTAAATCCATTAAACCGTCCGTTAAATTTTTTGTTAATAAATAAGATTATTAGTGATTCTGATAACAAGATATGTAAGAATCCATATATGTAAATGAAAATCTCCAAACCAGGAAATTATGGTAGGTACCTAGTCTTAAGTAGAAATTTAGTGGAATATTTGGAACAATTGGCAGTAGGTACTCATAAGTTTGTGCTATGTTGTGTTCGAAAGAGTTTTTTCCTCAACACCCAGCTTTGATTTTTTCAAAAATTATTGTGGTGGAAATGCACCCGTAAGTAGAGAGAGAGAGTTTTGAAGAGGTCACAATTTTGTTGAATAATGGCGAGGTCAGAGATAAAAGCTAATTTGGCAAGGTCGATTGACAATACGAACCCAGATAAATATCAAAGAAAATAATTCACTAGATATTCTCATCTAGATAGAGATTTTCTCAAATACATGTACCAAGGACACACTGCAAATCAATCAATGCATTTATGTCGCGGGCCCACCTGGAGGAAGCCCCCGAGAAACTTCGGAGACTAATGATCCCCTTAAGGGGAGCGAAGGGATGAACGTATAGCATCTCAGGTGGTATAATTTATTCATTGAAATAGATAATATCTATTTAAATATACAAAATCTTGCCTTTTATTACGAAAGTTGTAAAACTAAAAGTGGCAAACTATGCCACGATTACAGGCACAATCCTAGCCAATGTATAATTTTGAGACTAATTTCCTAAAATTTCCCCGTAGTTTCGGAAAAAAAGCTTTCGGACGATTTATTTTATTTTTTAAATTCAATGTTTGAAATCTACGTATCTTGAAAATTTAAAAAACAGAATATTGAGAGAGTGGGGTATTTATTATTATTACCTATTTTTTGATTTGTCGCTTACAAAGGTTCATGGGGTTGGTTTCACTATTTCAGCTCCAGAAATTAGACTTTAAAGAAACACCCATACACACTATGCAGTGGTTTCCTACCTACTATACGCCTAAGGTTGTATGCCTGTCTGTAACTGTGTTTCTCAGGACTAAGTGTTTGTAAAAATAACTTAAAGAAAAAATTCAGTTTGTTGTCGTTGTGAAGGTTCGCCAAGAGTCTGACTGAAAAGACATATACTAATCGTGCATAACATAAGTGTTTTGCGGGTTACTGCTCCACATAAGTTCGGGCGCCGTACAGTGTTTCCACTAATTTGTTTCAGGTGGAAAAAAGTCATAATGCAAGTTTTCGAAAAACATGTCTTCGTAAAAAAAAGTAAAATCGTAACTGTATGTCCACCCTTGAACGAGTAAAAAAAAAAACTACTGTGCGGAACCCCTAAGGACATTATTCCTCTGGAATTTGATGTTTAATTTTTCCCCTTTTTCTGATCATCTTGGCTTGGACCAATATGTTTCTCCTGACTGTTTTAACGAACAATATTCTTAAGTTTTGAATATTAATTTTTAATTTCAATCTATTCTCATCAGATAATAGATGTTGTAAACCATTAGTGTAACGTTGCCAGTTTAAAAAAGTATGAGTACCGGTTTGTTAAGTCTCGAAACTAGAAGCATTCTTTACAGAATTTAACGCGGAGTTTGAATTTTCAACCCGTTTATTCCGCAAACCTCTGCAAATATTGATTTTCTTCAATTTCCAAGCCACAGGGAGCGATCAGTGTTCCTTTCTTAATGTTATCTATCTTTTCACGTATGTAGGTTTAATACAATTTGCGGAAAGTCTAATTCAATTTGCGGAAAGTTTAATTCATTCTGTGGAAAGTTTAATTCAATTCGCGAAAGGTTCAATTCAATGATAATTAACACGTTTTCTTCTAGTAAAGCTAAAACAATTTATTAATTAATATACCCCAAATCTTCTCTATTGACGTATATAAATTATGTATACAATCATCTTACAGAAACGAGAAATTTATGGGCTACACTGCTACACTCGCAGATGATTCAAACTTTCAAGTATTACAATAATTGATTAAGTATGGAATGGAAACTAATTAGATCGATTGATTAGGGGGGGGGGATGATTTGTATATAGGATGATTACCCATCACAAGAATTAGTAATAATACAATTGGAGCAAGAATTTGTTACTTATTGGAGTGTGAATGAGTCGGTGCTATAGCTTTTACCAACCAAATTAACCACTTGCCCAACCAAATTCAATAATTTCCAATAAAAAGAGGGTTGAGGGGGGATGAATAGTTGACGGAAATGAAAAAACAACGAGATAATGTAACTGAATGTTTTAGAAAATGTTGAATTCGATAGGGAAAAAGTTGAATTCAATTGGTAAAATGTTGAATCTGATTGTGAAAATGTTAAATTCAATTGGGAAAAGCTATATTTTCTTTGATTTGATCAAGGAAATATAGGATTTTTAAGATGGGGTCCGGTTAGCAAGAACGGGCGATGGTGTCTTGATTCAATGAGAAATTACTACCTAAGTCAAGATGATCAGACCGTCGATTAGTCGTTAGTATACCATTCCGAATCTTTTAGCAGCAAAATACAAAGTAAAAATCGACGAGCGGCACTTCGCTCTGGTTATATGTGCCAGAGAGTCATCGCGGGTTTTGATGACCGGACTTGGACCCAGATGATCAGCGGCTTGGAAGTAACGACGTCTAACAACAGTAATCATCATTACTGCTGTTTCGAGTAATTTCTCGGACTCTGTAACGACCAGCGCCCATCCACAGGCCGACTCATCAGAATCCGCGAGAACGCTGTTCTATCATTTTGTATCCGATTGGCAGTTATGCTCAGTACCTACATCATCCCACAATGGACTTGAAAAAAATCAGGATTCGCCCGTCCCAAGTTCATTTCAGCGAAGATGAAGAATATGAAGATTTTGCAATATTTTAATAGGTTCGTTTCAGGAAATTTGTTCCGTGGAAATCCGTTTTGAGGCAACCAAACACTAGACATTAACACGTTTTCATACGTTTGTTTCATTCCGAAATATAGATGTATTTACTGCAGGGAGGCATCGAAGCAACAGCATTAACTAATGCGGTCGTCCTCGGCATCAAAATGAGACAACCATTTGACCCTGCAAAAACTTCTCAATATTTACAAAATAAATATGTATACTTTTGACTCTTGAATGTCAAAAATCCGACAGTGATAATGAGATTTCTTTTAAAGCTGCATGATATCCATCCTGTTAATCGAAAAATACTTCACTCATCATCATTTAATTATCTTTAAAACTAAAATATGTAAACTTCAAACAACTATTGAAAATATGGGAAAATCAATTGGAATGCAACTCCTTCTCAGCCTTTTTTTAAAATAACTTTAAAAAATTAGATTTATCACATTAAAATGTGCTAGTTTTTTAAAAAATTTACTGGAAATGAATTCTGAATAAAACCAGATTCTTATATCCCCATCAGCCATGGGTGCCAAGCCATGTTGGTATTCATAGCAAAGAGTGTGCTCATGCAAGGAGAGCCATCAGTGCTAACTCTTTTGAGATGTTACCTGTGTAGGTATGCATTGACATATAACATAAAGCCAATTTTATCTATCTTTGAGCAATGGTAGAGTGAGGTCACTGGTCTGCGGGTGTCCTCCAGGATTTGTACCCGGTTGGCCCTTTCGTAAACCAACTTCCAAGGAAGGACCCAATAGTCGTCCATCGGGTTGCCACTGGCCCTACCCGTCTTACCTACAGACACCAGCTTGCTTGTGATGTTATGTGAGGAGGCGATCTGTCCATCCGCCACTTTCTGGAGGACTGCCCAGCTCTTACAGACCTCTGAGTCCAGCTTAGACCCCTCAGTGGCTTGACGTTCTATCTGGACCAGATAAGGTTCAGTTTTTGCTTCCTGAACCAATTTGGTCCCGTGTCTGTCTGTCTGTCAGTCTGTCTGTCTGTCCGTCCACGTTTCCTAGTAACAGCCATAACATCCACAATTTTGATCCGATTTTAACCAAATTTTCAGAGATCGTGCGAATTAAGCTCTAGATGGTCCCCTATCAACTTCATCATGATCGAATCAACGGTAGATTCTGCGCAGAAGCTAACGTGAATTCCTAGTGACGGTCATAACTCGGTCAATGTTGAACGGATTTCGGTCAGATTTTCAGGGATGATGTGGGTAAGGTCCCTTGAGGTCCCATAAGACAATCATCATAATTGCATTAGCGGTACGCTCTGCGCATGCGGGAACGAAATATTCTTGTTACGGTCCTTGCAACAGCCGTAATTTCCACAATTTTGATGCGATTTTCTTCAAATTTTTAGGGATCGTGTGGGTATATCTCTTCATGGTCCCCTATCAGTTCCGTCATGATCGAATCAACGGTAGCCTCTGCGCAGGCGCAAACAAAACTTTCTTGTTTCGGTCATAACTCAGGCAATTGTGAACGGATTTCGGTCAGATTTTCAGGGATGATGCGGGCAAAGTTTCTTGAGGTCCCGTATCACATTCAGCTTCCAATTTCCCACCTTAATAATTCCCTGATGCCAGAACCTGTCGTTTCTAGTTTTCTGGAATTTAATGGTGACGTACTGTGAAGGTCACGAGAAAGCTCATGTGCCATTTCCTTGGCAGTGTATTTGCTATTGTACCTGTGAGCCGCAGAGCTCTACTAAGAGCTCTGATATCTGATCTGTGATATATACCTATATTTATGTGCGTCTTCTCATAGTTTTATTTCACTCTGCTGATTTTATATAATAGGTAATATGTATAAGCCTATACATCATCTACTTTTAGTTGCAGTTTTTTTCTTCTAGTTTTGGGGATTTTCCTCCAAGGAAACAATGGTCAATGCTGTGTCCCTTGGGGTAGAATGCGGCAATGGCTTTCTCTGAAGAATGTTGTTATTGTTTGTCCCCTTCAGTCTATCAATGGAGTTCATGATGGCGATCCGTTTAGTAACGGAGGGTGAACATGGCCCCTCTTAGAATCGTGCACCTTACAGTGTCCCCCTTTGGCGCCTTGTTCAATGCCCCTAATGACCCTTGTGGTTGAAGTGCGGCTTGAATCATTTAAAGAAGAAGAAAAAAAAAAAAAAAAAAAAAAAAAAAAACACTATTTATCTCCTATAATTACATATTCACGTGCCGTTGAAATCAGCGAGCGGCAGCAATTAACTTTCTGAACTTTTATGCGAACACACTATATATAATTACAGTTATATTTTTTATTATTATGTTATAATTATCTACTATTAATCTATCTGCTAATTGAATGTATTTGATCGTTTCAGGTATAAAAATGTGCTCCAATTTTCATAAAATCGCAGTGATAAAACGCTGGAAATCCTATAATAACCCTATAAATATCCTATGCTATAATTTGCACTCAATTACATTGGTATGTACTTAATTACCTGGAGACAGTTGTTTACATTTTGGATTGAACCGATGAATTGATGGAGAGCGTCTCTCATAGAAACTGGAGGAATTCAAATCACCCGGCGATTCGACATTTATGGCTAATTGTGAAATGTGCAGGTATTTAGAGCACTGAGTGAATTCTTTATAGAGAATAGCAAGGCAGGTGGCGTGGTCGAGCGCGTAAGCAATGAAAATGCACCAGGTGGTTGGATGCGCAGGGAATTACAATGAAACTTCTGTCCATTGTTCGCTACAGCAGCCTGTCACAGGTAATCGATGCCAATCACATCTCGGTAAAAGATATCACTTGACATCACTCTAATGACACCACCGCTCTCATGACTCAGGGGTTACGCTAAAAGACAAATTTCGGGGTCTTCATCGGTTTCTGAAAAAATAACCACTCACATAATCGGTTTTAATTGAAAAGATAAAAGATTGATAAGTGGTTCAGCGAAAGAGAGCCGAGACGGTTGGATTCTAAGGGGGGCCATGTTGCCATCCTTGATTAAAAAGGAGCGCCGTCATGGACTCCACTGGTAACTCGGAGGGAAAGATTCTTGTTCAAAGAATAGTTGTATAATTATTCATGTTCGTTGGTTAGGTTTAATGGATGATGAAAGAATGAATTATTCAAGAAAAATTAAAAAATATTGAGAGGAAAACAAAAGATTGAGGGTGATTAAGGATAATTGAGCTTGAAAAACGCGAATTTCCTACTTCACTAAGTTAGACTTTGTTTTGTAAGGGCTGCTTAAACCGCTCTGCAAACCCATTTGCTTGATAGCAATCTTGAGACGAACGGAGAAGGCTTGGCGAATCGTTGATCGCCATCAGAAAACGAGATGATCGTTTAACACATAAGACGTAGGTGGGGTCGGAAAAAAAAGATGAAACGTCCGATTTCCTATAGCATTTGCCCTAAATACCCGCTGGCTGCTTCTAATGAGTGACAACGTCTGGACCAGAACTGTAACAGAGGTCCCGAGGTCGGAAGAAAGGAAAAATAACATTCCCACAATTTGACACGCCAATTAGCGCATCTTCTCAGCGATGCAAGGAAGTGCCGAGCGAAATCGAGATCCCGACCCTGACCTCAATGGAACCGCGTGTTTCGCACTTCCACATCGCATACTGTCCAATTGTCGAAGCCAAACCCATTCGATAATCGTCTAATTTGGCCCAATTAGAATCAGTCGCGCGGCCCATGGGCACAGACAAATCCGAAAATGAGAAGCTTCTCGCAGAGTACTATTTAATGCCCCCACACACGATTAATCATGCAGACAAACATGTTTGACGTTTGATGTCACACTTACACGGTCAAACCGACCGTCAAGCCTACCATCTAGCACATATCAAGTGTTCAGCGTATAATAGAAATTTATGCAGAAGTCGCATTTCTTTTTTGCCCTAGATGGTAGGAACCTACCAAGAACAAATTTAATTCTCCTTCTTCAAAACCTGTTGTAACCGTTAGATACTCATGTTAAATAGATTTATAATACGTGCACCATATTGTTTACTGTAATTACCGCACTGTCGGCAACCATGTGTAGGCCCCCATTGCGACTGTGAATAACAGAACGGCTGATTCAGCTCTGTGATTCACTGTAAAATTACCCTCACTATCCAAATGCTTTGAAGGTTTGATGCTCCCACACACGATCAAACTTGGCTGTCAAACCTAATTTATGTGAGCAAATGCGCTGAGGTAACCATTGATTCACAAGCAATAAATTCATAGGAGACCATCCAGGTCCCTGGAAATTCCATTAAATTTGGACTGCAATATTGTATAGTTTTTCCTCTTGTAAGGAGTAGTGACAAACAAACCGACCTACACAAAACTTAAATTGTTCTATACGGTCTCAAATCTATTTTTTATGTCTAGAAAAATTCTACGGTCCCAAATAAACGATACAGTCTTGTTGCATAACCACATGAGTAAATATTCACGTTGAATTGCTTTGCAATTTTCCCACTCTTCGTATCTAAACTGAAACTATGTAGGTACCAATTTTATGACAAAAGCTAACTCTAAACAATATCCTGCTATATATGCCATTTTTGATTGCTTATTTTGTACATTTTAATGAAATTCAAGTACGTTGTACAGCGTATTTTGAGTGCCAATTCCTGAATCTATTTGAAAGAAAGACTTTTTAATGGGGGACGTTCCCAGCGGAGAAGTTTATTAGTTCGGAGCCCGATTAGGGAAGACTCCGACTAAATACGATGAATCACTTTTCGTATGGCAACACGTATTTAAATGGATTGTTGGGGTGCGAGATATTTAAAACCCGTTGAAGACTGATGATTGGTGCTTGGCAAGTTAACGGCTTCATTAAGTTGATCGCGCTCGATCCGTTCTTTCCAATTATTCATGTTTCAAGTCTCATGAATTATGATCTACCAGCTGAAGCAATGGGGGGGATCTTTGTCATCACTGAACAAACTGGGGATTTGTTTTTTCGAATATATTTGGACTACCCTCATTCAAGTCAAAGACTACTTTTTAAAAAATTTTCAAATCTAACCCACATGGAGGGGGAGGGGTGGGGGAGTTAAAGCGTTTTGAACTTCACTGAACCAACGGGGGATGAGCCTATATTCAAGTCAAACTGTGCAACGCACGGGTGAACCAGCTAGTTATTATATATTTACCACATAGATACGATCCGCGTTCTCAACAGTTCAAAATGGGTATTATAGAGAACCATTTATTGGGGGAGTTTCAGTGAAAAACAGAATAGAATCAAGAATGAACGAATTCCAGGCCACTTACATAACTTCTACATAATCCACTGCGGTGTGGGGATGGTAAATATAGCTGTCCTCTGACCTTTCGGGTTGTAGAGGGAAGGATAGGGAAATGTACTAGGAATGTCTGCTCCAGCTTCTGAGCTTAGATAGGTAGATTCTGAGGTGATTGCCTGAGGTAGGCACCCATCAAAATATTTGGAGGAACTTGTGAAACGCAAAAAATGATGGTGCGAATCGTTCGTCGTCAAAATATGGTTACGCATTCGCCATATTGGTTGACTCTCAAGCCTAAATCCAGTTTTGAGTTTCTTCTCCTTAACACATGAATGAAAAACCGCTGCTCACATAACGCCTGTAGAGGAAACTACCTGTTGTGGTGAGACTACGGAAGTTGGTCTGAATCCAAACCAATTATGTTATCAACCAGGGAATTTCGTGGTTGAGCGGTTTTTCAAATGAGGTTCCCGGTTGATGGAACAATTGAAAATACCGGCGAACCTGTTGAGTGTTGATTCAAAGGAGATAACAAGTAACACGAAATGCTGCAAGAGCGGCTTGATCTTGCGTCACTTTTTTTTAATAAAATGGAGACGGGTAGAGCCCCGACCCCGTCTTAATTCTGGTTACAATATTCGCGTATGCAGAACATGAAGCTGGAAGGCCTGCAGGGACCGGTAATTGCATCACGACACTCATAACCCCCAGTTCGTGAACTTACCCGCAAACAGGTACAGACGCTCCTTCCAAAGGAAGAACAAATTTTTTCATTGATGTAAAGGGGTAGAATATGGCGGCTTTTCTAGCTTTATTTTCTCAACATCACAGGGATAATGAAGTATTTGATTAGTCAGACAAAATGTTTCTGGAACTCCGCCAATACGTGTAGTTTGAACCATAAAACTGAAAATATCTTACTTGTAGCATTGCTGTAAGATTAGCTCTAAAAAACTATTAATGGGTAAGAAACCACAGAAAAGTTGAAAACCGTTGCTTTTCTGCTTTTTCGATGCCACTTCAACGTCATTTCTGGAAGGAAATAGTCCAAGAACAAACAATTATTGATCAATACACATTTCTCCCAAACTACTCCGCAGATTGTAATCAATTTAATTTCTTTGGAGGGTACGAATGGCATCCGATACACCTCTTATCTTAATACTTGGACATGGAACATCTAAGAGCGCTGAAAGCATTAAAAGTCTGTAACGCCAACGCCAATCAAAATACACAAAAGTTCGAAAGAAGATAACAAAGAAGAAAAAAGAAAAAGTAGACTCAAGAATTTTCCAGAAAATGCACAATTGTTAGGTACTTCTTGACCAGAAAATATATAAATTTATACCAGCTTTGGTATTGTAACGAAAATTAAATGGACGTTGTGAAAATGGTAGGTATGCAGTTTGAACAGGGTTTAATCAGATGGTTTCTGCAGAATCCAGCACTGGTTTCCATGCCAACTAAGCTCGTGGAAGCTCTGATTACTTCTCGGTGGAAAAAATTTGTTTGTTCTCCATAATCTAAAGGTTCTCCAGAATTTTCAGCCGTGAGAGTTTTTACTCAAATTTTGAGTTTTGATAGTTTTTTCACATTTTTACAAGTAATGTATCTCACATCAAGCGTTGTCTTTTAATGCTTTCACAAATATCTTATGGATGGTGCGAATTAGGCTCCAGATAATTTTTTTATATTTACATGTTCCTCCATTGCATCACAGAACTACTGTTTCTCCAAAAAATCCTTGCAACTTGTATAACTCCAACAATGTTCAACCGATTCTGCTAAGATTTGGGTAGTTGTTGGGAGAAAACTAGATAGACCTTTGAATACGTATACTGCTCTGCATTACAATCTTTAACTCAAATCCTCGATTACGAGTTTAATGGAATAGCATTTCGGAGTAATAGGTACAAATCTTTTCCATAGTCGGTATAGCGGAAGGAAAAACAAAGTTACTCCTCTACCATGTAGATCAGGTTAATAGATTGTTGCAATTCAAAATGAAGTAGATTTCGTGACATTGTGTGGTCGCGGAGGCGTTGAATTATGGATGACAAGCGACGACTGTACTCTACAGACCAGCGTTCCCTCGCTCCACACCCAAGTTCTCGTGTTGAGCGCAATCGTTGGACGCATCCTGTTTGACTCCGTCAAAGCCACCGACCAAGTTTTATTGAGAATCACTCAAGGTTGCATTGATCTCGCGCTTCACGAATCCTCTGTTGATTTACATAGTTAAATCTCATCTCTTGAATAATGGGCTAAACGTGGTTTTCTTGACCTCTGGTAGTACTACGTGACGACGGCATTTCTCATTGTTCTTTATAGATAATTGCAATTTACAGTAGGAACCTCTCTAACAATGATTTGAATCTAGAACAATGCTTTCTTAATTGGTGTACAATTCGTGAAATGGAGGTAAACCTATTCACAGATCTATGAAAATGGCTGTTCTCAAAGACATTGTTAAACCTTCAGTGCTTCAACAGCCCATCCGTACTGATGCTATATCAATTCAAATGTAGTGATAAAGGCAAGATAAGATATAAGTTTCGTTTTTCATAGTATTTTCGAGTACGATATTTAGTAAGTTATTAATTATTAAATAGAACAGCAGATACGTTAATTCGGTTAATTGCTCATTGATAGAAAAGTAGGAACTTACACTGGTCATAAGATCTCTGGTAGAGATCTTGGATTTGGGTGTAGATACAGTATTTTTACAATATGTACATGGGGATTTTTTGCTCATAAGTACCTGTAATGATGTATATATATATACAGTAGATGCTCATAAGTACCTGTAATATATATACTTGTACAACCGATTGAGGTATCGGCGACAGGACAAGAAGGCAATTGGAACGGCTGAAGTGGAAGTGGATGCAACCTGGGAAACGGGTGACTCACCGTGCAGTAATTAGATATATATGGAGCCATTACAATAGCCCGGATCCAATATGGAGTTGAACTGGAAGAGGAAGGCCAGGGACTTGGTATACGACCCACATATGTATATAGAGAGTAACTATATATATACAGTAGATTTTTGCTCATAAGTACCTGTAATGATGTATATATATATATATGAAGGTCTTGAGGATATACCTCTATATCATCGTCTAATTTGATCTAACACTACCTACCGAATATAATTACTTTCCAGTTTAGTTAAGTAATCAGGTGCAATGCCAATCTTTGAGTTTACCATTATGAAATGTTGAATAACAATTTTCCCTCAGAACTATATCCTATAACGACTATATACATCTGTTTCTGAATATCCCCACTGGACGAAACTAATTGACAAAACAGAACACAGTTGAACTCGAAATTAATGTTTGTTTTCATCCTCTCCACCACAGCCCACATCTGTACGCAGTGATATGAGACTTATTGGATATCACACATGGATATAGGGGCATTAAATGCATGGATACTAGTACATTTAGAGCTCATAAATCAGGTAGGTAGATTTAAACGGAGCATCTACCCATACGTCGTGGGTACTGTCAGGGTGTCATAGAAATATCCCGATCGAAGACGGATTATGTTTAAGCATGTCTAGTTTAAGTACCTGTGATTTCAGACCAAAGTAGTGAAGCGATATCTTCAAAAATGTTTTCTGAACATTCTGCTGGATATATTAAGCAATTAAGAGTAAAATTGACCAGTTTGATGGCATAACGGACGCGGTTAATATTATGCTAATGACTACCTACCTTGAAAAATTCAGGGGGACAAGAATTAATTATTTTCAATGTTTGTTCCGAGTTTATCTGAAGGATGCTTTGATATAACTATAATCAAAAGAGCCAACATTTTGGGATGGACGAATTTAGTCGTAGCCACCATCAAAGGTCATTGAAAATTGGCCCATGTCAAGGAAGAATTAGCACGCTCTCGTTCAGGAAATCTGAGAATATAATTACGAGAGAGGCAGCAAAACTTCCGTAACAAAAAACCTATTAGACTTTCAAAAGGACACAAATCGTCACCTGAAAGACCTGTTTCGGCTCTTTGGGACTACTTTATTTTAGTTATCCGAATTCGCACAAATTCGAATGATAGTTGTTGACTGGTCCTTGTACTATAATTTTCATTGTCTCTGGAACAATATCATTTGTCTCAAAATTCGAGACAGATGTGGAAGAAATTAAAGACCCATGTTAATTATACAGATTAAAATTTCATTTGGGAGTTGCCCGCTTCCTTGTGGGTTCGCGTTTAGCACCTGTTATAACTAACGACGTTGTTAGTATTGTATCATAGAAACAATCATCCGTTGAAAGGTTGCGTACCGTGCAAAGCATGAAGGTGAACACAGAGCGTCTCCTTGGAAAAAATCAATGTTTCCCCGATCCATAAAAGAA
This sequence comes from Adelphocoris suturalis, assembly GCA_030762985.1. NCBI lineage: Eukaryota > Metazoa > Arthropoda > Insecta > Hemiptera > Miridae > Adelphocoris > Adelphocoris suturalis. The sequence continues at coordinate 86,003,943 of CM061045.1, forward strand.
AGTCCAAAGATAAAAGTATCCGCGAGCCCTCGGCATTCCAACGGCTGGTCGAGTAATGATGTTTTTGTCACGGCAGGGTCTCAGATAAGTCCCACGCCACAACAATAGCCCACAGGTCGGTACCGTTCGCCTACAAGATGGCTTCGGCGGATCAAAACTCTTTGTTTCTCATCTCCAGCATCGCCTTTTTTTTTTCTACGTGATTTCGCCGTCCTCGCATAGTCGAAAAAGACGACACGCGGATCGGACGTGTACCCACCAGGGTTAACCAGGTGCTATGGGGCAAAAAACCGGACAATTCATCAAAACATTAAATAGCCATGATCTAATCAATAGTCATTTTGATCTAATCCACTGCACAGATATACCCGATCACTTCAATCACAGAAACTAATTAAAATTGAGTTTGGTCTTCGGTAGAACCACGCTACTTTTTACCTAATTAGTGGTTTGTAGTTTGTGGTGCATTAATTCAGCAACTTGATGACCGCATTTTTGTCCCTTAATTCTATAGTGGACACCTCCACAGGCCGACCAAACCATGATACCCAGGTAGCTGGCCGCCATAAAGTATAGACATTTCCAAGGAATTTCTTATACGAATCTATTTCATGACTTCAATATTTGTTTCATATAGTAATGTAACATAGACCTGTTAAAAAAAAAAAAAGAAAAAAAAAAAAAATCGTGGTCCTCAAGGCTCCTTTTCAAACATTATTAACCAAAATTATATTAATTTTAGATGGTTGGACATTTTTCATCAACAGGTTGATCGTGTGTATAAAGCGAGCCGTTAAATTCATCTTCTATTCGAAATATTTTTGGGGAAATCTACCCATGTATTTCACACAGCATAAAAGCAAGAGACTGATCAACTTTGGCAAGGCTTTTGAACGTAATAAAACTTCATCCCATAAATATAAATTTTGAAACCATATAAACATTAATTTTCCCCAATAATTAATTAAGACTGATTAATTTCAATTCACTTGGTAAATCATCCAAACAGTGCACCACTACTATGACCATTCAGCTCCCTTATCTCGATGAAAACATAACCTACGACCGACCTATTCACGTTTACTCCAAAACTCGGCGACATTCCCTTATTTAGGAAAAGCGATGTTGGTACTGTCAACTTTCATTGAAAATCATATCTTAATATTCGAAAACACATGTGAACAATGACACATGTGATATTGCTTTTTTATGGATATGTGAACAATCAAATTCATGCAAGTTAAACTGGAATCACATTGGGCTTGCTACAAATATCCAACTCTTCGTAGTGCATTTTTCGGGCACTCCGTCAATTACGTTTAACAACCACATATCGTTGGTGATATGAAAAAAGGGCGAATTCCACATTTTAACGGAAAATGACTTTTTTTCACCAACGATCATGTTTCTAATAGTATATTAACAGGTGAAAATTCGAAGTCCTAAGTTTGGTTTACCTTGAAAATACATTTGCTAGGACTTCGACTTTTTCACCTGTTAATATACTTACTATTAGAAACATCCGTCATTTTCACAAGGTCATTTTCCGTTAAAATGTGGAATTCGCCCTTTTTTCATATCACCAACGATATCTGCACATCTTGATCATGAAACCTAAACATGTTCGCAAGTCACTCGTTCAATTAGCTGCGGCCTGAATCAGTAGCGTAAGAATTGCAACAGTTGAGATGTACCAGCCACACGTGCAAGATTGCATGTGACGAGAGTGAAATTGCGAGTAATCAAGTAGAAATCTAAGTATAGGGATCATCGCTGGGATCTTACGAAGGATAATCGTGACAGGGAAAAAATCGTCATGTGGGCATGGAATGAAATGACAGGGGGAAGAAGGGGACGGGGGCGTAACTACGGAAAAGTTGTACAAGGGAAGTCATTACCTATAAGGATTCGTGACTCCATACAAATTAAAACCTTCAGCCAAATCACTTAAAACCAGGAAAAACATTGAGGTGTTTTTTTAGGACCGGGGTCAAGAATTGCCGACGTCGCCAGCCCGGGTGGATACCAGGGTTTAGGGACGTTCGATACTTATCGATATTAGTACGTTACCGATACTTTTCTTTCGATACCAATTATTTTGGTATCGATACTTTCCTTTCGATACTAGTACTGGTATCGGAAAAAGTCAAGTATCGTAAGAAATATTCAAATGGAAATTAATCATCAACTTATTGTATTGTGTTATTGTAAAAAATATATTGTTGGAGAAAGATAGGTTGGTAGAGGAAGATAGATAAGGATTAGATAAAACGTTCAGGTAAAAACGCTGATGATGAGATGTCGCGGTACTTGAGCCAACCGGTGTTGTAATTGAAGGCAGACCCATTAACAGAGGGGGAGGGCATGAGAACGATATATCCTGGGCTTTATCAGCAAGCCCGGCTGATGCTGATTGCAATTTCTGTTCCATGTGAGAGACTATTCTCGAAGACAGGGATAATTTTGAATGAATCACGAAGCCGCCTGTCCCCCAGACATCTCAATGAACTGGTGATTCTGAGCGGTATGGGGAAACAAATGTGAAGGGGATTTGAAGGGGTAAAACCAATCAAACTTTGTAAAGATTTTTGTATGTTCATTTTTTAAATAATTGAAAGCGGTGGTGGTTGATTAAAGGGTATTTTACTTTCTTGCCTGTTCAGTTCCTTTAACATATATTTAACTTTTATTATCTTATCATCAGTAGGCACCTACAATACCTTTCTGTTAATATCTACTTATTCGATAGTATCAGTACTACTGAATAATATTTTATTAGTACTAGTGTAGTATACCTGTATACTATTGTAGTTAGTAAACTGATTTTCTTTCTCACTTTTTGCTAATGATAACTTTGTATCGATACAAGTACAGTATCGATACTTTGATTCGATACTAGTACGGTATCGATATTTTGATTCAAGTACTTTTACGAGTACTAATATCGATACTTTGCTGGTATCGAACATCCCTACCAGGGTTGCCAGGTGTGATGGCCATTGCGAACAAACCTATCACTGACGATGGTAGTGGAAGCTTATTTCAGCCCTTAGAAATAGCTGGAGACAGCATATGGAGGGGGGGTCAACATTTGGTGCTTTCACCTTAACCTTAAAGTGAAAACCATGAGCAGCAGCAGCAGACGTGACGTTTAAATTCCCTTTCTACGATCCAGTTAGACCGATCAGGATCCGATGCAGTATTGCAGTGTTTTGAGTGTAAACAGGTATCGAATAACTTGAATGATCGGAAGAAAATGACACGGGGAGAGTCCCACCGGTTCTCACAGTGTCAATGAAGGAAATGAGTGACAATGGAACCACGCGTCGTTGGTCAGTTACTATTTACGCCGAGACCGCGGAAGAGACTGTGATTCCCGCCTGCGCGCTTCCTAGATGTTCAACGACCGGTTAATAATTTGGCGTCCCGCGCAAGGTGAATGCAAATAGTCAACAATCAATTCGGGAATGAAGGCGTCACACGCAAAACAGCCGAGTTGAGGTTTCCCCTCTGGGCTCGTTCCACCACAAAGCGATACAGGGGAGTTAATCCCACAAATACTTTGATTTTAAGCCTCCGTGGGCACAAATTTATATTGAACTGATTAAGTTCATGCTTCTTTAGCCTGTTTATTAGCGAATTTTTGAAGAAAATTAAGCTATTGCTCTCGCCTCAAAATTTGTAGAATGTGAATTTTTGAAAAATTTTTATGCAGAAATCCGTTTCAGGCTATTCTGAATCATATTCTGAAGTTTAACGCATTTTTGTATGTATGTATGTATGTATGTATGTATGTATGTGTCATTCCAGACGATAACTGTCCTTAGAATTGTGCTAGAAACTTCAAACAAATTTTAAAATGTTAAGGACACAAAACGAATGTTCAAGTTCGTTGGCCAGCATGATCGGATTATATCTTCGGGTTGAAATTTTCAAAAATGTAGTCAACAATTTCAAAATAACCTGTTTTTTGCGATTTTCTGTGCGAAATAATTTTTTCAGCATACTAACATGTGGTATATTCGGAATCAGCGTAAAATTTATTTAAGAATAGGTATGTATCAAGTTTTCAAAAATTTCAAAGTTGAAAAATCATTCAAAAATCGAAATAATGCTCGAAGATTTCTTTAAAAATTCGCTCATGGGGTCATGCTGCATGACTGGACGTTTTTTCTATTGATTAATTAAGTGGGGGAGAGTGGGGTAATACTGCCAAGTCGAGGAATACCGCCACCTCATATAATTATTTAACCACCAGAGTGACAAATCTTGTAGCCAAATACCGTCATCTTTAGATCACCAGTAATGTTGGAAAAGTTGGTTTGGGATCATTAATTTGTTTTTATCATAGATAAGCGAGTTCACAGTTTTTGGAGCTTGGCGTTCTAGTTTTACTGTTGTCGCATTTTCGAGGTAAGTAACAGTTTTTCACGCATTTATGTAAATTGTTGAACAAGACAACGTAGACAAATCATTTTAATTTCCACCCATTACTTCATGTTTTTTTTTTTCACGAAAACTGTAGTTTAATGAAAACTGTAGTTTTTAATGATTTTTTTTTTATCTCGAAGAGTTTACTGGGGCAGTATCGCCACACCAAATTCAGGCTATTCCACCATGGCGGTATTGCACCAATACACCATTCCTCAGTCTTGTTGGTTTTTTCAAATTTTTTTGTAGTAATGATCACCTATGTCTATTGATTCTGAGTAATTAAAATATGAATTAATATTTAGAAGACGAATTGTAATGTGATAGCTTATCTCAATAAGCACTTCTATATTTAATCGTGATTTATTAGATATTTACCTACCTATCTACTGAATAATTGTGCAGTACCTATCTACTTAACTTCCTTCCTATATTAACATAATCGTTGTAAGATTCCAGTCTTCATGCTCCCGTTTTGATTTTGACAATGGACGTTAGTCTTGTGAATTTTGCTGCGACCTGAAGAAGAGCACAAATTCAAAACTTTAAAAGCTGGGAAGATGGAATGCTATATAATATTTCTTTTTTTAACGAGTTCCGCGTTGAACGTTGTCAATAATTCAGTTTCTGTGAAGAACCAACATTATTTTTGCAATATTTATTTTCTTCCAATTTTACTATTCTGATGTGGAAATTGTTTGTCAACCTTTGGTGAATCCTTTTCTTGTCAATTAAGTTCCCAATAAGGTGATCTTGCTAATATTTCTGTAATTTCAAGTCATTTGGAACTCAAAATTGCCCCAATCACTTCCAGTCATGGTGATGTACAATGAATATATGCCAAATTCTAAAAATACAATTATTTCGGACTACATGATCATTTTCAATTTTCGATCGTCGCCATATGAATCGTACGAGCTAATTATGCGAAGTCAAAAATGTTGGGGGACGACCTGTAGATCGCATGTAGGTCACAATAGATAGCTTCGGTAGTAGCCCCACTGTGAGGCAGCGAGGGCAGTGACGTCAGAGGGCAAATTAATTTTAAGAGCCGTTTAACCAGGCAGATACCCATCATATGGCACCTTTTCGGAAGGCTCTCACTTGGATATTTCTATTGAGGAAATAAAGAATAACCATGAAAATTTCCCTATGTGCTTTTGCATGGCGCGTAGGTGGTATTGTGGTACCGAGGCCCTCACATGAGGAACACAACCGACCCCTTATCGGTATAACGTAGCGTCCTCGACAGAGACTAGTGCGGGTACGTCCATCCGGGATGGACGAAATCCCGAATATGAAGTGGGTGCCTATCATTTCCTCACACAAGGTTACCGTTGTCTCCTCCACCTTATTCAAAATCCACTACTATTTCCTGCCGACTCTTCAACCTTGAATGATCCAAGTTTTAGATTTGTTTCAATGTCCAGCCTTGCGAATTAACTGAAGCTTGACTAGCTTATTCCGCCTACGAGCAACGGATTTAGACAGCTATCGCACTCAAACCTCATTTCGTGCACTAATGCACAACTCAAGGCGAGTGCCTAATGTTCACCGAGACTTATGTAAACAAAGGGTCTAAGTGGCACTGGAGAAAACTACCAACACACCTTTGGAAATCCATCACGCATTCAGTTTCAGATGTACCTCTGCTATTCTATCAAAAATGCAATAATCATTTTGAAGGTAAAACACCATCCAGCCTTTCTCCGCTGTCCGTGAAAGCAGCGGTAGGGTGTCAATAAACGATGCGACCGCCAAACGCGAATTCCCTCAGACTTTTCCTTGCGATTTCTCCACTAATTCGTCGAATTCGGGTTCCTTGACGCTGTGTCATTAATCAGCTGGTCCGATCCCGCCAGTAACCGCAAACTGTAATTTGGTGTTGGTAGATTGCTCAGGTATGAGTTAAATTAGAGGGTCCGCTTTGATTGCCCGTCTCGGAAAAAATATAAATGCGGACAAATTATTAAAGCTATTTCAGTATTTACTAAAAGTCTTATTGGCTATAAATTGCTGACACGATAATTGAGAGCACTGAAACTTGTTATATTTGATTCAGCCTTAAAATATATTTGATGGAAAACTATTTAAAGTTCGCATTACTTTCTATCAAGAGGACGTTTTGTAACGGGCCTGAAATCTTTCATTGAACTCCTCAGAACTTTTCCAAAACATGGGTCTCTAGACTAGAAACAAATTTTTTCTATTCTGGAAGGTGTATGAATGTTTTTATATCTGTAAGTTACTGTAACCGTGACTGGAGATGAGCATTCACATCTTCACACAGAGCAAAATGAAATTCCTGTTCTGTAATAAAGGTAGGGTTCGGTTTCTATAAGTAGCCAAGAGGAGACACTGACAAATTGGTTGTCAAGATAATAGTTGAGTGGAATTTGAAATTAATTATAACTTTAAAAAATCTGGAAGCGTATACTCAGTATTTAACTCATACCTTTCTTAACTGATGGGTAACAGGTGTAACAGAGTTACCTCCTGAGAGGTCCATCGAGGTCCCGTCAGGGCTTCAGAGATAGCGCTGCCGGCGTCCCGTTGATTAAACAACGGGCGCCGCGGTCTGTTCTCGATTATTTTAGCAGCTGGGTTTGGCGTTGGATGGGATTCCAGGTGACTGGAAAACCAATCTACTCCGAACATGGCTCATTAAAAGCTCATTAGTAGGAGTGGGTATCTCTCTGACGGGATGCTCTTTACTCTCCTCTACCTTTTTATGAGGATATAGGCCCCCCATTGCACCTCTGGGGGGGCACCTAAATTCCTTATACAGGTTTGGACTCGAATATGTGCTGTATAATGAACAGATAAAGAAGTTGTTGTGGTTGTATTGCAAACTCTACAACGCAACGTAGATAGGCAATAGAGAGTTCCTAGTAGATCCGTAAAACACAATACGTCGTGCGGTATTGACAATCCGGCGCCGTAACTCTGACGCAATGAGTTACGGTGACGCATCCTTTCGTACAGATACGTTAACGGATCGCAATCCGGAAAAAACGTATTTGTCTAAAATAACCTCCTTCCATGGACTCAAATAATCTAGGGATAATTTCCTCCTTCCACGGATTTAGCGTTACAACTAGATCCGTTAAGGACTTGACTTGACTTTAAGGATCGGTGAAGTTTCTCGTTACCGCACGCCATATCAAGACCGACGGTTCTCTAGGAACTCTCTAATATCTGAAAGCTTTTCAAAAATGATGGACAGCAGCGAGTCGGCTGGTATGGATAAGGCAGTCACGTATTGGCGATCCTTGTTCACTCCTCAATCACACCATCAGAAAATCAACAATTCAGCGCTATGGAACATGGAGATTATATGTTTGACGTGACATGGTTGGACAACTGAAATATTTGCTCCTTCTGTCACAAATAAATATATTGGTACCCCAGGTCGTCACCCTATCCCATAATCTCTTTGCCTTTCATCCCCCCCCCCCCTCCCCAAATATCTTCATCACCGCACCTTTTCCAGACCTCCTAGATTCCAAACCCATCTGCCGGCTCTCTCTGCCATGAAAAATTAAAGACTTTCCTTTCTTAATTCGACGTAGTTGTTTTTGCATTTATTTACTTCTAATAGTATATAAAAAATCCCATTTTTATTCATTGTTATTATTCTTGTTTAATACGTATTGTAATTATTGCACTTGATGTTGTTATTGTTATTGGGTTCGCCCTTATGATGAAATAAATAAAAATTGAACCCAGTGCTGCAACCCGTGGCTGCTGAGCTGAATTTTTTACTCCGCAAAGCGTGCTCGCGAAAGCTTTAAAATCTGGTGGCATTTGGAATTCATTTTCTGTAATAACTACAGTAAATTGATAGAATGGCAGACCGATTGCGAAATGGATTGAACAACGTATATTTCATTTTGGAAGTGATGCATCTCGTGATCACCGTGTTTATATGGTCTCTATAGTGGACAATAACATTTACACTGTTAGTTTTCTCCATTAAACTGTGGTTGTGCCGTCCAATAATTCTGGTGTATGGGTTTGAGGGGAGGATGATTCGATTCGGATAGTCCTCTTGTTTATACGTATATTCTCCGAGCGCTTTAGGTACATAGGCCAATTCAGGGTATTTTGGTTAAGATACATTGTGGCAAATATTCATAGATTGTGATACATCTCAGGTAGAGCAACCAGGTATATATGGAGTGCATCCTGAGGTATATGTTAGATGTAGTTCTGGTACATCTGTCAGCAGTATTTAAAAGCCAAGTAAAGCAAAGAGAGGGTAGTTCAGGAGTATCTTGGTTATGCAGTAGGTATGCAATCGTCCTCTCAACAGTTGTGTGCATAGATATGAACACAAAGGATCTATGAGAAAGGGCTGACTCTAATACTGAGCTCATTTAATATAAAATGAAATAAGGAGGGGATAATGTGTGAACTAATGTTAAATTTAAAGTAAAATGATTGTGAGCACATGGGATTTCGGGATGTAGGGCGAAAGCGCTCGGAGAATATACGTATAAACAAGAGGACTAGCCGTATTGAATCATCCTCCCCTCAAACCCATACACCATGTTAGTTTTCTTTCGAATAGTGTTCAAATGGACGGTTTTGTCTATACAACCCACTGCACTGCGAAGAATGTGAGCCTATGGAAGACGTGGTACATATTACGATGGGCTCCAAGAAATACGAGGGGGTTCGGTCACTTTTTCCATCTTCAAGGGACTCCAGAACCTGTATTGCATCACTACAGGAGGGTTCGGAACGTTCGGAAGGCGTGCACTTGACTCTCTCCCTCAGGGATGGATTCTCTGCCCGACCACGGGCAACTCCTGCGATGTTGTGTCACCCCCAGCCGCGTTGACTTCTTCAGCCGGCTTGACGCGGTGGGTCACCTTGAACCTGATCCGGCCTTTTTTTTTTTTCGTCCGCGAGTTACGTAATGGACTTCTCCAGTGTCGAGCGACTTCACGGGTCGCGATTACCGCGGCGAACGCTCACGAGTAGATCTCGATCAACCATTGACAAACGATTCATGTTTTCATCGTCTATCATTATCACATCCTTCCGAACCACAAAGGTCCTACTACCATACTATCTAAACGTTCTTTACGAATGTGGTCCTGCGCACGGATCGCAATGCGTGACAAAGAGATTTTATTATACAACAAAGGATGAGTCATCATCAACTCTTCTTCCTTATAATTGCTTCCGAGTCTACCTATAGGTAGCGGAAGCGTTGTTTTCACATTCGGGAGAAAAAAATTGTTTGGTCTCCAAAATCAAAATTTTTACTCGCATTTTACATTTCAGACCATTCTGAACAACTTTGGTTCCGTGTCTGTGTGTGTCTGTCGTGTGTGTGTGTGTGTCTGTCGTGTGTCCGCAAATCCTTGTAACGAGCTTATTTTCCTCAGTTTTAACTTGATTTGGATGAAATTGTCCCCCATCAGTTTCATCGTTCTTGACTGAATACCTCACTCTGCGCACGCGCAAACGTAAATTCTACCAAGCATCATTTTCTCACGCCCTAGTCGTTCGATCTCGCTCAAATTCGTATGATAGTTGGGGGATGACAATTTGATCATCTTATATCAATTTCAACATGTTTGTATCATTAATAACTACTGCGCATGCGCCAATATGAAATCCTTATAACACGCTTATTTTCCACTGTTTTCATCCGATCTGGATGAAATTTTTAGGGAATGTGCGGGCTAGGGTGTAGACGGTCCCCTATCAGTTTCATTGTTGCGAAATCAATACTCCACTCTGCGCATGCACCAACGTAAATTCCATTATGCTCCATTTTTCACGCCCTAGAAAGCGCTCAAGTGCCTCCTTTCCTCCGGAGGAAAGTAAAAAGTTGGCTGTTGAAGGTTCAACCAAGATTTGATTCAAAATCCGAACTCATCTTTATAGTTGAAAGTTGTAACGCTGTCGGGAATTTCCAGCTTCGCATTTCCAAATGGCACTTCGATCTAGACTGGTCGCATTTTAAAAGTTTGAAAAAAATGACATTTCACCTCCAAATGAGCATGCCTTTCTTCATTCAACGGGCACCGAAAGTCGGGTATGATGTAAGGAATTTGCCTCGTCAGCAAGTACTAGCGCTTACAAGAAAACTTGAAGTGAATGTGATGGGAATATCGTGGGAGGCGGCGTTCGCAAAATGGAAACCCGGAATACCCCGTGAGAGATCGCAAACTATAGGGAAAGGTCTGGCTCGGGGAACCGGTTCCTTACTCCGATACCTTTCATTACAGCTGAGTCTCCCGCCATGGGCCTGCGGATTCCAACTCCCATCATCCGAATTGCATCCACCGCTGCGCTATCATCATGTCATGATTTACGAGATCGGAGCTCCACAACCACAAACCTCACCCAGGATAGCCACAAGTTCAATTTCTCGATGGACCGTCCTGTTATCAACCACTACATCCTCCTTTTTACCGTAAGACACAGTGCTGCTGGTGAGTTTCGGCAATGTACAAGCCAAACACCACAAAACATGAACGTATAATTATTTAAGCTTGCTGCAATTCATTAATGAAACGGCGGAAGAATCCGTTCGATTCAAAAATTCATGTCACTTTGCTGGTGGATCCGATTATTTTTCGCCAATGGGGAATTCTCATGGTTATTTTTTATTTGCTCAATACGAAGATCTGAGGGAGCTCTTTCCAAAAAGGTGCCATATAATAGGTTCACGTCCCGCGTGGTTTTCCTACCCGTTTATTAGCCGTCTTTTGAGCTGAAAATTACTACTTGAGGAGTTTTAAAGTGCACTGAATCCAAATCTGAGGTCAAAAGTGTGAAATTCCAACAATGAAAGTTCCCCGTTCAACCGATTCTGGCAAGTTTATGATGCAACACGGTTCCCAATGTCGTTGGTCGTGTGTTTTTTGATATTTTGTTTTTTAAATTAAAACTGCCATTATGGTTTTCCCCCGTCCATTATCCCTAAAGGAATAATTCGTGTAAATTTCATTGCAATGACACGATCCATTTTAGATTGAGAAAAAAATTGCTCTTTTTCAAAACCGATTTTAAAGTATTTTCAAAAACATTTGTTTTTTCCAACTCCAATTTTCCCACCAATTAAAAATATGTCTGATGAGCTTAAAAGAACCCCGACGCCTGAACTTAAATTTCTTATGCCAATCAGTTGGTCGCAATCTTGAACGCGAGTTGCACACAACCATCCCTACATTCATACATTTTTATGAAACATGAATGTTTGGAGACACTATAGCAATACTTCACCTTGACTTAGAGAAACACAATTAACAACAAAGTGATCTGCCCGTCTTAAGGGTTGCCTCACAGACATAGACTACGTTGTGTATTGGTTATTTAATAAGGATTCAGCCAAGGGGTTCAACAACTTCAACTCATCTCTACACCCACTTTATTTTTTGCAACGTTTCAGGCCAAAACTTGGTCCATCTTCAGGCTCTGGCGTTTGATTTATGGATTTTATGATAGGATTCCTACTGTTATTGCTTTTGCCTGGAGATGGGCCAAGTTTCGGCCTGAAACGTTGCAAAAAATAAAGTGGGTGTAGAGATGAGTTGGAGTTGTGTTTCTACCCCTTGGCTGAATCCTGATTAAATAACCAATACACAATGAATATGCAGCCGACTAATTCCACAACGTCACATACTACCACCCACAGATCTGTGGTAACTGCCCAGGTCTTCAGGTTTTCTTTCTTACGAGAATGGAAGGGGAGCGGTTTAGGTATAATTATGTGTTATGTGTAATGAGTGCAAAAAGTATTGAATCATGCCTGCCGTTTCTCTGAGCACGGTCAGGCACAATGACAAAAGTGTATGTTTATTAATTTCGTGGTGTGTGAAAAAATCCATTAGTATCTTCTAGTGACATTGATGAATCTTGAATGATATACCTGTCTACATATTATGGTAAGAATGCTGGAGGATATTAGATGACAGTTGATTTTGATCATTTAGATTTTAAAGTTAGTGATATTAAACAGACATTATTATACCAATGTGAAGATCCAACGAATTTAATGGTATCCATACCATCATCTGGACAATCATCCGATCTTTAAAGAATCGGAGTATTTTGGAAGAAATGTGTGAGGATGTGGAAAGTTTAAAGGAAGAGTAGTTTCAAGAATTTACATTTTAGAGTACCTAGCATTAATTTTGAAGATGATAGGTTTTTCTTTTTTACTGTCACCGTTTTTACCCAGACAAACGTTGTATGACCAGCGGACCGGAACGTCTGACGCTGTGGTAAATCTGAATAATGAATATTCAAGGAGTATAATGGTGACGAACGAAACGGTACCTTAAGTGTATAGAACTGAATCTTATCAATCTAAGGCCTTTTAATACCCATTAGAGCACACGCAAAACGGGTTAATCAACATCGCTAAACATTTTTCAAACGCTCTCACGCATTTTATTATAAAATGGCAATGGATTACGACTGAGTATTCCTTGACGCAGAGTCCTTACAACTCCTTCAAGAATTCGTGATAAGTTTTTCTCACGTTACGAGAGAGTTGCAGTGGAGATCTTCAACCAATTATACGCGATGGTTAAGGAGGCCGAAGGTGAAACCGAATCTGAAGGTTATTTTTATTGTTTTTGACAGCTCGCAAGATTTTTTTTTTTTTTTTCTAAGTAATTGGACACTTCCTTTGAGTCTTGACGGGATTGTAACCAGTTTGGTCAACTTAAGTGCAACGCTAATGTACTTCTCTAGTCTTAGGGAGTTAACGAATCGAGCGACAACTTAATTCACAAATCTTGCCAATTGACGTGATTGGTATTCGTGGTTGTTGCAGAATTAGATTACTTGGTTAGTTTTAATTACTTGGTTAGTTTTAATTACTTGGTTTTAATTAGTTTAATTAATTAATTAAATCACTTGGCCGTTTTCATCAAAGTTTTTAATCTACGTTTACTCATTAAACCAAATTAAAACCGTTTACTCATTAAACCAAATTAAAACCGTGTACTCATTAAATAACGATATTAGGTTTCACCAAATCCGGTTCAGATAAATCAATGATCAAATGCACTAAATCAACGGTTAAAACTAACCAGCCGAATTTGGGTCGTTAGCGTTCAAATCAACGATTTACTATAGGTAGGTAGTTCTTTTTGCCATCTTTGATTTCATGACCGAAATCCTTTTTTGCTACGTTTTCCCATCTAATTTGCTACATTTTTCTAGCTACTTCCTACGTTTTCCTACATGCACGAAAATGAGCCACAGAGGATTGTTCAGAGCATTGGTTTTTTGCGGACGAATTTGACGAGGATGATATGAAGACTTTACAATTCACCCTCCTCGTTGTATTAGAGATTGCACGGCGGATTTCAATCTCAATGAAACTGATTTTCTAAAGAGGCAACGACTTTCAAAAACTACAGGTCTGTCAGTCCTTGAACAAATTGATTATAGCATCGAATACAAAAGTCACGAGTAGGGGTATATGTACATACATGGAATTCACAAATACAGCTGTAAAATAGTGTTATAAAATAGCCAATGGCTCATCACAATTTGAAATGACACAATGTGTCTAGATGGTGTCGTAGGCTGTTGTCATTGAAGTGATGGGAGATACAAACATAAAAATACCTAGTTATGCAACTTGACCATAATATATTCGATTTTTTTATGCAACAGATGCCTGGTTCAGGTCTATCCATGTTTACTCGATTGTATATTTTATACGTTTTCTAGACTATATTTTACTAAAAGGATTGATTGAGGATATTTTTGTTTTTGAGATGCGAGCTTGCGGCACCAGTGAATTGTACACATCATTCCAATGTATTAGTCCTCATACTTGTTTCGCCTTCATCGATTGTCGTCAAAGTTATGTCAACGTTACGTTACCATCATACCCACCGGCGCTTCTGGTTGTGTTTCCATAATTTTTTTAGTTCGAACTAACGGTGCTTTTGGCATACTTTGGCAACCTTTAGGTGGCATCCTGAATGTCGATTCCGAGTTTATTACCGAAAAAGTATAGACTTTGTTACGAAGTTTTTAGTTACAGAGGAGAATACTGATCCATACGGAAGGTGTAATAGGTAACTATTAAACCTTCGCGTAGGAAACCTTTTGTAGCGTTTTCAAATCTTCGAACTCCAGTTGTCCCTGGGTAACCTTCAACTTGGAATGCGTCCTCCAGAACAGTTGCTCGACTCGGCAATGAGCGTTACCCACGTATTTATTTTATATTTTTAAATGAAAATAGATTCCATTCTGAGAGATTTGATACCATCCGCACTCTCCTACGATGAGTAGTTTTCTTTCTATGATTTTTCGAAGTTTGTACTGGTGCCGTCACACTGGTAGACAGGGGGGTCCCGCCCAGGCGGGAGGGGAGCTTTGACGTCACCAGTGTGCGAAACTTTGAAAAATCATAGAAAGAAAACTACTTATCGTAGGAGAGTGCGGCTGATGCCAAACTTCTTAGGATGGAATCTTCTTCCATATAAAAATAGTTAAAATACCTTTTTAGTATGAATGGACAAAAAGATGGAGAATTAAATTGAATGAAGCGAAGTCTGTACATGTTGATTTCAAAAATAAAAGGATCAACTACGTGCCAGCCTTCCTTGACAACAAGGCGATTCCTTATGCCAATGAGGCTACATATCTTGAGATGACACTCGATGCCAAATGACATGTTAAAAAGAAAAAGTTCGGACTAGTTATCAAATTCAGGAAAATGTACTGGCTTATGGGATGACGCTCAAAACTGTCTATCCACAATAAGCTCATATTGTACAAGCAAGTCCTCAAACCTGTCTGGACATATGGTGGTCAACTGTGGGGGTGCACTGCACAAAGTAACCGCAACATTATTCAGCGCTTTCAGAATACTGTTCTGCGTACCTGCGTTGACGCATACAGATTCTTCAGAAACGACAGATTACACTATGAGTTGAAAGTTGAATCTGTCAATGAGGTTATCCGCAAACAAGCCGTCAATAACTTTTTCAGGCTCAAAGATCATGTTAACGAGACGAACTAAATCACTCGCGAAGAAGTTGTGGAAACCCATTTAAAAACGGAAGTTAGTGAAAAACTTTGTCTATTTCCACGAAAAATAAAGAGTTATACTGTTAAATTGATTTCGACGGTTAGGCCATCATCAGTAACAAACAATAACTGAAGATACATTAGAAAGGACACAGCTTTTATAGTAACAGGTGAAGGGAGATTGAATCCCATTGGTCAGGAGAAAGGAAAGGGGCAGGAGGTACAACCAATGAAGTGCAAACAAGGTGACAGGGGATTTAGCTAACTAGCCGCTCTGGCTCGCTACGCTCGCCTCCACGTCCAGCCGGGGGGCAAGCCCCCCGGACCCCACATTCAATTGCTTGCTTCGCTCGCAAAGTGTGGTATGTAGGGAATATTGCTCGCTTCGCTCGCAAAGTCTAGCATGTAGGATATGTTGCTCGCTTCGCTCGCAAAGTCTGGCATGTAGAAAATGTTGCTCGCTTCGCTCGCAAAGTATGGCATTTAGGAGATGTTGCTCGGTTCGCTCGCAAACGATAGATCTCTAAGGGTAGGTTTAACTTCTGTAGGGGATGCTGCTCGCTTCGCTCGCAAACGGTAGATCTCTAAGGGTAGGTTTAACTTCTGTAGGGGATGCTGCTCGCTTCGCTCGCTTGAGGAAGTTATACTGCCCACCCAACTTGGCAGACGTTTTTTTCAGTTGGGAATTATTACAAACAATTTAAATCTTATAAAACTACGTGGAACCACGAAAAGTTTATTCGGGGATGTTGCTCGCAAGGTATACCTGTATATGTGTAGGACAAAGTCCGTATTTATTATTTGAAATGGCTCTCGCTTCGCTCGCAAGGTAGGTACCTATGTAGGCATACCTGCTCGCCTCGCAACGTTGTGACATCGAACCCTTCACGTCAATTCTTGAGCCTTCTCTCGTCCACGGCAGAATCATTTTAATCGCTTTGCTCGCTTCTGCTCGCAATTCGTCACGCTTCTCGTCACTTTTTTCGATATCCGATTTCGGATTCAGATTCGGCGGACCCAAAGCTGTATTTCGCCCGCGAAAACCGTTCCGAAAAACGTACCTTTATGGGGTATATTTTAATCGGAAAAAACCAAGTTTTTCGGCGGACTTTTCGAGAAAACGGGTCCGTACTCTCGCATTTTTTTAACGCATTTCCCGATACTTTTTTCGCGATCCGATCGCGCCGTCGTCTTCCTCGTAGGAAAACCTACGAAACCCGTATTTTTCCGGAATTGTCAACGGCCGTTTAGAGGGGTAGGGGAAGCGGGGAAGTCCAAAAAGCGCACATTAATTATTACTTCGACCCCCCTCCCGCCCTACGGCCCATGGTTCGGGTGGGATTAGAAAATTTTAAATTCGCTTATACACCCTATCGGAAAATAGCTAATTAGCCGTTTGGCCGTGCATGAAGAGAAAGTGAAAGGGGAAATAACTAAATATGGTTTCAACATTGTGAAGGGATAATTCCAAGCTTTATAAAAATGGACCTATTAGTGGTGAAATATATTGAGGTATATCCTCATTTAAACATTTACCAGATCTGTCACTTTTGATAATTTCGAATTTTTCAAGTACATTCAACATACCTCCCTTCGGAAAAAAATGAAGAAATTCTACAAACTGTCTATCTGTCAAATCAAAATCGTAACTATGATTGGATTCCTTAAGATGTTTCGCAAATGTAGACTTACCCTTATTTTCCCTGAAATCCTCCTGATGCTCGTATATTCTTTCCCTGAATTTCCTACCAGTTTGACCGCAATATTCGTAGCCACAAGAACATTTTAGTTTATAAACCCCACTTTTATCCTGAACATTGATTTTCTCCTTCACAGATCCTAGTAATGCTTTAAGACTATTTTTAGTTCTAAAACCTACCTTGTAACCTCTCGATGATAGAATTTTGCCGATTTTATCCGAAATTTTCCCATAATAAGGTATATATATACCTAACATAGGATACATATACCTTAACATATAAGGTATATATATGTTAACGAGAATGTCGTCCAGCTCCTTGATACCGAAGATCTACTTAGAAGACTTAAAAGAACTAAACCGCATGAACTAAGGTGAAATAAAATGAACGTCAAGACTAATGACTCAATTACCAGAACAATAGGTAAGTCTAAAGTGAAGTATATTAGATCTTAAGCAAATGTATAATAATTTATCACGTGAATATTGCTTATAAGTTGTTATTACATGGCGCAATAAAACTTGTAAAAAAAAAAAAAAAACCTTTTTAGTTAGTACCCATGGGGACGTCCATTTCTTCTTTCTAAAAAGTTGTCTCTGCGTCTATTAGGATCAGAGCGTTAATGGATGGGGTTTCCCAACAGGGAGTCCCCAGTGACATTCCCCCGAGAAAGCATATGACAGCGAGCAGGTTAATATAAACACAACCTAAAGACGCTGGGGAAACCCAAACACCTTTGAACAGGTCAATATTACACAGCCAGCTGATTCAGGAGGCTCATTAACTGGTTTCTGGGAACCCGAGTTGGACTCGTCTCGGGTTCGCCCTCACATTCCACTGACCCTCAATTACCTCTCGCTCCCGTGTGGTTTTCTTCCGTTATGAGGTTGACTGGCCCCAAGAGGATTACGATGATTGACCATTAAAATGATTTCATTTCTACGTGCTGCTGGGCAAAGCCCTTTCATTAGCAGCAGAGCAGCGACTGCAAAGATGTACATAATTGATAAGCGATGATGTTGGCAAAGAAATCATACAAGTAAGCAAAGAGATGAATGAACGAAAATTCCATCAGATGCGAAGTCCCGCACAACTTTCATTCTTTTGGTAAATGGGAAATTTTTGTGTGTTAGAATTTCTCATTTTTGATCCTAGAATCGAATCAAAACTTCACATGGTTTGGACAACTTGTAAAAAAAAAGTTTCATCATGCAGCATGACCGTATGAGCGAATTTTCCCCCCTCCCTCCCAACCTGGCTAAATAGTGATTTGCTATTCAAAAAGTGCTATTGGTTTTTTCTTTTGGAAGTTTTTATCGATTGTATAGTAAATTTTAATGAAATTTAAGTACATTTTTCTGCATAATTATGTACATAATCTTTTTAATGTTCTATTTTATATTTGGTATACTTTATTTGAGCAACATTCTGCTGAAAATTATGAATTCAACAATTTTTAGCCATTTTTAGTTTTTTTTTTTTAATAGACATTTTTTGAAATTTGACCAATTTAATGTGTTCAAAAAGTGTTGTCCAACGAACTCATCCTTTCTTTTGAAATGCTTGATTTTTTGGTGAAAGAACGAAGTTTTTATCTCAATTCTATCGAGAGATCGTCTGGAATGATACATACATATATATATATATATATACATATATATACATATATATATATATATATACATATAAAAAAGCGTTAAAATCCAGGAATCATTTCAGAATGCCTCAAAACAGATTTCGATGGAGAAAAGTTTTGAAAATTTTTATTTTAAAATTTTTGGAGCCATTGCAATAGCTTTATTTTCTAAGAAAATTCGCTAAAAAAAAAAAAAAAAAAGGCTCGAAGGTCGCGGTTTTTGCATCACTGTTATGACCACTTCCGATCATCCAACAAACTCCATATTGCACCTTTTTGGAGAGCTCCCGACAATATCTTTTAGGTGATGGTATAAAACACAATAGGTAAAAGTGTAAATTATCGCAGATTGTTCAAAATTAGTAGGAGTGTCTTTCTCTCGAGGATGTAACGCTTCAATTTATTACACAAAGGTTTGTCATTTCTGTGTTAGGTCAGAAGGTTAAGGTCATCTCTTCCTGAGATAATACCATTCACAATCATGATACATTTAGGTTTTCTAACGTATTATGCACCAAAGTATGGACAATTCAACGGGAAAACTAAAAATAGAATCCATTGAAAGCCGAATAGAATCGGTTAATCCAGGGCTTGCCAGTGTGGTCAGCGTTTTTTTTTTTACTAACTTTCGTTTTCCTCGTACGTATTCCTCTAAAATAAAATGAATACATGTACGCCAGGGAATCATCATGAAAAGTTGTCATAAAACAATTATACGTTAATGATATATTTCTTCAACTCTTTAAGGAGCTAAAAATTAATCTAGAGGGTCCTTGACCACCTTTGACCAAAACTGTAAACAATAAATTGGTAAAATCATCATTTAACAACAGCAACAACAGTTCATCGATTGTTGTTTTATTTTTCCGTTTGAAAAAAGTGTTTTTTCGTCACTTCAGCAGACTACGATCTTAGTACTCTGATAGTAAGCAGTAAGGGGAGACCGGGTCCTTGGTGTTCATACGAATTTCCCTGATTCTCAGAAGCTAGAAGAATATACCAATACTTCTAAGTAGGGTAAACCTGTACACTTACATTCGAACGCTCATTAAAATTGACGTCATCATCCTGGAGCACGAAAATAACTGAGATATGGTTGATTTTAAGTACAAACCGGCCTATCCTGAAGCTTTTTTGCTTGGAAACGCACACACAGAGTAAACTTACATGATGCCTGCTTTTTAGTTAGTAAAAAAGGAACAAAAAAAGTTTACACCCTACTCCTCTATTACCAAGAACTGATCCAGCGAAATTAATCCAAAATTGTCCAATGTCATGAATAATAGATCCGTTCAATGCTTTTTTACTCGTTCAGTGGCTGAAGGCGGGATCATTGAAGAAGCGAGCACTCTCTCCATCTGCTTCACAGCAATAAGAGCTCCCAGTTAATTAATAAGGATTAATTAGGATTGGTCAATTGGTTTGGCCAAAAACCTTGCAACGAACGTTGCTTTCATTTGCTGTATTTTCCCTTCCACTCAATTAGAACTGTGGTCTGCTGAATATTTCGAACACAAATCGAAACGGCGTTTATGCGTTGTTTACACTCAACTTCCAAATATTCTCTTGAATATTCAACTTCCGAATATTCCAAATTGCTCTTGAATTAAGAAGCTTTCAATTCTCACGGGTTTCGAGCTAAATTTCAATAGTTATAGCTTGACTGATAGGGGGACCTGAAAAAGGGGTTCGCCAGCTAAAAAGTTTGGAAAGCTTTCTCCTTGGAATTCTGTTTAGTTTGGCCAATAAATGAGTAGGAAGATGACGCGTGACGTAGTAGGACAAGGGAGCTGAGGGTTCCACCCAGGAGGCGTCATCGAGCAAATTAATTTCAAGAGCCGTTTTACTGGTCAGATACTCATCATGTAGCACCTTTATGGAAACATCTCACTCAGATCTTTCCACTGAGCAAATACAAAATAACAATGAATATATCCCATTTTGAAGCGTGAACGGTTGATTGAACATTGTTTTGGATGGTCTCATTCAAATCTTAGAAGTTAAATCTCTCAATATCTATAGGTAATGTGATACCTAGGGTGGAGGGACGAGTGAGTGACAGGGACCCAGTGATTGACATCTCACCAAGAAGTTTAAAAATAAGGCATTTAAACGTGTTTTACGTGCTTGATCCATTTGAATTTTGAGACAAAATAGCTTCTCAGTAAAATATAAAGGCGGGAAAATGTTTCATACGGGTTTTTGTGAAATCTAGAGAAGGTTACCCATAGAACCTTGTATTGTGATTTCTTTGGTGCTGTTTCTTGTGATTTTGCTTAGGAGGTAAGCGTTATATATTTTGCTTCACCATGCCCTCCACATTTTCAAATTCGATTATTTCCATGGTTTTTCTCAATCAGTTTTTTGTGTAGATTGCATTTATGCTATCATTTTTTGGAAATAATCAAAGATATCATGTGAAAATGCAAATGTCAGTAACTAGTTCCCCAACTGATGCTCCCCTCAGTGATTGACAGTGCTGTCAATATGGATCTCTATTCGTTCTTGTCATTCGCTCTTCAGTCGTTCGTCATTTTTTTTTATATATATATAAATACGTAGCAACTCACAAGCTGCTAGTTTACAATTAGAATCGTGTTGTGCCTACGGTATCAAGAAAACATTTCACCTATTTTGTGATGAAACATCCGGTGATATTTTCAACTTTGTCTTAATGAATACTCATATTAATTTTATATTTAGATTAATAAAACTAAGTTCAAATGCTCAATTTATTTGTAAAATGTTGAAATAAAATGTTTTGTTGATACAAGGAATCATTTATTGCAGAATAACTGCAGTGTCAATCATAGGGTGTCAATCACAGGTACGACAAAAAATGTGGCTGTCAGATACTAGGTCAATAAATTGATTTCGAAAAAACGAATTTATGATGTTTTGTGGCTTGAATTAGTGATTTTTTCAATACCGAGCAGTATGAGGACATCCTGATGCAGCAATAGATGTAAGCATCAAGTTTGATCGAAGGAAAAAACATAACTTAATTGCATGTCAAAGTCAAAATGCTTCTTGAGGTGTCAAAAACTGGCCCCTCCACCCTACCTATGAGGCCAAAATTTCAGGTACATACCCACATCTAATTTGTGGTTAGAAATGAGCCAAATATCGCTGAGAGCGAAATTGCTACAAATTTCAAAAATTGTTTTTATATCACGAGACATTGTTTTGTAAACTTTGTCTATCATGGATTCGAGCGTCAACTAATTTCGTGCAGGAAATTTCACAAATTTCAGGAAAAATCTGATGAAAATCTAAACATGTAATTTAAAAAAAAATGCTCCTAAGGTGTTACTGCACAAAACGGATTTTTCAAAAAGTCATTGCGACCGTGGGATTTGGGAAATCAAGGACGAACATGTTTTCTCATCTTGATTCCCATTGTTTTCATTTTCCTTTTAAGATCAAAATCAAAACTTTTGTAAACTAATTTAAAAATTTCCGTCAAAATATTGCATTTTCATAAAGGGTCCGCTTAAACTGGTGCTATTAGGCACGTCTTATACCTACAATAGATGCTATAACAGATGATTGTTTGTGTTTATTTCCATGGTTTTGCTAAGTCCACAAGCCATCAAGTTGGTTCTAAAAATAATTGGTATTGAGAGTAGAGGTATTTAGTCAAAAAATTTCAAAAATTAAATTTAGTGCAATACCTACCTATGTACTTAGTCTTATTTATCAAGTGTGTGCATTTATTGTTCAAAGTTTAACGAAAATTAAGAACATATTATGTGAGTAGGTAAATAATATGTTGATGTTGGCATTTTTCGTTTGAATGCATTTGTGTAGACTTGGAGGGATAAAAAGTGTAAATTAAGAATTTGAAGAATATTGGAATTTTTGCATTTGTGAATTTTTTGAATGAGAAGAAGAAGGAAAGAAGAGAATTTCTTGTCAGAATTGGATTAGTTACCCCCTGGTCACTGGTTTTCCGGATGTTGTAAGTCCATGAGAATTTTCCACAGAAGAGCACTAAGTTGGTAGGTACAAGCACAACATGGGCATCACAAGAACCACCACCATCTACAACCAACTACAGTAAATTATTATGACACCATCGAAGGAAAAACAACTTACTGCAGAGGCTGCTAGCACGAAGTCTCACAGTAAACTAAACTGAATGAGGGGATCGGCACCCCAATACTAGTGACTCCGCGCCCCACCACCCCTCGGCGGGATTTCCACCCCACCCTGGGCAACCACGTGGTGGAAGGCTCAAGTCCAAGGTCCGATCTCCCCCGCTCGGCCTGACCCTCGGAGATCGGAACGGTCACCCCGGAGGGATGCGGAACTCGGGCGCGGGAAACGTCCTCCAAGTGGGAGAGCTCCCCGGGGTAGGAGGCGGAGGCGGCCCGGAGGGAGGCGCGGGCACAACGCCGGCGGCCGTCCTCAGCTGTGGGAGTCCCCCAGGCCTACGTCAACTCTTTCAAGAATGCGGCGGACCTGCTCTGATTACGCTCGTTAACGTCGTTATCGTCGTCGTTACTATGACTTCTACGCGAGTGCCTCCAAGCCCGGGCAGCACCACAATGACACGGCAACGACCTCCCGGGGCCTATTTCATAAAACAACAAGTTACAAGTGCACTATTTAACAAGATAAAAAACGCTGCAAATTATTACACAAAGGTTTATTATTTATGTATTAGACAGCCCTTCTACGTAGATCTCTGGTCCATAATTATTAAACGCCGCTTATAGTACCTATATTTAGTATCGGAACTCGGAGCTTCGGACCTCACAAATGGGTTCAATCCATTACAGCAGCGGAATCTCACAATTTTACGCTTTTTAATATAGTTGATAAACAAAACAATTTATTACCAATTCATCTTTCCAACACATAAAAGTGTTACCTATACTGTATATTGATATCATCTAATTGGTCAAATTTCAAAAAATGTGCTGACAAAATCACTGAAAATGGCTAAGAATTGTTAAATTGATATTTTTTAGCATAAGATTGGTCAAATAAAGTTTATCAACTATGAAATAGAACATTCAAAAATTTATGTACGAAATTATGCTAAAAACGAACTTCATTAAATTTTGTTTTAAAAAATCTATAAAATTGCAAAAAATAGCCTAAAATCAAAAATCTCTTTTTGAATAGAAGAGTATCATTTAGAATACTTTTTTTTCCATAAAATTAATAGCTAACATTTTCTTTTCACTCATAAATCTCCAATTTCTATACAACTTGAAATATACAAAAAAAAAAGACACCTTTTCACCTATTTTTGGCTCATAGCACCCATGAGAGTGGAGCGATCGAGCTGGCGAGAAGTTAGGACCAACTAGACCCCAAGTGGAGTCTATGTGCGAAAGAACAGATTTTTTAAGTCAATTCTAAGGCCTTTTATGGCCCGGACGGACGGCGGACGGCGAACGGCGGACGGACATTTCGAATTTGGATTCTACGCACCTTGAAACGTAAACTGACAAAGTTTGAGGGGGGGTTATAAAAATTTTTTGCTATACGATCACATAGGCTTATTATTGGAAATAATAAACCAAAAGTCCAGTCATGCAGCATGACCCCATGAGCGAATTTTTGTAGAAATCTTCGACATTTCAGTCGCTATTGATCGTGTAGCCGAACGGCATTATTTCGATTTTTGACTGATTTTTCAACTTTGAAATTTTTGAAAACTTGATACATATTTCACGATTCTAATCAATGTACAGACAGACATTCTTCTAATCAATGTAAGACGTTAATACACAGGGGAAACACACTTAAGGTGGCACAAACGAGTAGAGTCGATTCTTGTGCTCATTTCCGAAAACAGTATCCTTAGACTTTTTTTAGAGGCTTTGTTTCCGAGTTATTCACGATTTAAGCTTTTTTTCGTGTTTAACATCAGTAAAATAGTCATATTTCCCTTAATTTACAACTTAATCTTAAAAATAGATACATCGTTGGAAAGAACGGTAAATTTTCTATCTCCCTATTTATTTTTACTGGAAGAAGCCCGGGCAGCACCACAACGACACGGCAACGACCTCAAAAAGTTACAAGTGCACTAGTTAACAAGATAAAAAAGTCCAGTCATGCAGCACGACCCCATGAGCGAATTTTTGAAGAAATCTTCGACATTTCAGTCGCTATCTACAACTAGCGAACGGCATTATTTCGATTTTTGACTGATTTTTCAACTTTGAAATTTTTGAAAACTTGATACCTACATATTTCACGATTCTAATCAATGTACAGACATACCTACTTCTAATCAATGTAAGACATTAATACACAGGGGAAACACACTTAAGGTGGCACAAACGAGTAGAGTCGATTCTTGTGCTCATTTCCGAAAACAGTATCCTTAGACTTTTTTTAGAGGCTTTGTTTCCGAGTTATTCACGATTTCAAGCTTTTTTTCGTGTTATCAATCTTACATTACTAAAATAGTCCTATCTCCCGTAATTTACAATTAATCTTAATACATCGTTGGAAAGAATGGTAAATTTTCTATCTCCCTATGGTATTTTTACTGGAAGAATTTTACTACAGGAGGAAAAATGAACTAACCACGAGAATTTCTCAATTTTTGAAAATTACTGTTTTTTAAGGTGCGTTAAGTATTTTTAACAAATAGAACAAACCGTAAACATTGCAGGAAAAACTTGCCCCAAATCTCGGCTTTCCAACGGTACAATCGATTTTTATTTTACTTTGCTAATTGGGGGAGAAAAGTATGTTTGTATGTTTAAAAACGTGTTTTTTTTTTTTTTTTTTTTAAATGAAATCGAGGGTTTTTGTGAAAAATGACCCTCTTAGAAAAAACAAGTTTGGGACCGGTACCAGAGTACTATTTTACGCTGAATCGAATGGTAACACTCGCAGATATCTCCAACTCCGTTTTACAACCGAATTTTACACATTAATTAACAAGTTTTACCCTTAAAAAAAAAAAAAAAACACAAAAAAAACATACAAATTTCAGCATACTAAATGAACTAAAAACATGTAAAATTCGGTTGTAACGGAGTTGGAGAGATCTGAGAGTGTCACCACTCGATTAAGCGTGAAAAAATATGTAGAAACCGACTCCAAACTTGTATTTCCATAGAGGGTAAATTTTCAAAAGAACCTCCTCGATTTCATTTAAAAAAAAAAAAAAAGTCCAGTCATGCAGCATGACCCTATGAGCGAATTTTTGAAGAAATCTTCGACATTTCAGTCGCTATTGATCGTGTAGAGAAATTTTAGTTTATGATTTTGATACTACCTACGTTTCAAACAGCATGGTTCTAGGATTGGTTATACAGGGATACTTCCATAAGAGTAGTTCAATCTGAATTTGGACAATGTTTCCTGCAAATATTACCGATTTTTACAACTAGCGAACGGCATTATTTCGACTTTTGACTGATTTTTCAACTTAGAAATTTTTGAAAACTTGATACATATTCTTATAGGAAATTTTACGCTGATTCCGAATATACCACATGTTAGTATGTTGAAAAAATTATTTCGCACAACAAATCGCAATAACAGGCTATTTTGACATTTTTGACTACATTTTTGAAAATTTCAAACCGAAGATGTAATCCGATCATGCTGGCCAACGAACTTGAACTTTCGTTTTGTGTCCTTAACATTTTAAAATTTGTTTGAAGTTTCTAGCACAATTCTACGGACAGTTATCGTCTGGAATGACACATACATAAATACATACATACATATATACATACATACATACATAAAAAAATGCGTTAAACTTCAGAATATGATTCAGAATAGCCTGAAACGGATTTCTGCATAAAATTTTTTCAAAAATTCACATTCTACAAATTTTGAGGCGAGAGCAATAGCTTAATTTTCTTCAAAAATTGCACTAGCTAATTAAATTTCCAGCAGACCGAATTGTTGATTATGTTGATTGATTCACAATAATCAACAATTCGGTCAGCTAGAAATGTAATTTTATCGTCTAACTCTATTTTATTAGAATTCCACAACCATTCACAAAGTTGAAGCCTCGTAATTGAAGTTCTTGCTGAACAGCTGTTACTCACACCGGCGCAATCTGCAGAAAAACAAAATTTCCGTTACTTTAATTGAAATCGTGTTTTTCAACTACAAAAGTTGATGACGTCAAGAATAGCGCATATTAGCGGGCGATCTCAGTGGATTAAGTTAGTAGAATAGTTACCCTATCTAACAAAAAAAGTCCAGTCATGCAGCATGACCCCATGAGCGAATTTTTGAAGATTTTTGAAGAATATTACCGATTTTTACAACTAGCGAACGGAATTATTTCGATTTTTGACTGATTTTTCAACTTTGAAATTTTTGAAACCTTGATACATATTCTTATAGGAAATTGTACGCTGATTCCGAATATTCCACATGTTAGTATGCTGAAAAAAATTATTTCGCACAACGAATCGCAAAAACAGGCTATTTTGAAATTTTTGACTACATTTTTGAAAATTTCAACCCGAAGATGTAATCCGATCATGCTGGCCAACGAACTTGAACTTTCGTTTTGTGTCCTTAACATTTTAAAATTTGTTTGAAGTTTCTAGCACAATTCTACGGACAGTTATCGTCTGGAATGACACATACATACATATATACATACATGCATACATACATACATACATATATACATACATACATATATACATACATACATAAAAAAATGCGTTAAACTTCAGAATATGATTCAGAATAGCCTGAAACGGATTTCTGCATAAAATTTTTTCAAAAATTCACATTCTACAAATTTTGAGGCGAGAGCAATAGCTTAATTTTCTTAAAATATTCGCAAAAGATTCGACATTCAATACGCCTCAATACGTAGTTATTTTCACTAATGAAATAATCTTTCACTAATGAAATAATCTCATTTATTTTAAAATGACTCTTAAATTGTGATAATAATTTCTTTCCGTTCGCTGACATGTTTTAATGTAGTTCCGGCCCGAAACGTCACTACTAAACATCGGAACAATACTTAACTAGCAGTTGTTTCTTCCAGCTTACCTATTAACAGGTTGATTGATGATCGGAGCACGTCAATGTTTTTCCGATTGTTACTCTGCCGGAATGAGGGTCCAGAGGTCAGATACTTATGAGATGAGTTCTCAGGGATGTCAGGTGACCAAAACACAAGCTACCGGTAGGAATATCTAACTTTCTATTTTTCTTATTTTGGCCAGGTTTTTTCGATTCTGCCCCACAGTTCGCCGGCGCACAGTGGGCTGAAATGGCATGTTTTGTTCAAAAACCTGATTTCAAGGTAATCTGCCAAAATTGAAATGCATTCCCATGGTTTTTTCATTTTTTGAATCGAATAAGACTAGTTTCAGAACAATGCGCACAGTCGTTTTCAAGATATTGCAGTTTTGAGGCAATTTTAGCGACCGTGCTGAACTGAAAAAGTGAAATAATCAAAGTTTTACTTGTAAGTCACTCATTCCGTTTTTCCGGTTTCGAAAACTTGATACAGTAGGTATTCATCAATTAATATTAGTTTATTTATTTAATTATTGTTGTTGCTGTCTTAGAAATTGAGAAGGGTAAATGAGAGAAACGTTGAAACGGGAACACATCCTTTCATATTGCTGTATTTTGTCAATTGTATAACAAATGGTGCGTGGTAAAATAACATTAAAATATAAAAGAAAAAACGAAAATTATGCTTCTTTTAAAATAAAAATTAGCCGACACTCGAAAAAAAATCAACTTTCTAAAATTAAAGAACACAGTATCTTTCTGAAAAACTTTTTTTACAATATCAATCCCAAAGCCGCATCACTGAGCAGAAGCTGTTTCTTTGGTATTGGCCTCATACTTGTAATTAGGGGATCTGATGAGATCATAATAGAGTGCATGACATCTTCATTCGTTGCCTCTCTTGATCGCTTCCTTGAATTATAAGCTCTGAAATACTTATAATCTTTATTTCGGCACTCTTGTGCTTCTTCTGAGAGAGATCCAATGGGCAAAACAGCATTATCTATGATTTCAGCTCCGTGAAAGAGAATTTTATGTACAGTGGCAGGTATATAGTACCAGGGATACAGATCATTAGCTAGTTGAGCGGTTTCATGTGCGTACTGACGGAACTTGACAGTATCCGTGGGTAATTGACAACAAATTACTTGTAAAATTGTTGCAAATCTTTCGATTAAACGTTCGTCTATGGTTTGTTTACTCTTAAATGAACTGTGAAAAGAGTCGGCGGAAGTCGGCGATGAAACTGATGGAGAATGCACTTTAATACCTCACCTTTCTTAATATTTCACTGTCTCAATAAATGCCGGTAACACTTTTTTTTTCCGGCCCTTCTCATTAATAAAAATACGTAATTTTTCAGCTTAAATTACGAAAACTGTAAATTTCTGACATGACGCAGTCGTGCGAAACTGCCTGAAAAAAAGGCCACTATTAACCCAAGTCGTTGGACTATTTGAAAATCTACTACGTACAACTAATCACTAGGTATCTAGCTATGAAAAAATAACAAACCCAGCTGGATTGAAAACATCTTTTTTTAGGGGGTTTTTGAACACTTCAGCCCACTGTGCGCCGGCGGCCGACCTCAGCTGTGGGAGTCCCCTAGGTCAGGTCAACTCTTTCAAGAATGCGGCAAACCTGCTCTGATTACGCTCGTTATCGTCGTTATCCCTTACTGATGACTTCTACGCGAGTGTCTCCAAGCCCGGGCCGCACTACAACGACACGGCAACGACCTCCTGCGGCCCATGTCATAAAAGAACAAGTTACAAGTGCACTAGTTAACAAGATGAGGTTTGTGTCGTTGGAATTAGTCGGGATGCGGCCCAGGGGAAAAAAATGAATTTATTTCATGTTATTTACTGAGCGACGTTTCGTCCTCTTACTGAGGACATCTTCAGGATTGGGTCTGTCCAGGAAAAATATAATCGTCCGAATATAACGGACTTGTCAAATATGTAACAATAACAGTGGTTCAGCCAGTCAAATAAGTCGAAAACTCATGTTCTTGAGAATATCCAGAAACCCCCGGCTTTACTTTTCAGTTTGTTGACTAATGGATGGATAAATGTTTTTCAGGCTATTCTGAATCATATTCTGAAGTTTAACGCATTTTTTAATGTATGTATATATGTACGTGTCATTCCAGACGATAACTGTCCGTAGAATTGCGCTAGAAACTTCAAACAAATTTTAAAATGTTAAGGACGCAAAACGAAAGTTCAAGTTCGTTGGCCAGCATGATCGGATTACATCTTCGGGTTGAAATTTTCAAAAACGTAGTCAAAATTTATAAAATAGCCTGTTTTTGCGATTTGTTGTGCGAAATAATTTTTTCAGCATACTAACATGTGGTATATTCGGAATCAGCGTAAAATTTCTATTATTTTAACATTTCTGGATACCTATTCTCAAGAACACAAGTGTTCGACTTATTCGACTGGGTGAACCACTGTTATTGTTACATATTCGACAAGTCCGTTACTTATATTCGGACGATAATATTTTTCCTGGACACACCAAATCCTGAAGATGTCCTCAGTAAGAGGACGAAACGTCGCTCAATAAACAACATGAAATAAATTTATTTTTTTCCCCTGGTCTACACTATTAATGCACTGTGAAAATTAACAAGTGTACAGACGAATTTGGACAAGTTACAAGTGTTTTCCCATCATTTTGAACAAGTCACTGTTTCAAAGTTGTAACAATGGCCACTTTTTAACCTACGTCCATTTACCTGTAAACTTATTACTTTCCTGCATTGTGAGTTGGCCATTTTTCGGTGTTCAATATGTGGGAATCATCTTCTGCTGAAGAATACAGACAAGAAAGAAGCATTCAGCCTAGAAGACGCCAAAGATTTTTTCGGCCACGAATAAACGCTCATTTCGTGAGTATTTTTGAGTTTAACCGTGAACCTGTGCAATTTATCCTGATCGGGTATTGAGGATCTCCCCATCATTGAAGAACAAATTGAAGATCATTTCAAAGTTACAGATGACATTCCTAACCCAGCAGCATTAAGACTTGATGAATTGATTAATCATTTCCGCTAAATGAAGAGGGAAAAATCTGATTATGCCAGCCATCAGAATAAGTTGGAATCAAATACACACTTTTTCTACTTTTCAGTTTATAATTTGTCTGCCTTCCAATCATTACGTCTTGTCATGTAAGATAAACATCCTATCGTGTACTTGGAACCGTTTTTACATTATGATTCAATTCAACAAACTTCAATTTCTGCATCCCGCTTGACGTTCTTCATTTCGTTAGCTCCCACACGCCATTTTTCTTTTCTGCTACACTTCTAAACTTAGCTTCTACAAGTGTAATTTTTCTACTCTTGTAATCTTTGTTTTGGTGAAACACTTGTTCTAGTTTACCGTGCATTACATGTACCTGTAAATGGTAACGTGTACACTTGTAACTTGTTGTTTCATGAAATATGCCCCAGGTGTCCGGTTTTTTAACAAGCCGTCCGGGCGAAAATCACTCTGAAAACCGAATGTCCGGTTTTCCTAGGAAGAGGGGCATATTTCCCGTTGTGTATCCTATAGGTTGCTATTCTACGAACTCAGCCGTGACTTCTAGAGGACCTACCTACATCAACCTTCCAACCTACTTGTTTCAAGTTATATTTCGGAAATCGACCATAGAAAGCTATCTAAACATCCATCATCATAAACATTTGTTTTCTTGTCACATTATTTCATACGAAGGAACTCTCGATCTCTTCCGTTAGCCATTACTTGTGTATTCGCTCTTTCAGTTTAAGACGGAGGTTCTCGAATCTAGACTTAATATCGTGATTTTTGTTGCTAAAATTTCAAGTTGTCGGCTACTTATTGATAAGAACGTTTTTTTTCCCATTCTAGTAGATCTGTAACCTACATAAATATGATTTTATAAAAGTTCTTAAATACCATCACTAATTGGTATTGTTTACTTTACTTCGTTTATCGCAGTATTTACTCTGACTCCATTCTTCGTGACTTTGAGTCTCAATTAAACAATAAAACCGAAAATTAATCATTTCCAGCTGTTAATCATTTAATCAGGTACAAACTCAGAAACGAGCATAATCAACCTCTGTATGTTCTTCAAACAGACAGACATTCTCTACAGGGACCTAGACATTCCTCACGTCAGTGACGTGATTACCAAATCGTACCACCGTCTTTATAATTCGATGTCCGATCACCACAACACAACCATTTCGAGGTGCACAGTGCACCTCCCTTCTCCAAGACCTTTACGACGCCTGAAAAGAAAACACCACACGGACCTCCGCCCAGAGTAACTGCGTAGGACTATCAATGGATAGTAACCCTACTTCATGTTCCATTCATATTACGCTTGTGAGTTATATCTCGTTATATTCCTAACTGTAGTGTATTTATTTATGCAATAAAGTTATCTAAAAATTAAAAAAAAAAAAAAAAAAAAAAACAGACAATTAGGCTATAATGTTGAAATATT
This sequence comes from Adelphocoris suturalis, assembly GCA_030762985.1. Taxonomy (NCBI): domain Eukaryota; kingdom Metazoa; phylum Arthropoda; class Insecta; order Hemiptera; family Miridae; genus Adelphocoris; species Adelphocoris suturalis. Next base: position 86,036,211 of record CM061045.1, read on the forward strand.
TAAATTTGTAAGCCTTTAGTGGTTTCCAACTAAATGTTGTGTTGTACCCTTATTTGAGCCCTAGTTGTAGTGAGGTGTACCCTGCTGGCCATTATGTAAGCAGATGAAGTTGTAAGGAAGACATCTGATGGGTTGAGCCAGTCCGGCCCCTCATCTCTCGCAGCTCCATTGGACGAGATCCAAATCCTCTGGACTGACCTTGCGTGCCCACCTTCATATCCGCGTTTCTTCCGATGTGATCCGCTGTGTGACGTCACAAGTAAGTAAAATCGTCGCACAGTGGACACAATGACCGATCCAGGTTTTCAAAAGTTAAGACAGAGTCGCGGTTTATCGCATCAGACTTTGTCATTTATCTTCTTTTATCAAATATTATCTTATACACACCTCAAACAAATTAAGGGATCACTTTTCCTTGTAGATGCCAAAGACATCAGATCAATGGGGCAAAGTTCATATTATATCTCATGATTGGGTACTTAATGGAGACGAGATGCACCCTGTTATTTTTATTTTATCTCAAACACTGAGAAAGACCAGCGGCTTGGTCTGTGGCTAAAACAAATCCAGAGATGCTTTGGAAGTGACAATACTTTCCACCTTTCCACCCTGTTTCGAAAGTATAACTGGCCAAATGCCTATAATATATATGAATTCGATCTCAGGCTGAAGTGGATTTAATGTTTCTAATCTGTTCCAATTTCCACCTGATATGTTAGTTAGAAGTACAATACTTTCCACTTTCCCTCTCTGTTTGGAAAGTAAAATTGGCCAAAAGGTTAAGAAATAGTACATCAATAAGTACATTTGATCTGTGGCAGAAATGAATCCAATGCTCCTGAGATCTTTGGAAGTGACAATACTTTCCCCCTTTCCACCTTGTTTGGAAAATATAACTGGTCAAATGCCTAAGAAAATAAAATTTATAGTATGCATTCGAGGATCAGGCTTAATGATTCTAATCCATACCAATTTTCACCTGATATGTTGGTTATAAGTACAATACTTTCCACTTTCCCTCTCTGTTTGGAAAGTAAAATTGGCCAAAAGGTTAAGAAATAGTACATCAGTAAGTACATTTGATCTGTGGCAGAAATGAATCCAATGCTCCTGAGATCTTTGGAAGTGACAATACTTTCCACCTTTCCACCCTATTTGGAAATTAAAACTGGCCAAAAGCCTGAGAAAATAATATATAAGAATTCGATCTCATGCTGAAGTGGATTTAATGTTTGTAATCTGTATCAATTTTCTCCTGATATGTTAGACACACCTTAGAAGAATTAGGGGATCACTTTTCCTTGTAGACGCCAAAGACGTCAGATCAATGGGACAAAGTTCACGTTATACCTCATGATTAGGTACTTAATGGAGACGAGATGCACCCTTATTTTTTTCTCAACCATTGTTTTATCTCGAACACTAAGAAAGACCAGCGACATAAAGCTCCGACTTGTGCCAAAACAGAATGAATCGTGCTTCTTCATGTTTATCAGCTCTAATCCAAGAACGGAGTTAGATATCGCACTTCTGGCTTCACCATCGTGTTCAGCACTAAAAAATCTTTGAAATGAGGTGTCACTCGGCAAAATATAGAAAATTTTTTTTCCTAAGTAGATATCCAATAATAACCCCCTCCCCCCTTGGGTACCTAGTCCAAAAAATTTGGATTTTTTCTGATTTTTATCCAAGTTTCTCCTCCAAGTTTCACTTCGATATCTCAAAAATTGTGGAAAAAAATTAGGGGTGGTACTTCTTTTGAGAAAAATGCTCAGATTTCATTCTGTTTTGGCTCAAGTCGGAGCTTGATATCGCTGTTTTTTTCAGTGTTAGAATAAAACAAAAAGAATATAGTGCATCCCATCTACATTAGGTACTTAATCATGAGATATGTGAACTTAGTCCGATTGAACTGGGGTCTTTGACGTCAGTAATTAAGAGTGATCTCTTAATTCTTTTGAGGTGTGTATATTAATAAGAATGAAACTTCGTCTGTTTGTCTACGCACGGCCAAACGGCTGGAAGAATGTGTATATATGAGTGGGGGGGTCTTCTTTTGGGTTTGTACGAAAGGGTGCATAAGCAATTTAAAAATTTTCTGCCCCCACCCGAACCATAGGCTGGATGGCGGGAGGGGGGTGGGGGTAGGTTTGTAGAGGTTAGGCAATGACCCGCAAGACCCAGCGGTCTTGAAGGCAAGGTCGCTTTTTGCCCCGTGTTCCTATACATCCCTCCCCGAGCGAGCAAAGCGAGCGAGAAAACTAAACTACTTAGTTACGAAGAAAATATACTAACAAGGGGAGTGCGCAGTAAGTCCGGTGCCGATCTCTATGAAATATTTACTGGAGTTTCTATACCGAAAATGAGTGGACTTATTTTGCCATTCGTCAGAATGAGCCCTTGGACCTTCGAGAAAAATAAAAAAGGTCAAAAAATGGCTAAATTTGGCGTTCACGAAACTAATGCTGCTCCCACATGTTCGAAGCAGTTTCGATGAAACTCTCATCTGTGTTCTACATCAAAAAGCCTAATGTTTCTCCTGAAGACCTAACAATTCGTGAGTTTGCTGATAAGTAGGTATATTGTGATTTTTTAGAGTTGCTTGTTGACACTTTATCTAATAATTGCGTAAGCCCTATTTTACGCGCTGCATTCAGGTCTTTCTGGAGCCCAAATAGAAATATCGATACATAGAAATATAGAGTAGACAAATACATCGAGAAATAGAGTCTAATACCGTAATATTACGTTCTTATATTATAGGTAGGCATGTACATTATTTACTGTTTTCAATCATGCTCAGCTGAATTTATTAAGGAAAAACAGAAATTACTAAAGCTGTTTTTTTTTTAGCAAATTGATCTACCGCATCTTATTAAGAAACCCATTTTTTCAAAGATTATCGATTAGATGCCAAATTCAAGTTGTAGTCGATTCCGACACCTTGAATTTGATTCGGGAAAACTAAATTTGTTTCGGAAAAAACTGGATTTGGTTGGGGGAAAACTAAATTTTTATTGGGAAACGATAAATTAGGTAGGGAACAAATGAAGTGAAATGGGAACAAACTAAATTGGAATGGGGAAACAATTCGTAAAGTGAAAAACTAAATTTGAATGGGGGAATATTACGTCATAAATATATAGATAGGCATGAGCGTTATTTACAGTTTTTTAATAGTGCTCAGCTGTTTATAGCTGCTTGTAGCGTTGCTGTTTCAAGCGCATTGACAGGAATAAATTATTGTTTTGTTGAACCGCATTTATTTAAGGGGAAAAAAAAACAAGTAATTCGAAGATTATTAGAAATTCATGTTGTAGAGGACTATAATTATAGGGACAGTTTGAGACCACTTTGAGCTTTTTACGCTGGATGGTGTCGAGGAACTAGACTCCGCTTGCCCAGAACCGTTTCGAACGGGCAGAGCGTACACTGAGAACGAAGCTTATGGCGCAACTTTAGAATCTGGCCACCCAAGGGAAGCTAATATAATAAAAGTAACCCTCGCGAGGCAATAACGTTAGATGTACCGATCATGCTGGGTCGGGACTATCACTATTCCTCGAATTCTCGTCTAGTTCCCATCGAACTCTATATCCTTCATATACTCCAGGGTATAAGCACCAATTGTTGACACTATTAGGGGACATCTCTCTTAGATTCTGTGTTTTACCCACGGGTTCAAGAAAATGGAACTTCCAAGTAGGTATTATAAATTGTGAGTTCGTTGAGAATAGTTTGCATGTATTCAAATTCTCCAAATAACTTTGTTGATTATTACAAAGCACTTTTTAAAATTCATATTTTTTTAACCAAACGTTGACACACATGCCTTCAGAAATTCCAAATGTTGACATTTTATTGTGAAAAATTATGAAGCCTCACTACCTACAAAATTCAGAATTTACGTCTACAGTTTGGATCTGATCATAATGCTGTTATTGTTCTTAATTAATTTGATCTGCATATGTTCTCTACTATTGTGTCAATACAACTTTTGCTTTCGTTCTGAGATTGTACTTCTGAATAATATTTTTCTCTCACTAGTTACCTTTAATAGTTACGTCCAGAAACACATTCAAAACATATTCAGTTCCTAATGTTGACACTTTTGTTAAATACGGGTATTAATGCAGCTTCTTTCACCTGAAGTGTAATAGTGGTAAATGGACAAAAATATTTGTGAACACGTGTAGATATATTCTCAGAAAACATCTTGAAATGCATTAGGTTTAGTAGGCCACCGTTAGAAAATGGAGCGATACAATAATGTACGGGTTAGGATGGGTTGCTTAGAAATATTCTTTCTCTATCTATATTTGCTAAGAAATATTATCTCTTTATATTCACCTTGCTGATTTAAATCGAAATATCAACTTTACAATGAAATTAAAAGTTTCTCCTGACATTGACACAGGTATCATCATTAGGACACAAACAAGTTTTATGGAATATAATGTTGACACCGAAAAATACCATATTTTTCTGTTGAAATTTTAGGGTTTTCATGGTTACGCCTTCTTTTTCATATTATTAATAGATCATCTGAATTTAAATCGTAATTTTTACTCATATACTTGACCCGAAACATCCAAGTATGTTGACTCACCTTACTAAGCTACAGACTTAGGGATTTTAATGCCGTAAATTAGGGATTTCAAGCGGTTCTACGTTCGGTTATATTGTTGAACATACTGAAGGAAATTGTTCTACGATAGAAGGTTAACGACCATCAATGATTATTTATCATTTCGGCATCCCGTTTACATCACCGGGAAAGAACACTGTTCCGCTTGATAACCAAGTACGCAAACCGACAATTAGATGATTGCAATTGGGCTATTTCTCCGATTACAATTCACAAACGTTAATTACAGGAAACAATGAAGTAAGAGGACTCTATAGAATAAAGCCTATTGAATAATATTAGGATAATATTAGGTAACGAACCGATAGCGTTATTTATGTATGTGCGTGTAATGTTCACTTATCGTCCGGAATCTGGGAATTCTCACAACTCACCGCCGCGAACGGATTTGTGGTGAGCTCAAGTCATTAGTCCGACCTCATTTGATGAGAAGGCAGGTGACCTCAAGGGTTTTGGGAAACCGCCGGGGTTTTCAAATCACTGTGAATACGAGTCATCTTCCTTAATATATTTCCATCGATGTGATAATGGGGTGCGCGCATGGGTCGAAAAAATGATTTATTATTAATTTTTTATAAATAGCTAAATTTCCTCCTGAGAAGTACCAACCGTGCTTTCCAACAGCAAGTAGTTCTTTTAGAAAATTTTCGTACAAAATTTTATTCGTTGAAAACATTTTGAGGCATTCTGAAACAAGTTATGAAGTTTAATTTTGATTTTGGAGGGCACAACTTTTTTGACTTCTAGCAAAAACACAAAGCAAAACAAGATAAAGTCGGTTGTGTCAGCTAACTCTTGAGGGGATGTCGTACTAAGGACCTTTTCCTTTATCGTCCCGCCTGTCCAACTAATCTGAATTTCTACTAAGGGAATGATTTTGTATTTTAGAGATGCGAGCGTAGCATGCACCCTGCCCACTGACTTGTGTAGCTGGTCAAAACTAGTGTAAGCTCGTCGACAACCACTCTTGGAGAGATTTTACACAGATAAGTTTTTTTGCTTAGATCAGTGATTTATTCGATTTCAGTAAATCTTAAATCATGATTTATTCGGCATCCTCGTCAAAATCGTATGGGTTGCACTCATTGAAACTTGAAACGCTCCTAAACTTTCAACTGCTGTTACCAGAGATCTGATGCAACTAAAACTATGGTTATATAAAAGGTCGATGGATGCCCAAAGAACACAACAGTAACAGAACATTGATTTTTTTCGTTCGTAAATATATACATTGTTTTGTTTCGTGCCATATTCAATTTAAAGTGACTTGAAACAGTTCCCAGAGTTTTAAAAAATTTCCAAAGGGAGTACTGATGCATGACTGGAACTTCTTAATCAACAAAAAACCTCTTCACTACCGAATAAGCTTTGTGTTATTGCTAGAAGCCGAAAAGAATTTGCATTCCAAAATCAAAATTTCCACTTGTTTTTCGCGTTTTAGAGCTTGCAGATCAATTTTGGTTCAGTATCTGACTGACTGTCTGCTGATGGTATATCCTTGTCACGCCTAAATCTATAGGTACTTACTGATTTTCAGTCCGGTTTTAATGAAATTTCAGTTGTGCAATTTGGCTCCCATACTGTCCTCTATCATTTACATTGTGGCCGGATCTAAAGTCGGATCTATATATAGTTGATGATATGAAATCACCCACTGAGTCGTCTCGATTGCAGTACAAGAAAAAAATCTTTTAATGGTTAATAGGCATAGGATCTGAATGTAGCAAACGTGTGGTTGCTAGTATAAATATATCATCCAGACTGATCATTTGAGCGTGGGTTTTCCTGGATGTTCTATAATAATATATTTTCATTTGCCGACATTTTATATTTAGTATAGATGCCTATATTTCCTTTGTTGTGTTGATCCCAGATCACTTGAATATCCTGATCTCAAATTCTGCAAATTTTTACGAATAATATTCTCACATTTTGAATAATAATTTTCAATTTCTAACTCTTCTTATCATAAATTCGATACTGAAAACCAGTGGTACAAAGTTGTCAGTTGGAAATGTATATGAGTACTCGATCGTCAAGCCTAGAAACTAGAAGCACTCTTTACAGAATTTAATGCTGAATTTGAATTTTCAACCCATTCATTCCGCAAACCTCTGCAATTATTGATTTTCTCCAATTTTTGAAAGCAATATCCATAATTTGACACAGTGAGTTTTTATTTATAAATGGCCTTGAAACGTAAGATCTGAATGGAAATGGGCATTTATACCATCTTAGTATGTTAATATAACTTGGCATTGAATATTCCGTGGGTTTTAATAAAATTAATTCAACATAATCATCCATTAGACCAAAATAGTCTCATTATTATTTATAGATAACTTCATCAATGAAACGATTAGGCCTCAAAGTTATTTTTTTCTCTATTTATCTTATTTCTATTAGTTTCCGGTATTACGTAGGGTATTAGAACTGCAATATTCATTACTATCGATTTTCATGGTTTCGGACTTTTTCCCACCAAAACCCCCAGGAGTTCTTTGACGCTACTACCAGTGCGCGAAAATTGAAAAATCATAGAAGGCAGTTGATGTGAAACTTCTTATTTTGTAATTTTCTTTCATTTGAAAATAGATCAAGTAACTTTTTTGCATCCATGGATAACGTTCATTGTTAAATGGAGCCTATAGTACATTATTATCTACGTATAACTAGAGACGTAAAAACCTACCTAAAAACCTAACCCCGTTGAAACATCGAACAGCTTTTCGTCACTACAACAACTAGACATTGACCTTGAAGACGACGATGCTTCTATCACGTCAGTTAATTCTACAACCAACAAAGAACATAAACAAAAACTAGGCCTCTCAATAACATTTACCTATAAAGGCCCTGACAGCGTTACAAGTTTGATTTCCTGTTTGAAGTCCATCGACGATAAAGTTATAATAAAAGTACTGTCTAATAATGAATATAAGATAACGCCATGCTCACAAAATTCATACAGAACTTTTGTCGATGAATTTTCTAAAATGAAAGACAAATTCGACTTTCATACTTACTTACTGAAAGAAAACCGACCTCATCGAGTAGTTATTCGAGGTTTACCAGCCAATCTTGACCCAAATTACATCGCTGGTGAAATTGAAAGAGAACATGGGCTCAAACCAAAACAAGTAGTAAATGCAAAACATACAACAGGTGACAACAAAGGCAATCTGATGCCAATTTACTACATTGACTTCGGATATTCTGACGACTTATCGAAACTTTACTCTATCAAACATCTATCACACATTGCATGTAAGGTGGATTTAAACCTCGAAGGGGTCCGATTCATTGCAAACGATGCCAACAATGGAATCATGCAAGAGGACAGTGTTCACGTCGTAGTCGCTATGGTATCTGCGCAGATTTTCACGATAATCAAATGTGTACTAACATAAATACAAGAAAATGTGTCAATTGCAATGAACGTCATGCATCTAGTTGGAGGGGTTGTCCGACTTATCGTAAACTGGCAGGTACTTTATACTCCGCACCAAGAAAGTACCTATCGAATTACAATAGAAATACTACTTTGAATGAACAGATAAAACGCACCGAACCCTTCTCCCTAGAACAAACGGATTTTCCGAACCTTCCCAATAACGACTCAACCCCATCTACATCTCAAAAACCTATTCCTCCCTCATATACCACTCATCGTATATATTCAGAAATGTTGAAAAACCGTACAGAACCCGTACTAACGTCTCTCGTATCCATTATAAAAGAAGTTGTGACTTCAGTACTGCGACAAGTAATAGAGTCAATAAAATCTGAAATAATTCAAGAATTCAAATCCTTCAACTTTGCTCAATTCTTTAACCCATGAGTTCAAGTTCAAGTGGACTACTCCGTGTCATGGCATGGAATGCCTGATCAATACGAGGTAAATATGAAGAATTGCTACTTCATGTCTCCCAACACAACGTCGATATAATTATGTTATCTGAAATTAAACTTCCCATTGGCAAGAACTGGAGTCTACCAGGATTCAAATCTTATATAGCCTATGATCCAGCTGATACAGGATGTGCTGGAGCTATGCTTCTGGTTCGCTCAACATTGAATCACTCACCTATGCTTCCAATTCGCGAGTCAGACATACAAATGGCAAGATGTGTATTACATATTGGCGGAAAAAATGTACAACTTGGTGCAGTTTACATCCCTCCCCAAGATAGACGACGAAACAGGACACTATCAGCTGAGACCCTATGGTCTGTTTCGCACGAACTAGGATCTACCTTTTTAATCGGGGGCGATTTCAATGCAAAACATTCCGCGTGGGATGATAGACGAGCAAATCAATACGGCACTTTGATTGAAAGATGGAGACATACCTTCAATCTTCACATTGAGACCCCAGGGGTACCAACCCGTTATGACCCTCGTCCAGGAGTTATGCCCAGCCACATAGACTTTTTTATAACGAAAGGACTAAATTCTCGGCTCTCAAACACAACAGTCTTTCACGACTTGAGCTCCGACCATGTCCCTGTGCACACATTGCTGCACACAAGACCTCAATTAAATATTAGTAAGCCATCTCGCATTCGCCACCCAATGAACTGGGACATCTATCGCACTCATATTGCCAGCAATCTTAATTCATTACCCCATATTCATACTGAGCACGACATTGATGTAGCAATCGATAATATTGCCAGTCTAATAACAGAAGCCTCATCCTTAGCCGCACCTCAACGACCAACGCCGCCGAAGAAGAATATTAATTTCCCACCATACCTACGAGAAATTTGGTTGACTCGCAAAAGAGCAAAAAGAAGATGGCTCAGAACCCACAATAGATCTGAGAAATTACTAATTCACCGACTAGGTAATGTAATAAAGAATGAAGTCCGCAATATCCGAGAAGAAGAACGCGATGACCTAATTTCCCTGAGCACTAAAGACCACTCGCTCTACCGAACTACGAAAATCCTCACAAAAAACCAAAGAACAATACCTCCACTTAAAAGAGGAACCATGTGGATCTCGCAACCTGAGGAAAAAGCAAACCTGTTCGCTGATATGTTGGAGGAGCGATTCCATCCCCACACAAATACCAACTCTACAGATCAACTAGGAAATGAGGACGCTGGCGCATTTCCCTCACCACCGATATACTTCTCCCCTAAGCAAGTTCAACAAGCCGTCAGAAGATCATCAGGTCGTAAAGCTCCCGGTATTGATCTCATTGTAATCGCTTTGATACAGAAAGGGCCAAGGAAGCTGTTTGCCCACCTTGCTCGAATATATTCGTCAGCTGCGCAACTGGGTTACTTCCCACAAAAATGGAAAAAAGCGTTGATATGTATGATTCCGAAACCAAACAAACCTGTTCATGAACCTTCTTCATACAGACCGATAAGCCTGCTATCCGTTCTTTCAAAAGTTTTTGAACGTTTATTATTGCCTCACTTCCTCAAATACACTTCACACCTAATCCCGAATCAACAGTTTGGATTTCGAGAGTCCCACTCGTGCTCACTGCAACTTCCACGATTTTCAGTTTTCATAAAAAACTCATTTCAAAGGAAAGAAGTTTGTCGAGCTGCCTACTTCGACACAGAACAGGCTTTCGACCGAACCTGGCACGATGGCCTACTATATAAAACCCGCCCATTTCTGCCCAACAACCTTCAATCGCTGCTACAACATTACTTGAGAGGGAGATCATTTGTTGTTTCAATCCAACATGCTACATCGGATACCCGACCTATCCACGCCGGCGTCCCTCAAGGCAGCGTATTGGCGCCATATTTATACAGCCTGTACTGCCACGACATGCCACTTCCTGACTCTCCAGACTACTCCGGCTTATATGCGGACGATTTGGTCTATGCTGTGAGCGGAGAAGATTCTGAAACGGTTTCTCGAAGGCTACAGGGTCTACTGGAAAAATTGGGCCAATGGTGCACGAAATGGAGAATAAAAATCAATTCTTCAAAGTCAAATTCAGTCACCTACACATACAAAAAACAGTTCACTGAACCTACCCTCAATTACCTCCGACAACCAATACCAAACTCAAAATCTCACCGATATTTAGGAGTAATTCTGGATCAGCGCCTCACATTCAACGCACACGTCTCTGAACTTATAAAAAGATTAAGAACTCGCTCCCACCAACTACGATCATTACTGAACTCTCCACATGTCTCACTTTTTAACCGTATGCTGATTTACAAAACACTGATACGACCTATCTGGACCTATGGACTAGAAGTATGGGGAACCTGCTCCAAATCACAATTTAGAAGGCTCGAGCAGCAGCAAAACGCTATGTTGCAAAGACAAATAGTCCACGCACCACCCTTCGTGCGAAATGAAACAATATATCACGATTTAAAACTTGAATCTCCCAAGGAATTCCTCACCCGACAATCGACCAAATTCCAACTTCGTTATGATCAGCATTTCAATCCCCTAGTAGTCAATAGTTTTCATTCACCATCCTCAAGACGCCTTTCCAGACCAAGATATATTTGTGACAATATAGATAAGTGATATAGTGATAAGTTGCTAAGTTTCAATTGGTACAACCTACTGAACTGTACAACAATGGACTGTCGCCATGACGTCAGCCTAGAATAAGTTAATAATTGTGATGTACACTACTTACTGCCAATGAGGTATATTACGTATATTGTAATGGTCTCAATGTAAATAAACAAAAAAAAAAAAAAAAAAAAAAAAAAAAAAAAAAAAAAAAAAAAAAAAAAAAAACCTACAGGAAGAAAATTAATGAAATTAATCAAAACGCCTATCTGCGCTTTACTAATACAGAATAAATTAGTACACCCACTTAGCAATATATGAATTCAGGAAGAACGTGGCATACATAGCCAATTTGGTACTTTTCCGTATGTTTCTAGGCATTACTTCTCACTTAGATTATGTTATGTTATGTATTTTTGAGATAAGAGCTTGCGAGCAACCAGACCACCAAAGTATACACATCATTCTGACCTACATGTCCAACTAATCTGTATTTTTACTAAGGGATTGACTACTTGATGTTATGTAATTTTGAGATGCGAGCTTGCGAGCATCCAGACCACCAACCTATACACAGCATTCTGATCTATTTGTGCGAATTCATGTGCATTCTACTTGTGCGAATTCATGTAGAGGCAATCAAAACACAACCACACCAATTTAATTACAATAGCTACATGTAGCAAGTGGTAAGCATCGGAACACGCATCTTGAAAATCCACTTATTGTTACCCAATTATCATTAATAAATTATTTCAAGATCGGAATGAAAGCGAGCGGATCGGCGGACCTGGGCGAGCTTGACCGTGAACCCACCTGCTCTGTGATTCCTTGAATCCGTCCAGGAAGCGGAAGAGAAGGCTCACAAACGTGGCTAAGCAATATTCACCACGAATATTACCCGCCCCGTCACCGCCCAACCTTCCTTCCTACCCTATTTTCTCAAATTAAATGAACCGTGACTCGAAAGAAAAAAATAATCATGTTGACAGAGCACAAAAGAAGGGCCAGGCCTCAATGCTCCAGTCGTACCTTATGTGTTCCGGCAATATTTTTGGGAGCGGCGAGATATTTTGTGACAGCTCTCGGTTCGAATTCTTCGAATTATAATGTTGTTCCTTGATTTTGAATCGTTTGTTTCGCTTCCTCGCTAGATCTACCCAAGGAGACAGTATATCATAGACATACTAACTGTGAATAATGTGTTGATACTAAGGATAAGGATGCGTGTTCTGATGGAATGTTGTTCATCCGGGCTCAGATTCGACCGAACAAACAAACAGCGCGTTTAAATGCTCGCATTTAAACTTTGGCAGCGACCAATTCGTCAGCCCCCCCTCAATTACCTGGGTTCATGCGTAGAATTCAAAAATCGAATTAAAAAATCGGAGTAAAAATAAGTGAAAATTAAATCGATATTGCGACACGTGGAATTCATGTATAAAAGTTCCAGTCATGCAGCATGATCGTATGAGCGAATTTTCGAAAATTATCGTATTGTATAATATTAAATTGTTTTGAAATTTGAGCTTTTTGTGTGCAAGTAAATTGTTAACTATTACTTTTATAGCAAAAAACATATTCTAAATAATAATCTCCATTTCAAATAGAGGTTTTAAATTTTTAGCTTTTTTGCAGTTTTAATCGATTTTTTAGCAAATTTTAATGAATTTTAAGTACATTTTACAGCATAGTGTTTTACACAAATTTTTGAAAGTTCTATTTCATAGTTAATAGACTTTATTTGAGCAATATTCTACCAGCAAATATGAATTGAACGATTTTCAGCCGTTTTTAGCTATTTTCAGTGATTTTTTTAGTACATTTTTGAAATTTGACCAATTTAATGTGCTCAAAAAGGGTTGTCCAACAAACTCATCCTTTCTTTTGAAATGCTTGATTTTTTGGCGAAACAACGAAGTTTTTATCTCAATTCTATCGAGAGTTATCGTCTGGAATGACACACACACACACACACACACACACACACACACACACACACACACACACACACACACACACACACACACATATATATATATATATATATATATATATATATATATATATATATATATATATATATATATATGGGTCATTTCACGCGAACGGCCAAACTTTTTTTTTCTCGATATTTTTTAAAAGTCCTGATTTTCTAGTATGCTGTACCCTTTGGTAATACAAGCTAGGAGCCAAATTTTCAGACCTCTTCTTCGCCCAGCCTTTTCTCTACAACTGTCCGAAGTTTAGGGGTGTGCGCCAAACACTAACTTTTGTTTTAATTGCTCAACCGTTATTGTGCCCAAAAAAATAAATAAGGTGGCCAATTCTTATGGTAAATCGTCTGCTCTTTCTGGTAGTCATGTCTAAATTTACAAAAAACTTAAGCTTCCTCATGAAAACTCAAAATAAAAACTTCTTCTTCACATTTCATCAATTTGGCATGTTTTGAAAAAAAAATTTTTGATCTTAAATCATACCTACTAGTATGTAAAATACGAGGTTAGGAGGACGTAATGGGCCGACAAACGGTTTGTCGCCAGTGGTACTTAATGTACGGCCTGAACTCCCAAAAAAACGTAAGCTTCCCCATGAAAACTCCACATTTCATCAATTTCGCATTTTTTGAAAAAAAAAATTTTGATCCTAAATCATACCTACTAGTATGTAGAATACGAGGTTAGGAGGACGTAATGGGCCGACAAACGGTTTGTCGCCAGTGGTACTTAATGTACGGCCTGAACTCCCAAAAAAACGTAAGCTTCCCCATGAAAACTCCACATTTCATCAATTTCGCATTTTTTGAAAAAAAAAATATTTTGATCCTAAATCATACCTACTAGTATGTAGAATACGAGGTTAAGAGGACGTAATGGGCCGATAAACGGTTTGTCGCCAGTGGTACTTAATGTACGGCCTGTACTCCCAAAAAACGTAAGCTTCCCCATGAAAACTCAAAATAAAACTTCTTTTGCACATTTCATTAATTTCGCATTTTATGGATAAAATTTTTCTGATCTTAAATCATACCTATCAGTATGTAGAATACGAGGTTAAGAGGACGTAATGGACCGGCAAACGGTTTGACGCCAGCGGTACTTAATGTACGGCCTGTACTACCAAAATAAAAGAAAAATTGAATTTTCATGATAAAATTTGCACCTATCTGATGTGCCGTCAAATGTGAAGTTAGTTCTAAGCAAATTTGATAAACTGGGGACTTTATAATGAGAACTCAATTTTTATTTTATTTAGGCAGTACAGGCCGTACATTTTGTACTGCTGGCGTCAAACGGTTTGTCGGGACCACTACGTCCTCTTAACCTCGTATTCTACATACTGATAGGTATCATTTAAGATCAAAAAATATATATATATATATACACTTTTTTTTTTTTTCAAAAAATGCGAAATTGATGAATGTGAAAAAGAAGTTTTTATTTTGAGTTTTCGTGAGGAAGCTTACGTTTTTTGGGAGTACAGGCCGTACATTAAGTACCACTGGCGACAAACCGTTTGTCGGCCCATTACGTCCTCTTAACCTCGTATTCTACATACTAGTAGGTATGATTTAAGATCAAAAAATTTTTTTTCGAAAAATGCGAAATTGATGAAATGTGGAGTTTTCATGGGAAAGCTTACGTTTTTTGGGAGTTCAGGCAGTACATTAAGTACCACTGGCGACAAACCGTTTGTCGGCCCATTACGTCCTCTTAACCTCGTATTCTACATACTAGTAGGTATGATTTAGGATCAAAATATTTTTTTTCAAAAAATGCGAAATTGATGAAATGTGGAGTTTTCATGGGGAAGCTTACGTTTTTTTGGGAGTTCAGGCCGTACATTAAGTACCACTGGCGACAAACCGTTTGTCGGCCCATTACGTCCTCCTAACCTCGTATTCTACATACTAGTAGGTATGATTTAAGATCAAAAAATTTTTTTTCAAAAAATGCCAAATTGATGAATTGTGAAATAGAAGTTTTTATTTTGAGTTTTCATGAGGAAGCTTAAGTTTTTTGTAAATTTAGACATGACTACCAGAAAGAGCAGACGATTTACCATAAGAATTGGCCACCTTACTTATTTTTTTGGGCACAATAACGGTTGAGCAATTAAAACAAATGTTAGTGTTTGGCGCACACCCCTAAACTTCGGACAGTTGTAGAGAAAAGGCTGGGCGAAGAAGGGGTCTGAAAATTTGGCTCCTAGCTTGTATTACCAATGGGTACAATATACTAGAAAATCAGGACTTTTAAAAAATATCGAAAAAAAAAAGTTTGGCCGTTCGCGTGAAATGACCCATATATATATATATATATATATATATATATATATATATATATATATATATATATATATATATATATATATATATAAAAACTCCGTGTCATAAAAACGGATCGACCTATTCACTTGGTTTCATTCGATTGAGGAAGAAAAACTACTTTAGAAAATAAATTAAAAATATGTTAGTCACATAGCATGACTAGATAAGCGAATTTCTTAATAAAACAGCCACAAAAACTTCAAAAATTTGTCGTGATTACTTAGAACAGAATGGCAGATATTTGATGGTTGATTAATATTTCTGTATTTTGTATCTTGAATGAATGAATAAATTTTTATTTGTATAAGCCCTAAAGGCATTACAAGGAGATGCATTACACTACTTAGTAAAATAAATAGGCACTATACTAGTAATAAGTTAAAAAAAAAAACAAACAAAAAAACATACAAACGGAAAAACTAATGCCGTTCTTATCGAATAATATACCTATAGTCCACTCATGGGCACTTTACGACGATCTTAAGGACACTACTTTCTAAATACTTCAAAACACAATTGAAAAGAAAATGAACATATAAGAGTAACTCAATTCACAAAGCCCTCATTTACAATCAATCGCCGCTGCCTAACAGCCGTCTGAATAAATGCATTTAGCTTCCTATAATCTTGAGGGTCTATTACGTTCAACAGTCTAGCCAGATGCTCCTCGTCCAACACATCACTTCCTACATATCTTCTCCTATCATCTCTGAAAATGTTTAACTACATATAAGGTGAGTGAGGGTATCCCGTTCCCCGGTATTGCATATCGGACAAACAACATCCCCATCAAACATCGTTTTAACACCAGTGAGGTAAAAAGAAACCTTCCTATGCCCAGCCAATCTTAACTGAGCCACCAATCGTTTAGCATACAGTGACAATCTCTTATCCTCCAAGTATGCAGACGATACTTGTACTTCAGAAACTAGCCGACAAAAGTATTTATTAAAGTTAGGTTCCTGAACTTTTGCTAAATCCTCAGAAAATTATTTAGATATTAGATCAGATATTAGCCTGTCTACGTGTGTACGGAACGCTTTAACCTCAGTCTCCTCCAATGCCTCAACCCCCTCTGAACCAAACAGCGTTTGGACTTGGTGAACCCAGTTATACCTTATGTTTGTCATCTGTTGTTGAAAGGTTTTTTAAACGTAAGAAACATCTTTTTGGGTAACGCGAATCATTCATTGCAAACCATTTAGCCCACCATGACAGAACTCTCCTTGCTACGTCAACTTTGGTGTGCCACAAACCAAATTCCTTCCTTACATACACATCGGGAGTATTCCTTGGGAGAAATATGTGTTTCTCGTCTGAAATGACACAAACAAGCAACAGTAATTGATTCAATGCAACTATGATATATAGTATTTTGTATCTTGAACATTAACGAACTGAATCTAATGTAAACCGGGTGTTTGGTAGCTTGTAACTCTTCAACCTAAATATTGATAATACAACTGGATATTACAATCTTCCCCCTCTTTAATTTGATCATAATAGCTGAAAAAGAAGGTAAGTATAGAAAAGGAAATTAGTTGGCGTTTGGACTCTCAAGTTATGTTGTCTTTCAAATAGTCAGGTGGTCGTCGTTACCACGTTGACCTTCTTGGTAGTTTCGATTTCTCATTATCTGTTGGTCTGGTTTTGTTCAAACTCGGTAGGTAATTGGGTATATGTTCTAGAAAGATGCCCCATAAATCATATCGCGATTGGTACAGTAATACCCATTGCGCATGCGCGAAACTAAAATTGATCTACACAGACTAAACTCCGAGTCTAATTAAAAGATTTTGTTGACATTTTAAGGGATTGTGCGGGATAGCTTGTAGGCGGTCCCTTATGACTTTCATGGCCGTCATAGAAATAGTAGTCTGTGCGCATGCGCAAAAGTTAATGTATTATAATGTCGATTTCTTATCACCTATTGGTCCGATTTCGTTCAAATTCGAGGAATAGATGAGTACCTATATGTTCCAGGAATATTCCCAATGAATTATATCGCAATTGCCGGAGTAATAATATGGCGCATGCGCAAAACTAAAATTGATCTACACAGACTAAACTCTGAGACTAATTGACCGATTTTTATGAAATTTTTAGGGGTTGTCCGGCTTAGCTCCTTAGTCGTTCCCTTATAAATTTCATTGCCGTTGGAATACAGTAGTCTGTGCTCATTTGCCAACATTATTTTCTTGTAACGTCGACTTATCAGTCATTTCGACTCGTACTTTGTTCTTCAACTAATTCTATACGTCCATGTTACAATACAACATGAGGAAGCTTTGCTGCCCACCCAACTTGGCAGTAGTTTTTCATCTGATGGTTTACAGTATTCTACGTATATGTTACGGGTAATGCCCGCAAGTGGATAACGCTAGCATTAGCCGGATAAAGTCAGGACTATCCAAAACGGGCCGATAAAGCCAGGAAAATGTTGAAGTTGCGGGATTTATCCGGGTAATGCTAGCCTTACCCATTAGCGATTGGCTAAAGGTGGTATCAGGTGAACTGACAACAAACTTGAATATTATTTCTATAATTTCAAGTTAAAATGTTATAATTATCGATGTCACAAATTCACAAATGTAGAAGAAAGAAGTTTAACATGTTGCTTACTTGTTTGCGCATGGTGAACTAGAATGACATTTCGAGTTTCATTTTAAACTAGAGTTGACACACTTTTTTTGACTTGCAGTTCCCTTACAATTACACTTTTTGAAAGGAGACGAGAGCATGGAATAAAATAGGAAACGCAAGAACACAAACATCGACCTGAACAAACATGAATAGGCAGCTTTATCCAAGGCACCTTGGCCAGCTCTATCCCGTTAAACCCCGCGAACTACCTAATCAGTAGTTGTAAAATGGGGGTTCAGCCCGCCCGCCTACTTTGCCTAGCCTGGTGGAGGGCTTAGCAGCAGCGGGGGCGGGGTACGTTATCAGCGGGTGATAAGGGCTATCAGCGGGTGATAAGGAAATGTGGTTAATTATATGATAAGGAAATGCGGTTAAAGTATTAATTGAGGCTCTTCTCTTATCGTCGGTCGTCGTAACAGGGTCAACGTGAGGTAGATGGAGTATAAACTCTTCTCTGTGGGAGTGGCGAACATGGGAAGTAGATAAAGAAAGAGGCGACCGACAACAATTCAATTTCTTTTTATTCGAAAATGTAAAAGAACATGATTTTATGTTAATCCATTTGATAAGGTAAACTACATTACACTGCCTTTAGAATAATTGCAAGTGTTTCATTCTATAAGTTACACAATCACATTTGCAATAGTTATAAGCTTTACATCGACAGCAAGCAACGCCGTCCACATGACTCCGTGGTTCAATAAAACACTCGAGAGAGCAACAAAATCTTGGTTTGTAATTGGGATCCAACAGTCGTCTGACGTGAGGACATGTGGGCGACCATCTCTCATGTTCAGCAATAGGGTCTGTTTGTGTAAATTAATGAGATAAATATAGAAATACCTAAATCAATAATTTTGTTTAAGGAATCGTTGAGGTCAGGAACTGGTGAAATGATAAAATAAATAGTACTGGTATATATTAAAGTATGTGGGTAAAACTAAGTATATTTTAGAAGAAATTAACAAAATTCAAATGAACCTAGGGAGCTCCGTTATAAAAAGGGAAAATTAAGAAATTTGCTTATATGAATTAAAAGTCTTTGATTTTCATAAATTTTAGTGAAAGGAAAGATCCGACCTGATAGGGGGAACGCGGCCACGCTGAAACTTCGTAGCGAAGGGGTCCAGGCTGCACCTGTAGTCGTCCGAAAATCCAAGCTTACAGACCGGGAATGCGGCGTAATCTAGGTGAGCCAGAAGATGGAGTACTATGTTCCAGACGTCGACGAACAAGGATTCAGCAATGTCGTATACCGACCGGTTTCCCAAAGCTGTGAAAGAAAACGTGGCATGGTCAGTATCCAAAATTATTCCAAAACCTCTGGGGAATCTGGAGAATCCGCGGATATATTCGCATACTCACGTCTATTCTTTCGTTGATGTATGATGTGTGGAAAATGAAGATGAAGACGCTCCGTGGTGGCCCTCCAAAACACTTTAAAGAAAGCGCAGGTATGATGTAAGATGGCGAATCGTCTTAAAAAAGTGCGAATGGCGGCTTACGTGTCGTCCTGAGAAGGGCATCGATGGGAACTGAGGCTCGGATTCCTTGTTGGCCGAATAGTGATGAACGGGGGAAGGGGGCGTGCACTATAATCTCCGACAAGAGTTCACAAGTTCGCGGACCACTGATAAAACTAAGACAAACTTCCACAATAAAAGGCGTCAACAGGGTCATCTTCAGCCGTCCATCTGTTGAGTTTGATCGAACAAAACGGACAGACGATATCTTCATTTCGTGTCCACATTAAGCCGGCATTGGCCATTAGTTGTTGAGAAGGAATATCGTATTTATCCGATGGAAAGCCGTCGAAAGTTTTTAATCGTTCATCGGCGGAATTGAAAACAGTTGGCTTTGGTTTAATCTCGTTGTTGTTTTGGCGATCTTCTTGACTGTTTGGTGATCTTCTCGAATGGAAAGCAGTTTGGTGTATGTTGAATCACCCGTCAATGGTTTTCCGTATAGGTTGTTGAGAAAACGCTTCAATGAAAGTGAACCATCAATAATCTGTCGATTTGAAGAAAGCTGCGGATGGTGGTACTTTACCAAAGATCGTAACGCTCTCAACTCGCGCAAACATCTGACATATTCTAGTGATTTTTCATGATTTATCAACATCTGCACCGGCTCACATATAAACATGGCGTACAAGTAATCATTCGACACGGCTAGAAAGGCGTCCATTTTAACACTGACGACACTTTATGCTTCACTACACACCACCACCCCCTACCCTCTCATTTATATCATACTCGACATCCTCCTCCGGTACGGTAATCAACCTGTCGTTACGCGTTTTTATCAACTGTGATATGAGATCGTATAAACGTGAAAGTAAGGTACTATCGGTACATTTTATGTTTAAAACATCGAAAATGTTCAAGTTGCTCATCGTATTCATCATATACTAAATTAGCATTGTTGAAGAAATACATTTTTCCATTTACATATTTGAAAGTGCTTTTGATCTTGTCGGGTGAACCTAAAAGAACGTTATGACGTAATCCTACAAGTGTGCTCGTCTTTGTTCATTCATCAATTTTGTAAACGTAATCTCTCGACAATATGTACGACTGTCCTTTGAACGTGTTGACAACTGCATCAACCGAGGGTGCTGTTACCATGGTTGACAACGTCCTTATGTGGACCAATTTGAGTGACGGGTAATTGAAAGTGTAAACCATGCGTTCAGAAAACAGTACAATTTCATCGTTGGACTTTTGATGAATTTCATCTATCTTTTTGAAAGAGTCAGGTAAAAAGGTGCGTGATAATTTGAGGTTGAGTCAGTTGTTTTTCATCTCTCATTTGTGACAGAGTTCCCTTCAGAATCCCAGAGAAAGCGCTGCCGTCGCCCCGTTGGAAAACAACAGGCGTCGCACGCCATTTCTCGTGTTCTTGAGAGGCTGAGTTTGACGTTGGATGGGTGATCCAGGTCCTGGAAATCCAATCTACTCCCGGAACATTGCACATTACGTTCCGGGATTTCAATCTTCCTGAACATAGCACATTACGTGCTATAAGTAAGGGGATCCTTTTTGGGTCTGTCACACTCTCCTTGGTAGAGCGAGCGTGGTTTGGATTATGCACGGCTGACGCCTAGTAGTACAATCAACTATTTTTGGGGCGTTAATGTTTCAGAAGAAACATGGCCCGGGGTTCCAGAAGGAATTCCCATTATCACCCTTTGGTATATAAATAATTTCATTGGTCTTTGACTTATAATTTCTCATTTATTCCCTTCTTATATTTTCAATTTCATACCTATGGTATACCTGGCCTTTGCCATTTTTATTATTATTCTTTATACCCGGGCATGGTTCCCAATTATTCAAGGGCATGGTTCCCAATTATTCAAGGGCATTGTTCCCAATTATTAATTCAAGGGTATTGTTCCTAATTATTATTTCCAGGGCTTAGTTCCCAATTTAAGTCCCCAATGTTGGGCACATTAATTTATATCTATTTTATTTTCCTAAAGGTATAAGTCTCCATAGTTGAGCCACCGTTTATTCCCGATTGTTCCAATCTTTGATTGGGGGTTAATTATCTAATGAATACTTCCTATGAAGATTCATTGACAATCCATCCTGTTTTAATTTCTCTTTTCCCATCCTCAATCGCCAATGCAGCTATTTATTAATGAGCATCAGTTCTCAGCCAGTAAACTATTCCACCTGGTTTACATTCTTGCTCTTCAATCAAGTATGTCTTTAAGTGAGGGAGTGTGACAGAGTTCCCATCAGAATCCTAGAGAAAGCGCTGCCGTCGCTCCGTTGGTAAAGAACGGGCGTCGCACGCCACTGCTCGTGTTCTTGAGAGGCGGAGTTTGGCGTTGGATGGGTGATCCAGGTCCTGGAAAACCAATCTACTCCGAACATAGCTCATTAAATGCTATTAGTAGGAGTGGTATCTCTCTGACGGGATACTGTCAACCTCCTCTACCTTTTTATCGAGGATTTAGGCCCCCATTGCACCTCTGGGGGGCTACCTAGATCCCTGATACATTTGTTCGTTTAAATTAATTACCCAAACGTACTTTCCATAAAACATGAATATTTTGCCATTCACGATAATACACGTATGGATCATTCTTTTATACATGCAAACGTCCGTATTGAGCGGAGGAGGTTCTTCTGCACTCTTCGTCATAGTTGTAGCAGCTGTTGGCATCATCGTTGTTGTTGTTTCACTCGTTGGCCGTGAAGCTGCACCGAATAGATATTGAATTTCTTTGATATCATCATCCGTTAAGTTTACTAAATCCCCTTGATAAAAAGGGTTCATGATAGAAACTTTGCTCAATGAATGTTCTAAACCGAGGGCGTGACCGATCTCATGAACCGCAACCCACAAAAGATAAATTTTATTCGACGGACATTTCTTGTTCACGGAATAATGCCACATCTCGTCGGCATCCAAAATGGATTTCAAGCGGAGTTTGTAGAAGATTTGGAAAATCTGCGTGGGCTAACACATTGCCCTTTCCATCGAAGGGGCTAGAGCATTCGGCGATTTCTCCCGTTCTCATGTGTTCCTCCCTGCACATATTTAAAAGTATGTTAGGCTTGTCGGCTCTGCGGATAAATTTCAACGAAGAATGTTCTTCCCATATTGAGAATGCTCTTTCTAATATGTCCCAATACTTGAAAGTGTTCCATAAGCGTACCACGTGATCGTTGCATTATGCCACATTCGATTTTTGCTGGCTACTAATGGTTGGAGTGTGTCTAATAATCCGCAGCGCGGGCTGTTCATCAGGTTCAATGTTGCATCATCTATTGATCCATTTTTCAAAGGTAAGTCATTTAATTCTTGAAAAAGCGTAATACCATCTCGTATTTGGTCATCGTCAACATATCGTACGATGTCAACGTCATCTTTCGCTAAATAGCCGTACGTTTGTAAATATTCTGTCGGATTAATCGAATAAACAACATAATATAGGAAAAGAGGGATCAAATATGCTCCCCGTATAACGATGGCTGAGGTTTCCATTTCTTGGAAAGATGGAATACTACTAAGAGAGTACAGATGGAGAGAACGCTTAATATACAAATCTTCGAGGATGAAAAAAAAAAAAAAAAAGAATATATATATATATATATAAATAAATAAATATAATATATAAATAATCTATAAAATTAAAATTCATTAAAAAAAGGAAATAAAGAAAATTACAGCTTATATATATTTTTTTATTTTTATTATCCATCTTCCAAGGTAAACAATTATGGTTTAATGCAGAATGTTCGATGTGAATTTCGTAGCAATACACACACTGAACCACATTTCCACCATGCTGAGGCTTGTAGAATCCTCGTAACGCCAAATCCAATGGCAAGGTTTCTCCGGTCCATGAAGGAGTGTCGAAAGTTCTGTAGCGTGGGAAGACGTCCATTAAATTCACCCAGTGCAGATGTGTGCGAATCCATTGAGCTAGGCATTCACTTTTCAGTTGGGAACATTCCATCGTCGATTTCCCTAAATTTTGATGATGTTCACACATCCCGTCAGTGTGATGTCGCATTTCTTGAACAAGCTTTTTGATATTTGGAGCTCCAAAAACTGATAAATCGTGAACAGGTTGCACGCATTCAACGAGTTTTTCAAGGTGATAAGCTTTTTCAAGACCCTTGCAGAAAACGAAGTCGCTTTGGACGAAGTACTCTCTTAAAATTGCAGGTATTTCAGTATAATCGTGTAAACCATCGTCAAGTTTCAATCCATGCATCTTCTCATAATCTTTAAAATTATCCAACGGTATGTTACCTGGCGTACTGAAAATCCAGTGATAGTATCGTCGACTTCCAACATTCGAAATACTTAGCTCTTTGATGACGAATCTACCGAAATTGTCACGAATAATCGTCACCATTATACGTCAAGAGGGAATGCTTTTCAACTGTGTAACGAAACGAATCAAAATTTATGTTGAGTTACTATGGTGCACCCAATAAAATCATGATCTGTTTGCTATTCTCACCAAAACCATGCACGAACTCTCACCCTGTTATGCACGAACTGCTTACCAGTATGTTTGTTTTGTATTTAAATTAAAATTTGTATTGCTTTCAATGAAAGTAATAGACCACCAAATCACTTTTGTAAAAATGTTCGGCATTTGTCCTTTAGTCGTGGTATTATTTCCTTACGACGTTAAGGTATTGATTATGAAAATGAGACTAGCAGTCGAAAGGTCGAACACTTAGCTCCGGAGGTGGGGAGCGGGCCTTCGAGTTAATACGCGATCACTTGATAAAACCGAGCTGTGGAAAGGTTCAAAGCTTTCGTGTTGACCCAGAGAAACCGCTAACCACCTGGATGTGAACCTCAGTTGAAGTCAAAACATTCTGGGCACAATCCGCTTTCTTAGAGCGCCCAAGGTGAGCCTGCGGGATGGCGAGTGGTCGGCAAAACGTAACAAAAGGAAAAATACTAATCGACAACGTTGTGATCCTACCTACTTATTATGAGGAAGTTGAATGGATTGCACAACAGTCACTCAGATGTAACCAGGCTTACACGCTACGATGAATCGTAGCGATGTGATTGCTCCAATAAATCGAAAGAGTTCAGTACTGTTTTCACAAACGACAAATCGTAACGATGTCAAGTCAAATCGTTCTACGGATCGATTCTACATTGGGTGATTTTCAACAAAAAGCGCCTCCTGGGGCCTATTTCATAAAGCAACAACTGACAAGCCTATTTTATGTAAAAGTTGTAAAAATAAGTCCAGTCATGCAGCATGACCCCATGAGCGAATTTTTGAAGAAATCTTCGCTATTGATCGTGTAGAGAAATTTTAGTTTATGATTTTGATAGACAAACATGGAATGAAATTATTAAAAATAATTAGGAGGTACTCATACTTTAATATTATTAAACTAATCTTGTAGATTTAAAGACAAATGTAGGTAAATATTCATAGATTTCGATGTCCAATGTGGTCAGTATTGAAGGCAGTTGAAATCTTAACAGTATCCTATCATAACATCATCAAATCTTGACATGAAATAAAATAACATACCGACGTCACATGAAAGAAACGTATTTCCACAGCCAATCGATGATGAGGCTTTATATTACGAGTGATATAAAGTCAGTTGCATTCGAATCTAGTATCCTACAGCAAGAAATTGACAGACAAACTGTAGTCTCTGTGCATCTATTGACAGCCTAAATTATGGGGAAGTGTCACTTGGCTTTTCCGTAGCAACAAGAAAGAAATTGAAAATATTTAATACTAGCATTAAATCCCAATTATTGTTGATTTATCAACGATTCAATTAGGTAAATTCTTGAATTTTAACTGCTTCATGTTATTTCTTCACTCTACTATTTGATAATTATATCCAATATCGAACATATTGGTTATTGAGGTACATACCTATCCCATATTACCGATTTTTACAACTAGCGAACGGCATTATTTCGATTTTTGACTGATTTTTCAACTTTGAAATTTTTGAAAACTTGATACATATTCTTATAGGAAATTTTACGCTGATTCCGAATATACCACATGTTAGTATGCTGAAAAAATTATTTCGCACAACAAATCGCAAAAAACAGGCTATTTTGAAATTGTTGACTACATTTTTGAAAATTTCAACCCGAAGATGTAATCCGATCATGCTGGCCAACGAACTTGAACTTTCGTTTTGTGTCCTTAACATTTTAACATTTGTTTGAAGTTTCTAGCACAATTCTACGGACAGTTATCGTCTGGAATGACACATACATACATACATACATACATACATACATACATACATACATACATACATACATACATACATACATACATACATATATACATACATACATACATACATAAAAAAATGCGTTAAACTTCAGAATATGATTCAGAATAGCCTGAAACGGATTTCTG
Organism: Adelphocoris suturalis; assembly: GCA_030762985.1. Taxonomy (NCBI): domain Eukaryota; kingdom Metazoa; phylum Arthropoda; class Insecta; order Hemiptera; family Miridae; genus Adelphocoris; species Adelphocoris suturalis. The sequence continues at coordinate 86,062,245 of CM061045.1, forward strand.
CATAAATTTTTTTTCAAAAATTCACATTCTACACATTTTGAGGCGAGAGCAATAGCTTAATTTTCTTCAAAAATTCGCTAATGAGTGTGCAAGCGTTTCATAAAGGTACAAGTGTAGACTTGTAATGCACTGTGAAAATTAATGAGTGAACAGGCGAATTTCGACAAGTTACAAGTGTTTCCCCATCATTTTGAACAAGTCACTGTTTTACAGTTTTAAAAAATGGCCAATTTTTAACCTACGTCTATTCACCTGTAAACTTTTTATTTTCCAGCATTGTGAGTTGACAATTTTTCGGTGTTATGTGGGAATCATCTTCTGCTGAAGAATACAGACAAGACAGAAGAATTCAGCGTAGAAGATGCTAAAGATTTTTTCAGCCACGAATAAACACTCATTTTATGAGTATTTTTGAGTTTATAAGAGATTTAGGATGTCTTCCAAGACCCTTGAAAGATTCAAATGGTGCGTGACCCTGTGCAATTTTTCCTGATCGGGTATTGAGGATCTCCCTATCATTGAAGAACAAAGTGAAGTGTGAAGATCATCTCGAAGTTACAGATGACATTCCTAACCCAGCAGCATTATGACTTGATGAACTGATTAATCATTTCCGCTGAATGAAGGAGAAAAATCCGATTATGCCAGCCATCAGAATAAGTTGAAATCGAATACACACTTTCTCCACTTTTCAGTTTATAATTTGTCTGTCTTCCAATCATTACACCTTGTCACGTACGATAAAAATCCTATCGTGTACTTAACACAGTTTTGATATTATGATTCCCTGGCAAAACTTCAATTTCGGCATCCCACTTGACGATGTTCATTTCTTCGTCCCCACACGCCATTTTTATTTTCTGCTACACTTGTAAGCTTAGCTTCTACAAGTGTAACTTTTCTACACTTGTACTCTTTGTTTTGGTGAAACACTTGTTCTAGTTTACCGTGCATTACAAGTACCTGTACTTGTTAACTTGTACAACACTAGTAACTTGTTGTTTTATGAAATAGGCCCTTGAGAGAGAAAAAAAATCTCTACGATGCACTTTTTATTGGAAATAAGTTGTAGAATCGTTCCCTAGATGGTGTATATATATATATATATATATATATATATATATATATATATATATATATATATATATATATATATATATATATAATACATGTACAAATGCGAATGAGGATGTAAATTGTAAAAGGAAATCGCTGCCATTTGTTTACACGTTCCAACAAGATTTGCAGATATTGATGTCGGCCGGCATCAAACCATCCTAGGAACCCAGGAATTCTTCCACACCCCTTGCCACAACTGGGACTATTTTTTTTTTTTAACTCAAAATCTAGCTAAAATTTACCTATCTTCCAATTCGAAGCGAAATCACAATGAACAAACTATTTAAAAGCTTACCAATTACCTGATACAGTTGAGATTTGAAAATCTTGATGATTTTTTCAGACAAGTACAATTTGGATTTTCATAAATTTCCATTAATATTTATTTTTTAAGCAGTTTATGTTAGTATGACTTTTAAATGATATTTTTCGAGATTCAAATGACTCAATTCTATTAGAAAATTCAGCACTGATTTCGAAAAAATGCTCGAAAACAAAAATTGGTTGAGTTGAAGCAGAGAAACATGGCTTTAATGCGATGTGGTGGAAACCACGAATGTGGTTTCTCTGAACAACTCTTTTAAAAATCAAACATCTCGAATATGATTAAGGATTGGGATAGAAAATGAAGGTGTTCTACTACATTTTCGAACTAGTTTTTTACTCAAAATTAGTTAAACTTATCTGAATCCATTCATTATGGTCGTCAAGTGATAAGTATTTATTGAAACGTTTAGATAAAAATAAACCTCCCTTTGGCAGGGACCTAAATAAAAAATGTTAATATATAATATATACTCGTATTATATGATGATGCAATTATATGCCAGGTTTTTGCCCAATACCACCTGGCAACCCTGATATACATCCATATCTCTCCTATCTGTACTGTTGGCCGAGGTGATGCCTAATGCAAGAGGAGCGGCTGTGAAATGTGAAACACCAGGGTGTCGCACAAATGAAAATTTTAAATTTCCCTGACTTTTCCATGACCGAACTTCAGATTTTCCCTGACAAAAAATATCAAAGTTGGTAATTCTATTCTTTCGCCAAAAAAATCAAGAATTTCATAATAAAGGATTAGTTTCTTGGACATCATATTTTGAGCACTTTAAATTGGTCAAATTTCAAAAAAGAAGATAAAAAGTACCAAAAATGTCAAAAATTGTTAAAAATCGTTATATTTTTAGGGGAATACTACTCAACTAAGATTATCAACTATAAATTAGAACATTCAAAAATGTATGCACAAAATTGTACGGAAAAATTGTGCTAATTAATATGTGAAAAAAAAAAAAAAAAAAAAAATCCAGTCATGCAGCATGATTGTATGAGCGAGTATACGGTAAATCGTATTGTATAATGTTAAATTGTATTGAAATTAGAGCTTCTTGTGAGCAAGGACATTGTTAACTATTTTTTAACTATTGTTAATGACCTTCTATGAAGATTCGAGTTTGGGGACAGTTTCTACGTATTATTTTATGCTTAATCGAATGGCAACACTTGGAGATCTCCAGAATCCCGTTATAACCGAGTTTACACTTCAATAACTAGTTTTACCCTTTAAAAAAAAAAAAAAAAAAAAAAAAAAAAAAAAAAAAATGTCATACCAAATGAAGTCAAATCACTAAGGTATGGACATAAGCCAGAAAATCTCCCACGTACTTGTGATGGATGTGACCTGAACCACATGCTCAACTGCAAGAAAGGGGGATTAGTTAAACATGGACATTGGACATGACCAGCTGAGAGATGAATGTGCGAAAGTGGCAAGCTCGGCATGGTCTGGCGTGGCAACTGAACCAGTGATTCAAGAATCTCTAGATGGAACACCACGACTTGTTGCCGATATCAAAATACCTGGGGTCTGAGATCGCGAGAGGCAGGCGTTTTTCGACGTAAGATTCATAAATGCTGACGCCGCTTCTTACATTTCTCAGTCCTGGGGCGATGCTGCTGAACGAGCAGCCCGTGAAAAGCATTTAAAGTATGACAGGGCCGCTGAAGACTTGAGGGGCGCATTTTCACCCCTAGTCACGTCTTGCGAGGCGAGGGAGTTCTCCATAGAGAATTTAATGTATTCCTGAAGAGGATGGCTGAGAAATTGTCTGATAAGTGGACAAGGCCCTTCTCCCAGGTTCTCGAATGGGTGAGAGTGAAAATGCAATATTCGACAATAAGAGCAGTGTCACTCCGACTGCGAGGGACAAGGAGAAGAGTGAAGAGTCTCGGCGTCGAGGATGGAGCAGCGGCTATCCTACTAACATAAAAACGCTGCAAATTATTTCACAAAGGTTTATTATTTTCTCAATTGAGTTTGATCGTAGTTTTAGTTGGCGTACGTCATAAGGCCCGTCCAGACTCCTCGGCATGTCCTATTTCGAGTTGCCACAACCTATACTTCTATAATTATATACGTATGTTTATATTTCTCGATTTGAGCTCCTATCTATTCAAATAATCATTGCCTTAATAATATCATTATCTAAGTAAGTACGAAAAGTCGAGAGGATTTGTTATTAAATATGCGTAGGCAAAGCATTGGTATCAACACTCAAATATGACCTAGAAAATTTTCAAACGTATATTCATGCCTCGAAGGAACATGAAATTCGAAAGCAATACTAGTGTAGGAATTAATTCCACGCCACCCTGGAGGTACTCCCTAGGTATCGTTACCTCACGACCTGAGGTTCACCGCCCTATTACGCTTTCACTTATATTTTTCCATCATATTCATTTGAAAGTTGTGCATTTTGAGATGAGTGAATTTTGTCCTAACATGAGAATAATAATTATTAGGTTGTGCAGTTGTGGTCGTGCATGATCTGGTCCTAAAGTGTTCTGTTGCGAAGTCCTACAGAACATTGTTATCCTAACCTTGGAATATTAGTTTGTGCAGTTGTGGTTGAGCACGTTGGAGTTTTAACACGTCAGTCGAACACTCAAAGTCTCGAAAAAGACACTTTTTTGCCCGTTTTTGGTCCATAGCATCTATGCGAGTAAAGCGTTCGGGATGGTTAAACGATAGGACCAACTAGACCCCAAATGGAGTCTATGTGCGAAAGAACGGGTTTTTTAGTCAATTCTTAGGCCTTTTATGGCCAAGACGGCGGACGGACATTTCAAATTTGGACGGTGAACGGCACACCTTGACGGCGACGGAAATTGACAAAGTTTGATTCTACGCACCTTGAAACGTAAAGTTGCAAAGTTTGATCACATGGGTTATAAAAATTTTTTGCTATACGATCACATAGGCTTATTATTGAAAATAATAAACCAAAAAGAGGGTTCCCTGGATCGTGTCATGGAAAATGGATATCTCTGAACTGTTGATAGTTTATTATTATTATTATTATTGCTATTGTTGAATAAATATGTTATATTAAAAAAAAAAAAAAAAAAAAAAAGAATTCAAATTGATGAGTTGAAGTGTAAAACTTGGTTATAATGGGGTAGGGGAGATATCAAGTGTTACCATTCAATTCAGCGTTATAATATACCTACGTAGAAACTGACCCCAAACTCGTATTTTCATAAAAGGTATAATTTTTCAAGAAAACCCTCGATTTCACCGAAAAAAAAAAAGAAGTTTTTTTACCATTAAAACGTAGTTTTCTCCCCTAATTAGCAAAGTAAAAGTAAAATTGACTACACAGTTGAAAAGGTGAGATTTTGACACAGTTTTTATCGTTCTTGCATCTTGAAAATATATTGAATCTCATAGTTTGATTACCGCTTGAAAAAACTTCAGGTTTCCCAAATTAGGTAAAATTTGTTTTTCAGAGAGGTTTTTCATGTCTCAAACCTCAATTTGAAAAAAAAAGGTCAGGTATTTATCCGATATAAAATTTAATGCTCTTTTCAACGTTATCTTCAAATTCGAGTTTAAACAGCAAACTAAGGGAGTTATGATCGTTTTAGTGACAAAGGGTCGAAAACATGGGAAAAAATCTTAAAAATTAAATTACTCGAAAACAAAGCGTTAAGGAAAAAAAAAAAAAAAAAAAAAACCCCTGCCAAGTTGGGAGTGGCACATAGCTTTCTCGTTTACCTATCATCTTCTTCCAACTATCATCCAAATGTATGCGAGCTCGAACGACTAGAGAGTGAAAAGATGAAACATGATGGAATTTACATTTGCGCATGCGCAGAATGAAGTATTGACTTGGCAACGATGAAACTGATAGGGGACCATCCAAAACCTAACCCGCGCTATTCTCTGACAATTTCATCGAAATTGGATGAAAACAGTGGGAATGAAGGTCCTTACAAGGATTTCACATAGGCGAATGCGCAGTAGCTATTAATGATACAGTCATGTTGAAATTGATATGGGATGATCAAATCATCATCCTCCAACTATCATCCAAATTTGAGCAAGATCGGACGAGTAGGGCGTAAGAAAATGATGCTTGGTAGAATTTACGTTTGCGCATGCGCAGAGTGAGGTATTGAGTCTAGAACGATGAAACTGATAGGGGACTGCCTACCCCCTAGCCCGCACGTTCCCTGAAAATTTCATCCAAATCGGATGAAAACTAAGAAAAATAAGCTTGTCACAAGGATTTGCGGACACACGACAGACACAGACAGACAGACACGGAACCAAAGTTGTTCAGAATGGTCTAAAACGTAAAATACGAGTGGAAATTTTGATTTTGGAGACCAAAATTTTTTGTATACCCGAAAGTGAAAACAATGCTTTTGCTATCTTTAGGTAGGTTCGGAAGCAAATCTCCAGGAAGAACTGTGGACCTGGTGGAAGAACTGTATGTGGGCCTTTATATGTAGATATAAACTAATGCGCCATTCGTATCCCTTGTGGCAGAGTGCGGTGATGCACCGGCAGTGGAGTCCATGATGTTATTTCATTATCTGACGTAAGATCAACATAGCTCCCCTCGCATTGCCTTCTTTACAACTTGTTCAATGACGATAATTACCCTTCTGCTTGAGATGCGGCTTAAATTCTGAAAAAAGGAGAATATTATTAAGAAAAGTTGCCATCAAATTTGCAATAAATTTGATTGTTAACCATTTTATGCACACAATGTACGTTGAAAATAATTTAAAATGAAATTAAAGAGAACTTGCAAAAATTTACTCTTATAGTTATGTGGCTAATGGAACTGGTTTTCGGACAGCTCCTACTGAAATATTTCCAAGGAAAAATCCACAAACATTTGCTACTGAGGAAAACCGGGTTTTCCTTTTTAGATAGTGATAACTTAAAGAAAGAATACCCGCTATTTTTATTATTTTTTGGAACCTTAAAATTTTTCTGACGAAGTAATGGGTAATTAGGTAGAGTTGAGCATTGGGTGAAATACCAGGTTTAGAGTCGTGAAGATATCACCTAAATAGTGAAGCCCGGTAATGAGGACAACAAACTATTTCTAGAGAAAAGGAAATTCGTAAATGCGCATTCTAGTACATAAAATGAAATTTTTATGATTCTTAGAAGCATATTTTAATGCTCCTGATAACCAACTTTGTGGGATATATAAGTTAGGTTCAGCAGCGTTGAGTTTATAGGTAAAACTAACACCACCACACAACGAGAGAACATGATTGGACGATCAGCAGTCTTGATCGCAGTTCTTTGCTGCGTCTCTCTCTTGATCCAGGAAAATGATACACATCCGGTAAGTCTTGGGTTGTTTGCTACTGCCCGCGTTTTAAACATCGCTGTCTCACTTTGAAAATGCGATTTGCACTCTTCAAAACTCTCTCTTTTTAACTTTCATCTTTGAAACATAAAACGTTTGATCAACATTAATTAATTATGGTTTTAAAAAGTTTGAAGGGCAGTAATAAAGTTTTTACCTAGTGTAAACCGTTAGTCACCCCCCCCCCCCCCCCCCCCCCCCACTTACAAACAGCAGTAACAGTGGAATAATAAAATACAGGTCCTACCTGATGAAAGGGATGCACTTTGATCAAAAGTTAAGGGGTTGTGGATTCCTCCCCGTTCGATCTCAAGAGGATCTGGGAACCCCCCCCCCCCCCCCCCTCACATGTAATCTATTAGTCCAACTAATCTATATTTGACCAAAAGGATTGATTTAGAATATTTTTCACTTTCGGGAGATGAAAAATTTGTTGTCTCCATAATCAAAATTTCCACTCGCATGTTACGTGTTCGTGAATCCTCGTAACAAGCTTAAACTCCACAATTTTCAACCGATGTAGATGAACATATATGAAACAAGGGTCTTCGTCTGGCTACTGGGGCCCACACTCTGGTGCTTGGGGGTAGCCAGTCACTCAGAATTTGGCGAAATCTGCTAGCAATTCGCTAAGCAGAGGAGTTGCGCTAATTCCCTTGGGAATCATCTGCATGATATGGTTCCTTTGCCCCCCCCCCCCCCCCCTGTCTCCACCACTGGGTAAAATCTATTCTGTTTAAGGTGCATTGCCCATTTTTCTATGGGTGAGGAGGGGTCAATAATATAGGGGTTGAGGGGGGAGGTTCAAAACCACGCTCTGCTACCACATGTTAAGGAAGGGACACCATACCCTCCCCCATGTTAGGGGTGGGGGGAGGGGATATGGGTAGTTCCGCCTTCTTGATTCTTGCAACTGCCACAACTTGGGCTAGTTGCTGGCCTCATCAGCTTTCAGGATACCCTCTTGATGTAGCAGGGTAACGGCCTCTGCCCTTTAAAGGGGTTACTACTCAATTTCCATCACACTCCAGGGGGGTTTCAAACCGCAGGAGGGATGGGGGTGGAAGGGGGGCTCCAAGTAGGCAGCGCATGGGTGTGTGTTTGTAGGTAGGTTGATTCGATTCACGTCCACAGTACGCCGAAATTCGCTCTATTTGTTGGCAATATTATTTAGGTCTGGTCTGGCTGCTGTTATTGGCGATTCACAAGACGTGCATACAAATGAAACTTTTCATTCAGCGGTCAACTTATGGTAGTTGGAGTGCCGATATTCTGCGCATGCCTCGTCCAGCAATAAATCACATTTCGTACACCAAATAGGGTGTGCTTTTTGAGTGTCCCGGATATCTTTTCCGCATTTTCGGCACTTCACGATTCTCGTCGTCGATTGCATGTTAACGTTCGCGAGTAACTGGCTAGCCATTCCGATTCACAAACTGTTTGTGGCGTTGTTGACTCTGTTTTGTGCTGGCGGGGAGGTGGGCGAAGTTATGGTGGCGGTATTTACACACTTCATCGTAGTTTACGTACTCACAATTTTTTTATAATTGATCAGCTCGATCAGCATTCTGCCGAGTTGGCTAGTGAAGTTCTTAGCTTATTTGCACCATGGGCATAGCGTCTCGAAGCTGTGAATACTTTTCATGCTTTTTCCTGCAAGCAATTTCGGCTGCAGCACCAGCTTCCACAGATGTACTATTCAAATTAGTGTAAATGTATCGAATAAATCAGAACACAATAATCTTTGTCCTCCGTACCAGGGAGCAAGGGTCACACCATCTGGGAAAATTCTAACAGGATTTTAATCCACTTCAAAACGCCTCAATATGACAGAAATAAATCAGAAATATTTATCCTCCGTTAAGCCCCTCGCAAGTTTTTCGTTTCAGAATTCAGGAGGATCTTGGATATGAAGGAAGATGCTTGATGATTTTTTTATCCTAAGAAACGTAAATTACTGGGCATAATCAAATAGTGGGTCAACACTCCAAGGTTGATCCGATAAAAGGTGGTGCCTCATAACAGGTCTGGAAACAATAGCTTAATTATTACAATAGCTCTGGCTGTAAGTTTTTCTACAACATTAGGAAAGACTGATATATATATATATATATATATATATATATATGATCGGTCGTTCACTGAAATTACAAGACGGTTACCAAGGTTTCCTCTTAATAAATCTAAACTCTTGAAAATTTATTGGTGCTGGCAGGCTCTCTTATGTTTTTTGTTAGTTATTGCCGTACAGATGTACCTGTCCAGCAGAATAATAACAGCTCCATTATAAAATTAAGAGCTATTTTTACTGACTAAAATTGTACACATCATTTCAAATAATCTTTTTTTTCCAGCACGGCCACAACAAACCACCTTCTCATCATCAATGGGAGCATGGCCATGGCCGTCCAGGGCAGGACATCGTTGACAACTCTACTGATATCCGCGTCAACAAAACAGCATTCAACACCACCTATATCATCACAAACATTACAACTTATATGAACACAACCAACAATATGAACGCAACCAATATCTACATAACCGAAGTTGACAACCCGAATTCGACATCGTGAGGATCTACTAACCATCCACCCACTCGGCTAACGTCCTAACAGAGCGTCGGACCACACGAATATGATCACTTATTACCTAGAATAGTCTGTAGTAGTTGAAACAGTTACTGGAGAAAACATCATCACCTTTGAGCGTTCTTATAGCACGGAAGAAATCCAGGATTTCAATAAATGGTTCACCTTGCTTCGGTCGTTTATAGTTACGTACTCCCTTCACTCCGTTCTTCCTCTGTAGCGCACCAATCATCAAAAGGCGGTGCGAGAAGGTAGGTATAGTATGTAACGACGTATAGGTAAACTTACTTTTGACAAAACAACCTGCCGAATCTATAGGTATTATCTTTGCTAATACCGAAAGTAGAAATGGAAAATCTAATTTAGGAAGAAGTATTCGCTCGGGTATTCGCTTATACGATCGTGCTGCACGACTGGATCTTTTTCTTACTATAGAAAAGATACTTAGGTCAATCTCCATTTCCAGTCCTCCATTTGTCTAAAACAGGTTTTGAGTGATGGCAGGATCAATGAAGGAGAGTTAATTATTATTACTGATCTCTCTCAGTTTTTGATGTCTACTGCGAGACTTATGGATTGCTAATTAGCCAATGGTTGACTTAAAACGAGCCCTCGTCTGGGTAATTCTGGAGGATGCAGCGAGAAACTTTCCGAAATGATAGATTATAATCAGTTAGGAGCCTTCAGAAGATTATGGCAAATGGGCAGAGGATATTTGGAATTAGTTGAAACCGCAGTAGCCGGCCGGGGAGATAAGGAGTTTATAATAGCTTTATAGTCTTGTTACGAAGGTGAAGGCCTTTTTCAGGCAAGCGCATTTCTCAACGTTCAGATCGCATTATCCGACGGAATATGGTCTGCTCGTCTATTTGCTGTTGGTTTTAACTGAGAATGGTGAAGTCGGAATGACGAGTTAGTATGTCAACAACTCAAGCTGCAAAAAAATGGATGTCAATTCAATAGTGATCGGAAAATTCCGAGTCATGCAGCATGATCAGTTGGGTGAATTTTCATACATTTATATGCTTCGTCGTTTTTTCCACTATTAGTAGACAGTTTGAACACCTTCCCCTCAATTTTAATTGATACTTCATAGAACCAAATATTTCCCAATTAAAAAACACCAAGCCATTTTCAATCAAATTAATTGAAAAAATGTACCTAGTGAATTAACAAACATAATCTTTGAATTTCGTTGGAACTTTTCATACTCTTTGTTTTGTAAAGGACTGAGAGCCTGCTGCATTGGTTACAGTGCCAACCCTGTCCAATACATATTGCTCTGCTATTTGGTAGTGTTTGTGCACCGCGCTATCCTAGACAGTGATAGTGCAGATAAACTAGCACGCACTACAAAGCTCAGCTAGTTAATATATTTAGTGGACTGTATTTTCAATGGATAAATAGGAATGTACTATGAGAATCAGTGACTAGATTGGTGATATTTTTGTCTAGGAATGATAAATGAAATAAAGAAAAATAAGTGCACTTAGTTTATTGAGTGAGGTAACTTTGGTTAAGTATGTGTAGGTAGAAATATTAGTTTTCCTACCTATGTGGCCACTTTTTGTATGAGAATAGATAAAGGTTGGACTTTATATCACTGAAAAGAGTATTTTATTACAAACACGCCGACATGGCGTAGGCAGTGAATGGACAATGGAGGGTCAAAATATTTTGAGTTATGTTTTTGTAAGTTATGGAAGGTAATATTGCGCATAGTGAGGGAGGCCAAGAGTGCGCAACATTTTTCGTGCGCAGTCTTACCCGCCTTCGTTAGGATCTCTTGGTTTTCTTTGCACCATTAAATTATTGTATTAGGGTTTCATCTGCCTATCTTTTACATTTGATCTAAGGTCTATCCGTCTATATATCAGATTGAACTATGGGAAATACACGCGAAAAACTGACACACATTGGGACATTTTCATGTGTGTTTTCTTATTGTATTTATTACTAGGCAGATCTCACCCGTGCATTGCACGGTGGGGCGTACAGATCAATTAAATGGGCCATAAGAGAACCGCCCACCCGTGGGTACTTAATTGAATTCGCGATCGTGTTGACTCATTGTTCCGACACCCGTGGGTACTTTATTGAATTCGAGCCAGGCTACATCACCTACCCCCCTGCAGACTCGTATGCAAGCTCTAAGAGCCACTCAGCTGATCCGGACCCTGGGCATCGTCACGCAAATGTGCTAAAGAGACTACATACGAAATTACAGCTTCCTAGAGTGTAAAACATAGAAATTAGCTTCAAGAGCCACTCAGCTGATCCGGACCCAGGGCATTACCTAATTAAAATGATTTAACCACCGTTTCACAAATCAAACCGTTCTCGCAATATTTGGATCACCTGCTGTGAATCAAATCATCGAAACACCAGCTCAATGAATCATCAGGAATTAACAAGCGGTGGCAATCATGTTCACAATATCAATTATTGAGAATGATCACCTGAGTGTACACAATTATTCAAATAACCTTGCTCATAACTCAGCTTGTTGGCCTCGCACTTCGCAGTAGTTGTAGTGTTGTAGTGGATAAATCGAGAGCTTTCGAACGAATGGTCAACAACTACATGTTTGAACTACTAGGAGTAAAGCAGGTACGTAAAGTAAAATGATAACCCTGTTCCCAAAGTTCAGTTCCAAAGATAAGGGTAGAAGGTGAAGGCCAACTCCAGATAGGTAGGTAGGAAGAAGGATGATGATAGGTAGCCAGAATGAGCCCAGAAGATAAATATGAAATTACAGAAGTAAGTAGTTAAGATAGGTAAGATCTCACCACAGTTAAGTTGAGCTGGTGATCAAGCAGCAGAAAACAAGGTTGTGAAAGGTGCCAACAACCAAGTTTGAATTTGTGGTGATACATCCAATCGTTGGTGACCCAGATGGTTTTCCGGAAAGTATGTCCCAGTTCTACTGATTTGGCGTCGGAATTAGGTGAAAATACTTTAAAGTTCAATGAAATTTGTTCGAAACGGAAAATGGCTGGCTTGAAAGTGTTCTACCTCTTTGTCCTTCCAGGGTTGGCTGGTTCATGATGCAAAATTAGGTTGAAAGACAGACTGACGATCAGTTCACAAAACCAGTACTAAATACCACTTTATAAATATAGAAAGTTATAAGCAATATTTGTATTGAGAAGTTATCTAATTTGTACAAGGTTAATGTATAATAATATTGCAAAATTACCTAGCAATTATAGAATGTTCGAAGCATTTACGGATATATGGGATGTAATGTTGGCGGCATTGGAAAATCTAAATCTAGAGAGCAGTGAATGTGAGATGGCTGCGTTTTGTTTACATTGTTTCAACAAAATATCAATTATGCAATTATAAATTATATGAAAAGGTGAGTTGAAGTTAATAGGAGGTGCGATTATGATAGGTAACGGGACAATTAAGAGGTTGTGGAAAAGGTTTGCTGTGGATGGAAATGAATTATGTAAATCCGGTGATGTCAACAGGTGATTTTGGGTTTTCCCGTTTTCCAAACAGTCGTCCTAATCTTTTATTGACTCATGTTTTTTCCAACCCCTGTTTTGGACCTAAGGCGAGGTACAGGGTCTAGTAGTTCCTTCTTTATGTAGCAAGATTATAGGGACTTTTGGATGTGTTGAAGCAGATGATTGATTTGGTGCGTGGAGGAGTTCTTTGAAGACGAAGAAGTCCGGGACTTAGCAATTTTTTAACTACCTTGAATAATAATTGTAAATACCGATAAAATATGAGGAGGCCCGAAAGGAATCTACAAGATTTCTACTGAAACTTTCAAGGGAACTGACGAATGAACTCTGGACGAAAATGTGCCAGAAAATGGAATCTGGTGTAAAACGTGCCAATGACCCTGAGGGTTAGCTCGGACACGATGGTAACTTTTTTTTATTGTTTCAACATTTTATGACTATTTTTATAACTCAGATTCTAAGATATACCGTTGTGACATCGATTATATTGGACCTCTCATCATCGATGGACAAAATATTGAACACTCTCGATCGTGTAAAATTTCAACTTTCTAGGGTTGACAGGAGAGAATTTAGCTCATTCAGCTGATCAGGAAAGAGCCTATTATTTCAAAATGTCTCATAACGTCCTAGAGAGTCTCCCTATCAAATTTCCACTTGATGAACGGAGAAAAATTATCTCAGTCAGTTGATCAGTATTAGTATACAGTCCATCAATTTTGTTATCTCTTCAAAATTCAAATATAAAACATCTCACCATGTACGTTCAGCAAAAATGTGTCTGGCAAGTTCTCAGAGTGGGTTCAGCAATCACAAATTTTCAAAATTTGAAAAATTTTACAAAAATTACGTCATGAACAGCGAGTATAGTAAATGCGTTATTCCACGCCTGCCTCAGGAGTGTCTAAATAAACCTGACATGATATCCGAATGAATTTGGTCCACCCAGACAGTTTGAAAATTCGTAAATTTTGAGAAAAATTACTTCATGAGCGGCACGAGAAGTTTTCACGTTCAAATGACGTACAATGAGTAGTGATTCGAAAAATATCTCGCCAGACGAATATTTTGGGTGAATTTCCCAAACCAGACAGGAAAATTTGAAAAATTTGACTAATTACGTCATGGTCAGCAAGCATAATAGATGCATTATTTCAGTCTTCAGACCTGCCTGAAGAGTATCTCACTAATCCTGACATGATATCTTGGTGTTTTAAAATTTGTAAATTTTAAGAAATTAATATGTCATGAGCTGCACAAAAAGTGTTTGCGTGGAAATTACGAACTATCGGTGGAGTTTCAGTAACTATCATGCCAGACACAAATGTTGGGTTATTTACCAGACAGGAAAATTTGAAAAATTTGACAGAAAAAACGTCATGAACAGCATGCATAATAAATGCGTTATTTCATTGTCAACTGCTCCTGGCATAAAATCTAATTAATTTTAGACTAGCAGACAGATTTAAGATTCGTAATTTTTGTTTTAGAAAACTTACGTCATGAGCAGCTAGGGAAATGTTGTAAGTGGATTTCGTACGTAACTGTAGGTGGTGTTTCCAACATTATCTCGCTAGGGAAATATTTTAGGTTATTTACCATCACGAGACAAAGAAGATATGAGGATATACGCAGAAAACTACCTGAGACTGGTTTATGAGTTTGATTGCAAAGATGACCCTGCACAAAACCGCTGAAATGTTGCAATGTATGTGTGTGGTTCCAATAAACACAAATAACTTCATAATTTAAAAATTCAATGAAAAAGTATTGGTTGTTTGACAATAACAGATGCATCTTCTTACAGCAAGATGATATAGTATAAGCAAAAGGTGATTAGAAAATAACTGATATCCCTTAACTTTAATGAAATATATAATCGAGTCTGAAGAATGAATTTACGTTTTTTCATGTATCAACACTCTCCACAGCTTTCTGGTTCTATTTCGTTCTCTCCTCCGTCATCATATTCCTCAGTGTGTTGAGTTATCTCGTCTGAGAATTGTGGACTATCGAACCAAACTGCAGAGTAGTCCCCGTCAGCAACACCCTGAATCTTTTTGGGTGTTGTCATTCGGAATTGGATTTTTTAAGTGGCAGAGTCCAAATATAGTTGGCATAATTGTACTGTTGCTTCCATTTATTTACAGGATCAGACCTAACTGCGGCATTTTCACGTTATGGTCCGATCAATGAAAATTTTAATGACCCATAGAAAATATAATAGATTCTTTTAAACATTTAGGTTGAGGAAACACAAATGATGCTGATTATATTGCTTTCGAAATATTTGTTTGCCTTTTGTATGGTCAGAAAGTTTTGTGTGGTTGGGTTTTGTACGATATTACCACAATTCTGCTTTCCATCAAGAATATCGATCCATCAAGTCGGCGTGAACTGCCGATATAGATAGATATTTGGATTCACTGCCACTTAAAAAATCGGAAGTCGAATGACGCAACTCCAGAAGATACAGGTATACACTTATACAGGTATTCACTTAGAAGATACCTACAGGATACACTTCAGTTCCTCCGTTTCCTCACTTCAGTCTCCAGTTCGCTTCGATGGTCCACAATTCTCTGACGAGATAAATCAACACTCAGAGGAATATGATGATGGAGAAGAGAACGAAGGAGAAACAGAAAGTAGAAGTAATGAGAAGTGGGACTCGACGAATGAAGAAGAATGTGATTTATGAGAGTGAAATGAAATAACAATATGGGTATTCATAGTCAGGTACAATATTAAGGCTTCTTTTTGAGGGTAAATAATTGAAATAATTGCCTAGCAAGATAAACACCACTCACAGTTCTAAACGTAATCCAACATGGAACATTTTCCTTGCAGCACATGACAAAACTGTTTTTTAAATTACGGACTTTAAATCTGTCTGTTAGACAAAAACCAATGAGATTTCATGTCAAGAACAGTATGACAATCTTCAGGCAGGCCGAAGAATAAAATAAAATAACGCACTTGTTATACTTGTTGTTCATGACTTTTTCATTGTCGAATTTTTCAAATTTTCCTGTCTGGTAAATAACCCAAGATAGTAATAACCTTGTCTGGAAAGATAGTTTTTGAAACTCTATCGATAGTACGTAATTTGTACCAAAACACTTTTTGTGTATCAAACGACGTAATTTTTCTTGAAATTTAGGAATTTTAAATCTGTGCGGTGATCCAAATTTACGCAGATTTGATGTCAGGTTTAGTGAGATACTCTTCAGGTAAGGTTGAAGAATGAAATAACGCATCTATTTTGCTTGCCGTTCATGAAGTAATTTTTGTCTAAATTTTTAGATTTTCCTGTGGTTTGAGTAAATCACCCATAATATTTGCCAGGCGAGACGTTGTTTGAATCACCACCCATAATACTTCATTTCAACGTGACAACTTTTCGTGCTGCTCATGACGCAATTTTTCTGAAAATTGACGAATTTTAAATCTGTTTGGTGGCTTAAATTTATTCAGGTTTAGTGAGATACTCTTCAGACAGGCCTACTACACTTGCTGTTCATCACGTAATTTAAAATTTGTGAACTCTAAACCCACTCTGAAAACTTGCCTGACAAACTTTCTTGAACGAACAAGGTGAGATCTTTTGTATCAGATATTCAAACCTTCTGCTGCTGATGAGGAAGTTAAAATATTGCAAGCTCCCAGACTAACGCAGATTTTCGTTTATCCCCAGTCCTCAGTCATTCCAGTGCACTGATACCTATTATGAGTCCTTCTAAACCGACTTCCGTGTAGGAAATTGACAAAATAGACTGAAATAAAAGAAAATGTAAACTTGATGTAACGACGAGATGGTACGCTGGCCGATTTGGAAATATCTATAGGTGACGCACTTGAACTCTATTAGAGGACATTTTGGCTTTGCGATAGCGATATGAATTACATCAACAGACGAGTGTTTGAAAGCGTTCATGTTATGGGAAATACATGATAGCCCATAGGTCATTAGAAGGTGAGTTATTGCCCTGTCAGTTTCCTCTCTGTACACAATTAAAATACCTAGTTGATGGAGAAGTCACTTGATATATCAACAGCTAATGATCGTGTTGGTATATAAATAGGTACTATTTTTCAATTTCCACTTTATTGAAAGGACGAGTTTGGTTGACAGTACGTATTGCTTGCGAATTCGTGCCCGACTTTAAAAAATGTGCAAAGTCAATCATTCCAGTCAAGTTCCAGTCATGCAGCATGATCGTATGAACAAATTTTCGTTAATTATTTGAAATTTGATAATTCTGAGTGGGCGCAAAAAGAAATTTTGTGGGGAAAATCATCGTTCTAGATAACCTATATTCTGAGATTCAATAAAAGATTCAGAATTTTTCGCAGTTTTTATCGATTCTTTTGCAAGTATTAATGAAATCTGAAGTACATTTTTCATTAAAATTGTGTGCATAATTTTTTACAAAAATATATACAGGGTGCCCCAGCTATCATGAACCAAGTTTGTAATCCAATTTTAAATTTGCTTTACAAAAAAGGTTGAATTGTTACCCCCCCGTTACTTTTTGCAAGGAACCCAAATATGATATTTTCGCGGATGCGCGCAAATGCGCGAAACGTACGCCAACTTTGTTTTTTTAAACTGGAACCTCTATTCTTTTTCTAGCAGATTCAGATTGTACGTATGAAAAAATCACCCCCACTTGATTTCTCCGACCGCGCGCAACCTCTTCAACGTGTGTGTGAATTAGCCAATCGAAAAAAACGGATATCATTACTCGATTCAGCGTTAAAAAGCAGTGTTAAATCATGCACCACACAAACTTGGGCTCTAAGGTCATCGTCAATTTCGCCTAAAATCATCACTGCGAGTAAATTCACTCACGCGTTGAAGCTGTTGCGCGCGGTCGATAAAATTGTGTGGGGTGTTCTGAATCTGCAGTAAGAATAATAGGGGTTCAAGCTTAAAGAAACAACGATTGCGTTCGTTTTACGCATTTGCGCGCATGCGCGACACGCGAAAATGTCATATTTGGATTGTTTCCAAAAGAATAACTGGGGGTTATGTCTCAACTTTTTTTGTCAAGCTAATTTAAAAGTGGATTGCAAGCTTAGTTCATGACAGCGGTGACACCCTATGTATATATATATTATATATACTTTGGTTGATGGGTTTGGTGAATGACCAAAACTAGTCTGGGTGTGGATATTTTTTATATTTGGTGCGACGTTTCGGTCAGGATCTGACCCTATTCATGCAGATATAGTTGTTGCTTCAGTTTTAAAAACAAACAGTGAACCGTGCGTGAGATGGTAAATTTAAATTATTTTAGTGCTAGGTACTAGAAGTAGTTATCACAACAAACACTTTTGCACAATCACAAAATGGTTATCTCCATCACCAAAAAAGAAAAAAAAAAAAAAAAAAAATATATATATATATATATTTTTATCTTAAATCATACCTACCAGTATGTAGAATACGAGGTTAAGAGGACGTAATGGGCCGACAAACGGTTTGTCGCCAGTGGTACTTAATGCACGGCCTGAACTCCCAAAAAACGTAAGCTTCCCCATGAAAACTCCACATTTCATCAATTTCGCATTTTTTGAAAAAAAATTTTTTGATCTTAAATCATACCTACTAGTATGTAGAATACGAGGTTAAGAGGACGTAATGGGCCGACAAACGGTTTGTCGCCAGTGGTACTTAATGCACGGCCTGAACTCCCAAAAAACGTAAGCTTCCCCATGAAAACTCCACATTTCATCAATTTCGCATTTTTTGAAAAAAAATTTTTTGATCTTAAATCATACCTACTAGTATGTAGAATACGAGGTTAAGAGGACGTAATGGGCCGACAAACGGTTTGTCGCCAGTGGTACTTAATGCACGGCCTGAACTCCCAAAAAACGTAAGCTTCCCCATGAAAACTCCACATTTCATCAATTTCGCATTTTTTGAAAAAAAAAAAAATACTTTGATCTTAAACCATACCTACTAGTAAGTAGAATACGAGGTTAAGAGGACGTAATGGGCCGACAAACGGTTTGTCGCCAGTGGTACTTAATGCACGGCCTGAACTCCCAAAAAACGTAAGCTTCCCCATGAAAACTCCACATTTCATCAATTTCGCATTTTTTGAAAAAAAATTTTTTTGATCTTAAATCATACCTACTAGTATGTAGAATACGAGGTTAAGAGGACGTAATGGACCGACAAACGGTTTGACGCCTGCGGTACTTAATGTACGGCCTGTACTACCAAAATAAAAGAAAAATTGAATTTTCATGATAAAATTTGCACCTATCTGATGTGCCATCAAATGTGGAGTTAGTTCTAAGCAAATTTGATAAACTGGGGACTTTATAATGAAAACTCAATTTTTATTATATTTAGGCAGTGCAGGCCGTACATTAAGTACCGCTGGCGTCAAACGGTTTGTCGGCCCATTATGTCCTCTTAACCTCGTATTCTACATACTGATAGGTATCATTTAAGATCAAAATATTTTTTTGTCTTCAAAAATGCGAAATTGATGAATGTGAAAAAGAAGTTTTTATTTTGAGTTTTCGTGAGGAAGCTTACGTTTTTTGGGAGTACAGGCCGTACATTAATTACCACTGGCGACAAACCGTTTGTCGGCCCATTACGTCCTCTTAACCTCGTATTCTACTTACTAGTAGGTATGATTTAAGATCAAAGTATTTTTTTTTTTCAAAAAATGCGAAATTGATGAAATGTGGAGTTTTCATGGGGAAGCTTACGTTTTTTGGGAGTTCAGGCCGTGCATTAAGTACCACTAGCGACAAACCGTTTGTCGGCCCATTACGTCCTCTTAACCTCGTATTCTACATACTAGTAGGTATGATTTAAGATCAAAAATTTTTTTTTCAAAAAATGCGAAATTGATGAAATGTGGAGTTTTCATGGGGAAGCTTACGTTTTTTGGGAGTTCAGGCCGTGCATTAAGTACCACTGGCGACAAACCGTTTGTCGGCCCATTACGTCCTCTTAACCTCGTATTCTACATACTGGTAGGTATGATTTAAGATTTAAAAAAAAAATTTTCAAAAAATGCCAAATTGATGAAATGTGAAAAAGAAGTTTTTATTTTGAGTTTTCATGAGGAAGCTTAAGTTTTTTGTAAATTTAGACATGACTACCAGAAAGAGCAGACGATTTACCATAAGAATTGGCCACCTTACTTATTTTTTTGGGCACAATAACGGTTGAGCAATTAAAACAAAAGTTAGTGTTTGGCGCACACCCCTAAACTTCGGACAGTTGTAGAGAAAAGGCTGGGCGAAGAAGGGGTCTGAAAATTTGGCTCCTAGCTTGTATTACCAATGGGTACAGCATACTAGAAAATCAGGACTTTTAAAAAATATCGAAAAAAAAAGTTTGGCCGTTCGCGTGAAATGACCCATATATGAAAAAGTGTTAAACACTAGGATTCGTTTCAGAATGCCCCAAAACGGATGTCAACGAAGAAAAATTTCGAAAATTTTGATTTCAAAATTTTTGGAGCCATTGCAATAGCTTCATTTTCTACCGAAAAATCGCTAAAAACACCAGTGCTGTGTAGAATATGATTTGCATTCGTAGTTCTATGTGCTCTGCCCCTTGGTTTGAAAAATCGGCTGAAATAATGTCCATTTCGAAAGAGCAACTTCATTGTCTTCCTAGTAGTTAGATGTTATATGAGCCGTTGTGTCTTGGAATAATATAGTTAAGAAATCACATTTATTAGGAATTGAACGGTAATATGAGAGTGTGTGAAAACGACCACCTGATGACCTCCTGCACCCAGACCGAGAGATCATCTTTATTCATGAAGGCAACACGATTTTTTCATGATGATGTCGGTGCAGTTGATCCAGCGACTTGAATAGTTCTATAGTGAGAATCCATTTTAATATGTATGGGTTCAGTAACTACCTACAGTTAATTTAATAGTTAGTGCTTTCCTTCCAAGGTGAAACTATTCAACGGTATCTATATTCTCCGCTATAATTACAGTCTAGAGTAGCTAAGTACATTCTCAAAGGAAACAATAGTTTCCTGTAATGTGTTTGAAATGATTATGCAATAACGATGAGGAGTTTTTTTTTTAAATTATTTGCTGTCAACCTGTTATATATTTATAATATTGTTATCAATGTTATCTTATTTAAAAAATCTACAGCATTCAACTCAATTTCCTTTGGGGTATTTGTGAAGCACGCTAAAGTAGGAAATCGATAGAAAGTGTAAGTAGGTAAGCTTCCAAATTCGTTCCTACTATAAAAGGTGAATTGGCTGATCATCATGAGCGTTAAGATACAACAGCTGAATAAAGAAAATTATGATTCATGGAAAATGGAAATGGAAGTCTTATTGGTTGAAAATAACTTGTTCGGGTGCGTAAATAGAAAAATAAGAAATTCAGTAAATGATCCATCAGGTAATAGTCAAACAGCAATTTCCCAAGATGAGAAGAAAGCATATATGAATCGGAAGGACCAGCTAAGAAGGCCACACTCCTAAAACAGACATGGAGATGTTAGAGAACATCTTTCCACATTTTTTGAGGCCGTTGACAAGTTGCATACCATGGACGTTGATGTTAACCCTGATTTGTTGGCCATAATGCTTCTCCACAGCTTGCCTGAAAGTTACCAAAACTTCCGATGTACAATAGAAACTAGAGATGAGCCACGCAACCCCTCAAGTATTGAAAATAAAAATAATCGAATAGATAGATTGGAAGAAAGGAAATAAATATGACGATTCTGAAGCTATGATGTCTATTAAAACGAAGGTACATCAACAGAATAATGAACACAGAGATCAGAATCGACAGCGAAACGAGCCAGGAAACTGCTTCAAATTCACGAATAAATTAAATGATGTAATTTAGCAACCAAAACTGTCATTGTTGGTCTCGGAAATAGGTACAGCTCCAACAATTTCAAATACCCAAACGATTTTGGAGTATTGGTACTCTTCGAAAGAGCGCAATTTTTACTTCCAAGTCTTCCTTGACAAAAGGAGTATTGTGTTCAGTTTTTGAAAACAAAACCGTAATCTAAAATATAAATTTTCAATACAATTTTTGCGTTTTGAAAGGTTCTAACGTTTAAATATGTTCTAATGTAATGTTCCGATCTCTAAGAAGATTTACTGTGCACGTTCCTTGGCATACGTTTTTCTTCCACCTCAGAGATTCAAACTGACCGCGGGTTTATGATAGAGAGAGTGATCGAGTGATTGGATTCCAAGACATTCCTATCAATGATTTAGCAGAAACTACTCACCACTTGGTGAGTTTGTTTCTATTGATTGGTATGGTGATGATCTAGTAAAATTGAGAAATGCGGTCAACTCATTGAAAAATATTTCAGAAGAGAGACAAAAGATCCTGAAGCAGAAATTCGATACTTAACTACTCGTAATTCGTACAAAACGGCTATCAAACACGCAAAATCCACTTCCAATGCCAATAAAATATTTTCTTCTTCTAATCCCTCTAAGAAAAGGTGGGACCTTATAAATTACAATTGGAAAAGACGTAATAATGATGCCGATGTTGCAGCCTATTTTTCTGCTAATGATTCTAATTTATACTTCAGTTCTGTAGCCGACCGAATTGTTAATAATTTACCTAAAAACCATAGTTATGACCCTTTGTGTTTCAATGTTAACTTACCTCACTCGGCGATATTCGATTTTATCAGTGTCGAACCCATTACAGTTTTAGACTGTATTTCTAATCTTAATAATACAAACAGCTTTGATGCTTATGGAATCAAAACGAGAATGATTAAATCAGTTTCTTTAGCAATCGTTTTTCTTCTAACCCATTTAATAAACGAGTATTCATTGGCTATATTCGTTGATGTTGCCAAAGCTTTCGATTGCGTGTCCCATGACTTGTTGGTGGAAAAATTGAAACTTTATAACTTTTCAAGTATTGCGGTATCTCTTATTCAATCTTATCTCCAAAATAGAATGCAATTCAGTGGGTCTCTATCTCCTTTCTTACCCTTCCGTTATGGTGTCGCACAAGGATCTGTCCTAGGACCAATCCTATTCAACATCTTTATTAATGATTTGCCACAAAGAATCCCATATCCAACTGTTTTATTTGCAGATGATACTACCATTATTTCCAGCAACAATTCTCTGATTGAACTCAAGTCTTCTATTACTATATCTGATGTTACCAGTTGGTTTAGCAGCAATGGTCTCTCTGTTAATGATTCAAAGGCCCAAGTCATGGTTTTTGGACTGCGTGATCTCACAAGTGTAGGGGAGAATCCGCCCACTTCAAAGATATTGGGAGTCGATGTTGATCTAAAATTGAATTGGAAACCCCATTGTTAGTAACTAGCCAAGTCCTTGAACAGTGTGACCTTTCTTCTTCGTAAACTTGCTGACAGTCTTCCAGAATTTGCTCTACTTACAGCTTTTCATGCTGTGTTTCAAAGCCGTGCTACCTATTCAATTCTTTGTTGGGGTCACTCAACCGCTTCTACCATAATCTTTGGCTGTCAAAGAATTGCAAGCATGAGTTTATTAACAAACAAATTCTAACTATGCCAGCGGTGTACATTCTAGAGAGCGCTCTGTATGTTCACTCGCATCTCCGGAATTATGAATTTCCGCCTCACGTGTACTCTACCAGGAGTAAGAACAATCTTCCTCTACCATTCCACAGAGTAATTACAACCCGTAACTCCACGAAATGGTGGGGGCTTAAATTTTATAATGCTATTCCACTAAACGTACGTGAATTACCCCCACAAAATCTCAGGCGACGCTTGAAGCAATTTCTTTTAAACTTGGCTCCTTATAGTTTTGACGATTATTTTGAATCTGCGAGCCACATTAAATAGCTTGTTTGTAAATGTATTTTTGAGTATTTATTGTTACATTTTAGAGAGTTTTTAGATTGCCTATACGAGGAATATTTGTAAAAGTACTCAGGCACTGTTTTTTATTTATAACATAATAAATATTCTGTGACAAAGGCTTTTAGCCGGATGATTTTATCATCTTTAATATATCATTATCATTAAGCTTGTTATTTGACAATTGTTATGCACATGTGTGATGGCAAATAAAATCTCTCTCTCTTTCTCTCTCTCTCTCTCTTAGTTGAATACCTATCATCATCTAGTCTTGACCCTTCTGGTTGAGATGCGGCTTAAACCTTAATAAGAAAAAAATCATCTAGTCTTAGATGTGGTTTTTTAGTTTTGGGAATCTTTATCCGCTGTAAGGGTTATAGAGTGGTCATCCCTGTATCCACTGTGGCAGAGGGCTTGCTCAGCAGAATGTTAAATGTTAAACTTTATTATTTTTATCATCATCATCATTATCCCCCCCCCTCTCCATCGACGCCACCCACCATCGATCTGCTAGTGAAATTCATGATGGCAATTCGTTCAGTAAGGGAGGGTCAACATGGCTCCCCACAAATGTGCCCTTTGCAGTGTCCCCTTTGGCACCTTTTGCGATGCTGCTAGTGGCCCTTCTAG
This sequence comes from Adelphocoris suturalis, assembly GCA_030762985.1. Classification (NCBI taxonomy): domain Eukaryota; kingdom Metazoa; phylum Arthropoda; class Insecta; order Hemiptera; family Miridae; genus Adelphocoris; species Adelphocoris suturalis. The sequence continues at coordinate 86,086,605 of CM061045.1, forward strand.
TCAAGATGCGGCATAAATCATTAAATTAAAAAATAAAATATATAGTAATAATATGAATATATTCGCGAGTATGATTTCACGTGTGAGGTGCAAAACAAGGTGAAAGGTGGTACATCTTATTTTAAGATAGTTTTTCCTTGTTACCTACATAACGTTGTGAAACATACAGCGATTCTCGTGACCTTAGTTATTTTCACACGATTATACGTTGCATGCGTGGCGATCTTCGATAAACGTAATATCATCGCCTTCAGGTCAGAAATGATCCGCAGGACCGCAATCTCGCTATAAGCAGGCCGCTCCGAGGAATTCAAGCCGAAAATCCGGCATCGTATTATCGGTCGAGGAAAGGATATCTCTTACGAGCTAACCTCATTGATTGCTGTAGTTCTGCACTGTATTGGAAATGGGACTTTGCTATTCCAAAAGCAATAAGATTTTTGTCTTATCACAAGCTGATATGAGGTGTCTGAATCAATGGATATTTCATCTTCTAAGAGCAGCCCAATTAAAAGTTCGCTTAAATGTCGAAGTCAGTTGGGTATGACCCATGGAAGACACCTACCCAGTAAATTTAGTTGCGTTTTGAATCAGGGAAGTCACATGAGTTGCATCATGGTGTGGAAATTCACACAACATCTTTATTAGTAATTACAGTTGGTAGCCTTTCCATTATTATGGATATCATTTCCAAGAGGCCTGCTCTCATATTATTGCAAATCGTTTTTATTCTACACATTTTAATACACAAAATTACGACTAATTACTACATAGTAAGGATCATAATGACTATAAACCCGATGCGACACACTCCAAATGAGACGGATACCAAATAAACATATCGAAATAAACGAATTGCTACAACAATATGTAAACTTAAACTCCCTTATGAGGCCCTAATGGGCGAAAGCGCTAGGAGTGTCCAATAAACGATGAGAAAATCAGCCTAAACTAATATCTCATCCCCTCACTACCACGCTAACCATCTTTATTAGGATCAGCACTTAGGTAAAACAGCACAGCCGGGTCCGAAGAAATCAAGAGCCTGACAACTGATCTTATCTACTATTACCAAAAAAAATATCATCTGCTTAACTTGAATTTTATTAAATTATTACATAACTATATCTATACTGAAGAACTGTGGCTGTGGATTCTCCTACATGCTATTTCATCTTGAGATTCCAAGCGAATTCAAAATATTACAATTCTTCAATCGAATAAAATGTTTATTTTTCGGTAACCTAATTATACATTTGGTGAATCGATTGAGTATATTGTATACATTTAATTGCATAATACCAGTAAATAGCTGTAGGAGTTGCCAGATTGGTTTAGCCTATTGACTATGATTAGGTAGGTACATAATCTTCAATTCTTCATGAAGTGCCCCTTGTGATTCTGAGTCAATTTATTCCATCGACCTCTGTTTAAATGCGCATATTTCAAGCACTTTTTACCATAAATCCATGGCAGGCTCCAACAATCATCTGTGTATCCGATTCGGGACGCTCACACATCTTCGTAATAAAACAAATATCTTTTCAGTCGAAGAACAATGACTCCATGCTAGTTTTGCATCAATCAAATACGAGTGGAAGCATCTGAAATAGGATTTTATTAGGCTACTGACTAAAATTCTGCTTAAAAATATTCAACAAATTTTAGCCGTTTTTAGCTAATTTTAGTGATTTTTTGAGCAAATTTTTTGAAAGTTGGCCAATTTAATGTGCTCAAAAAGTGCTTGCCAACGAACTCATACTTTCATTTGGAAAGCTTGATTTATTGGTGTTAGAACGGATTTTTTATCTCAATCGTAAGGAGAGTTATCGTCTGGGATGACACATACATATATGAATAAATAAATATATATATATATATATATATATATATATGCATATATGTATATATGAAAAAGTGTTAGAATATAAGAGTCATTTCAAATTGTTACAAAACGGATTTTAATTAAGAAAATATTCGAAAATTTTTATTTTAAATTTCTTGGAGCCATTGCAGTAGCTTCATTTTTTACGAAAATTCGCTGGAAAAGGGGAAAAAAGCATATTATCCTTATATGAAGTGGTCATTTCGACAACAGCATAATTTCCAAAATATACACGAAAAAAGGTGCGAAATTTTCTTTTTTCTTCTTTTTATTTTATTTTGATTAAGGATGAAACTCAGGATGACACTTAAAGAACCACTACAAATAGAAGTTATATATGTCAAACCTTCCCTGGTAAATGGGTGGTCAATGGAACTTAGATTTGCAGGACGTAGAGTGACATCAATCATAGTTCCCGCGTCGTTTAAATACATTTCATCGCTGTTTATACTTACACTTGTACCTTTTATAATTCCTGGAGTAGCAGGGAGAGCATTGTTGAAAGAATAACTTGCCAGGAGTCGTCAACAGACCGGATGACTGGGGGTGAATACATCAGAGGGTTCTCTACTATGTTTGAAATATGAGTTTCCTTCAAGCCCCAGTTCTTCTTTTATGGGAATTATTAAGGGTACCTAGTTTGCATTTTTCTTCACATAGTTTGCATATCAAAGAGATAAACTGATAATAAATAAAAAATATTGATAATGATAATAAATAAAACAATAAAAAGAATCTGCCAAGTTGAAGTACACCTTACTCACTTATACGAGATATAAAGACGTACGAAAAGAATAGAATACGTATAGAATACGAATAGAATTAGTTTAAAGAACCAATAACGGCAAAATCGACGTTACCAGACTTTCTAGGTTGCGCTTGTGCACACGTTACTAATAATCCTACGACAATGAAAACTATTGGTGACCGTCTAGGAGCTCAAAGGCCAGACCAGTTTCGAAGTTTTTCGTGTGTCGGTCAACTTTAGTTTTGCGTATGCGCATTCGTTTTTACTTAACCAAACGCGATTAAATCTGTAGGATATTTCTTCGAAACCTATACCATACTACCCTCCGAGTTTCAACGAAATCAGGCCAACAGATTGTTAGAAATCAGCATTATAAAAAATACGTTTGCACAAGCGCACACGCCATTATTGATTCAACGACAATGACATTTGTTGGGGACCATCTAAGAGCTAACCCGCACAATCCCTGGAAATGTCATCCAAATCAAACTGAAACTGCAAAGGCATGAGCGTGACAAGAAATTGGCACAGATACATAGACACGGAACGAAAATTGATCGGCAAGCTCTGTAATAGACTTAGGCCGCCCCAGAGGTGCAATGGGGGCCTAAATCCACACTCATAGATAGAGAGGTGTGTGACAGTACCATAAGAGATATAACTCGTACTAATAGTGTATATGCTACGTTCGGAGAAGATTCGTTTTCCAGTTCTAGGATCACACATCCATCGCCAAACGCAGGCTTTCGAAAACACCGGAAAAAGCGCCCGACGCCCGTTGGGAAACAACGGAGCGACGGCAGCGCATTCCCTTGGATCTCGCAGGAACTGTCACAGCTCTGAAACGCAAAAAATAGAAATTTTGATTTTGGAGGAAATTTTTTCCTCTCGATATCTTGTGCGAACACCTTCGGTAGCGAGGAAGCCAAAATAAGCAACTTGGTTGTGGCGCATAGTTTCTTCATATCCATTACGTGAATGTATAGTAGATGATTGAAATGTTTTATATGATCTTTAAATCCCCTAGAGGAGAATAGTAAATAAAGATGTTGCGTAAAACGTCAAAGTCAGTAAATTAGGGAAGGGAGAAAATTATGCTTGCCGAAATTTACCCTCGGGCATGCGCAGAATGAAGTAATGGTTCGAGAACAATGAATATTTCACCAAAATCTAATAAAAACTTTGGAAGTTTTGCTCGTTACAAGAAATACACATTCGTGCATGCCCAGCAACTAATAATGATACGATCATTTTGAAATTGATGTGGGTAGATCAAATCGTTTGCTCCAAAAGATCCTCCAAATTTGAGCGAGATCGGACGACTAGGGCGTGAAAAAATGACGATTGATGAAATTTACGTTTATGTGTGCGCAGAGTGAGGTATTGATTTGGCAACAATGAAACTGGTAGGGAAACATCTACTGCCTAACCCACACATTCTTTGAACATTCCATCAATATCAGATGAAAACTGTGTCGAAATTTAGCTTAAGTTGATTCCATTATACAGGTGATCACACCAGTCTGAAAACGTTTTGGTAAATAATGCCTGCATTACGGATTGCATAATCTTGGTGAGAATTAAAATAAGAGAAATAAAACAGAAGTATCATAATTTATCAGAAATCCTCCCCCCCTTCCTCCCACGTTTACCCCGACTGTAAATTTGAAACTTCCGAGGTTGTATTACTGGCCTGAAATCTGGATCGAACAAACAATAAAAACAGACCCAAAAAGTCCGATGAATAGAATTAAAATATCACGAGTTATCGTTATTACCCCCTCCATTCACCGCCTTCCATAATGAAATGTGAAACTCCGGTTACATTTCCCAAAACTAGACCGAAATTGGAATCGATTAAAATGAGAATCACAAAAATCTGTTGAGATTGCAGCCTGGGTAGCGTCGACAAAATTTGTCGAAAAAACCACGTTTTTTCGGCTTTACCCCCTCCATCCACCCTCTCCCATCATAAAACTCAAAATTTCCGGGGTTTGTTGTACAATTAGACTAAAATTGGGATCGAAGAAAGAAAGAATCTCGAGAATCGGTTGAGAATTGTGGTCTGGGTAGCGTCGATAAAATTTGTCAAAAAAACCATGCTTTCTCGGCTTCACCCCCTCCATCCCCCTTTTCCATCTTGAAATTCAAAGTTTCTGAGGTTCGTTGCACAACTAGACTAAAATTGGGATCGAACGAAGAAAGAATCTCAAAAATCAGTTGAGAATTGTGGTCTGGGCAGCGTCTACTAAATTTCTGTCACACACGTAGACACACACAGACACACAGCCCAATTACAGTATGCATGACAATAAAAATAGATGTACTTATATAACAAAACAGAAAATTCAATTACATGGATGCTGGAGTTCATGAAATTTCTTAAACTTGACCAAAATTACAAGGTACAGGAAAAAATACATCAACAATTAACACGAATTTCAATAAAGGTCACAGGACATGAGAAAGCAAAACCGAACTAATTATTAAATTAGGGAAAAAACCTGCTTCTTGAAGTAACTTTTGGACCGGAGGTGAACAGATATAAATCTTCGGAAAATGAAGCTAAATAATTTATACGTCTCTGAATTCTAGTTATAGGGCTAGAACCAGAAGGGATTCTGATATCAAACATTCAATTAATCTCACGGTCAATGTTCGTTATTAGTCATCTATTAGCCCACAGTCCTTGGCGGTCGGAAATTCGGAAGCTTTACGATACGAGGAAACCCGCCCACAGCTCCGCGCCGCTCACTCAGCTGAGTTCGTGTCCATTCAGAACTCCGCGATTCAGGAACAGTTGGCTCCTTCGGGTACGACGAAGGCTGAAGGAGGAATGTGAGCTATGTCCTGCCAATCGAGGAATTACCGGAAAACCGGTTCGCAGGTGGACGTCGGGTCCTGCCAATTTGCGTAGGTGCGGTCCAGGTATCAGAAGGAAACAAAAACGAACGAATAAAATGAAGAAAAAACCTGCTGACGAGATCGAGGGGGAAACATGTGGTTGAGAGCGATCAGTCACCTGCTTGAACTCGTCTGTCAACCATCACCTCGGAAAAATGTTTAGTCACCAGCGATTACGATTGCTGGGCGCACCGTTGCACGTGTCGTACCATGATTGTATGATCATGAAGAACTGATTCATCATGAAATAATTAATTATTTGTTCACCAGGATTCATAATTTTTTTTTATTATCATTTTTTTAAATATTATTTATTCAACAATAGCAATAATAATAATAAACTATCAACAGTTCGGAGATATCCATTTGCCATGACACGATCCAGGGAACCCTCTTTTTTATGTAGGATAGCCGCTGCTCCATCCTCGACGCCGAGACTCCTCACTCTTCTCCTTGTCCCTCGCAGTCGGAGTGACACTGCTCTTATTGTTGAATATTGTATTTTCACTCTTACCCATTCGAGAACCTGGGAGAAGGGCCTTGTCCACTTATCAGACAATTTCTCTGCCATCCTCTTCAGGAATACATCAAATTCTCTATGGAGAACTCCCTCGCCTCGCAAGACGTGACTAGGGGTGAAAATGCGCCCCTCAAGTCTTCAGCGGCCCTGTCATATTTCAAATGCTTTTCACGGGCTGCTCGTTCAGCAATATTCCCCCAGGACTGAGAAATGTAAGAAGCGGCGTCAGCATTTATGAATCTTACGTCGAAAAACGCTTGCCTCTCGCGATCCCAGACCCCAGGTATTTGGATATCGGCAACAAGTCGTGGTGTTCCATCTACTGATTCTTGAATCACAGGTTCTGTTGCCACGCCAGACCATGCCAAGCTTGCCACTTTCGCACATTCATCTCTCAGCTGGTCATGTCCATGTTTAACTAATCCCCCTTTCTTGCAGTTGAGCATGTGGTTCAGGTCACATCCATCACAAGGACGTGGGAGATTTTCTGGCTCATGTCCATACCTGAGTGATTTGAATTCATTTGGTATGACATTTTTTTTTTTTTTTTAAAGAGTTTTTTTCACCAGAGTTAGATTTTTTTTATATTCATAATAGTCCAGGAGCCAATGCCGAAAATAGGTACCTAGTCATTTCTGAAGAAGGTTCAAGATGAGAATTTGAAAATTTAGTCTGTTATGAGTGAGAAAATCATTGTCTGCCATCTCGAAATTTGTGGAATACAATAGAGTGGCCGCATAATTATGGCTTAATTCGCCATTTTAAAGTTTTCCTCTGATAATTTCTTGACCATTCATCCTTCAGAAATTTTTATGTGTAGCCAAGTTGTAGAGCATAAACATATTGGTTAGTAATACTTGCATTACAGGGACGTCCCTATGAATGGATTGTTTATAATTTTGGTAATTAAAATAAGATAAGAAAACAAAAGTATCATGATTTCTAGGGATCCCCCCTCCCCCTCACACCATTTCACCCCTTCACCAACGGTAAATTTGAAATTTCCGAGGTTGCATAGCTGGACTAAAATTTGGATCATGCAAATAATAAAAAAGTCTCATGAATATAATAAAAATATTACGATTTATCAATTTCCCCCTCCATTACCCCCCTTCCATCATGAAATGTGAAACTCCTGTTACATTTTTCATAACTAGGCCAAATTCAAAGTTGAACAAAAAAGAATCACGAAAATCGGACGAGAATAGTGGAAAAAAAACCATGCTTCATCAATATTGCTCCCACCATTCACCCCCTCTCATGATGAAATTTGAAAATCCTGACAAACTTTCAAAATCTACATCGAATTCGTAATGGAACAAAATAAGGATCACGGCAATCGGTAGAGATTTTTAGCTTGACAAAATCGGTAATTATCGCCTCCCACCTCGACAGCGAATCTGAAAATTTCTAGGTTTGTTGCACAACTATGGTTTTTTCACGGATTCGGTCTGAAACGGATTTGTATGTGGTTATTTTTTCTCATGCTTGGGTTGTCCCCAACCTCTTGGATCAATCCCAATGGGCGTCCCTCTTATTTTATCGAAGCCTTGCCTATAAGACATAGCTTCAGAGGGACGTCCTAAAAATACAAAGCGATCCAATCAAAAACAATGTATTATCTCCTAAAATTAGCGAATCACAAACAATTGAATACCGGGCTAGTTATGGTCCATCCTCTCCTCCCCCCGCCAAGACTTTTACCCTTCAAAGATGGCTTAGTTTGCCCATCTTAAAGTTTTTCTCTAATAATTCTTAAACCATTCATCCTACAGAAATTTTTATACGTAGTAAAGTTGTAGAGCATAAAAATACAAAGCGATCCGATCCAAAAACTATGAATTATCTCCCAAAATAACCGAATTGCAAACAATTGAAAATCGGGCTGATTTTGGGTCAGTCCTCTCCTCCCCTCGTCTAGACTTTTGCCTTCAAAATCACCTAGCGGCCTTAAATTTGGTCTGATTTAGATGTGCCAAACTTCATTCGACTCAGGGTTAAATACTCTCCAAAGTTCATAACGAGCAAGTTTTAGCTCAGCCCTTTCCCCATTGACTATAACTTAGAATATAACTTGGATAACGTTTATCATACGCTGTAAGGTTCCGAGATGAGTCACAAATTAGTGCTGAAAAATGTGATTAATGTTCATTGAAATGTGTATAAAGAAAAAAAAAAAAAAACTCGGCGCTCCGCGCCTCGCCAGGGGGCAAGCCCCCTGGACCCCCGGTTACCTCTATTTACATACTTCGGACGAAATTATTGAAACACAGAATGTGTTTGCGTTGTCGCGCAACCAAGTGACAACCAAACAAGCGTCATTGTTTACTATTCATTTATAACATCAATTTATATAGTTATAGTATGAAACTACGAAAATTGCGTTGTCGCGCAACCAAGTGACAACCAAACAAGCGTCATTGTTTACTATTCATTTATAACATCAATTTATATAGTTATAGTATGAAACTACGAAAAAAAAAAAAACGAATATAAAATCGTGATAAATCAAGAGCTTTCCAACGAATGGTGAACGATTTCTGTGTGATTAAAATGGCGGAAATTCCATTTCCCTACCAACGGCTCGGTTGTACGTGAAAATCATCCGTCACACATTTCGTTCCCATCCCGCGTTCCATTTTCGGCTAGTTAGTCCATGGCTAAAACACATTCTGTGTTTAAAAAAAAAAAAAAAAAAAAAAAAAAAAAAAAAAAAAAAACTGCTAAAATGTCTTAAAAACCCTAATATTGGTTGGTAAAGCGAAACATCTTTTTGAAAAAGTTGTTTAGTCATGCAATTGATGGCAAGCTATGTGCCACACCCAACATGGCAATTTTTTTAAATACTCTCTACATAATATAGTCTGAAACTAGACTCATGGCAAGGAAAATAAACCCGAACAAAAAAGTTACAGACCTCCAAAAATTGGTTTTTCACATATTTTAGAAATCAAAATCGTTGTTGATTTTCCGGGTACTCCGAGGTATTTAAAAATCTTATAGGTAGTAAAATACCTTTTACTTAACTTCATAAATACGTGGAAATGCATCAAAAATATTCCCAGCTGTTTAGTGAGAGACGAGAGATGTAATAACAATGAAGGTCCCAATCTGCAGTGAGTACCTACTCAAGGAGCTGCATTTCGCCTTGGAATGAGCCGCATGTTTGAATCCGTGTTACTGCGTCGAATGTGATGGTTGATACTTGTTTAATCCAGTCAACCATCTACGAAAACAAGGTAATGTTCTTGGTTTGATCCGTTGATATAGAATTTGGGTCGGACAATATCCACCTAGATTGGCCGTTTTTCCCACTGTGCGGCTTCTCGTATGAGGCGACGCACCTACTTATCATTGCTTAGCTATACCTTCATCATGAGAACCCCCCGCCTTCCTCGTACCTTCATCATCGGAGTCATAGGAATCCGCTTATAACAAGTAGCCGGTCTTGGCAATGAATTACCCACTCATTTAGTCGGAGGCGCGGTGGGAATAGTCAATAGGAAAAACCTGTTGGACACACCCACGAGGGGGCCCACAGCTGAGAGGGGTGTAGGGGGGGGGGGGGGGGGGGGGGGGTGCCTCCGAGACAACGTCGGCACGAGGCGAGGGCTCGACTGTCGGCGTGTGTGAGCGTCACGCAATGGTCGTAGAGCGAATTTATATTTATATATATATGTATATGCACTTGATTGTGGACACTGTGCTACTGCACTATATACTAATTAAAGTTGAAGAAATTTTACAGAAATAAAGAGGAAAAGGTTTTTGATATTTCGAATTAGTCTTTGCCAAAATTAGAAGAAGAAAGAGTGTTTTTTTAATATTCCCTGGAACCAAGCTTGTATCCAACGTTTCATTGTTGTTACGTTGGAGTTACTCAATCATTGAGGTTGAGTCCAGGAGGCCGATTTGAACCCAGTACCCACCTATGGGCTCGTTCGGACTGTTGAAGTAGCCGGTCGTTCGTTTTTTCAGGCATCTTCTTCAACACCTTAACACCGACATACGTCGAAGGTGACTGCTTGACCGTGCGTTCTTGCATGCAGCTTTATCGGTTGTTGCTGGGACTGACTCATCCTGGGACTGGTTATTCATCCTTAGATTCAGTTGGGATGCCTTCCCCACATAGAAGCTTCTTGACTGATCATCCTCACACTTCTTACAAATCAGCTGGTACACGCACATCGGTGACTGGCACTCTGCTGATCCTTGGCACATGTACGTGTCGGTGTTATTTGGGGAGGTGAAATCCGAGTCCTCAATGACCAAATCACAGAGTTCGCATCTCGGTCTTTGGCATGGGTGGAGACCTCGTTGTTGCAGATTCTCACGCTGGACAGCTGGATGCCGATGCGACAGTATTTCACCAAGGTTCTTCCCCTGTCATTCCCTGGGCGTCTCCGTCTCAGAGGATTGAGATTAACACCTCCTAAATGGTCATTTTTCTTATGAGCTAGCTTTCGGTAGTTGCTTCCAATTTCATGTGATAATCGAGTGCAGTTAGATCCATAACGATTGTGTAGTTGTTGGGATAATTGTACTTCTTGAGAAGCTGTTGGGAGGGTGGAGGACATCTTCTCAATGATGAGATTTAATCTCAAATTTAGTGTCAATCTTAATCCTCAGAGACGAATATCTACGAGTTTGTGCAATCATTGGACATAATCACCGCTTTCAAGTCCTGAAGAAGTTCTACAAATAGAACGAAACGTTGGCATGAAATGCTGAGTATCTTTTCCCCATCAAGACCGACTCTAAATAGCCCTACACCAAATGCCATCTTTACATTGTGGTCAAGAACTAAGTCATATTATATATGTATATGTGTATGTGTGTGTGTATATAATGATAAAAAATGTATATATAGCCCAAATGGTCATGCTGCATGACTGTTTTCGCACTTGGAAATCATATCTTTACCAGTCAGATGCAGTGCAGTTAGACAGGTTTGAAAGCAAGGGCGAGGGGCGACTTTTTCCTGCACTCACCGCAAAAATATTCCCATACCAATGATTAGACTTACATAAAATTGTATAGAAATTCATAGGTTAACGGCAGAAAAAGATAGAAATAGCGAAGAATATAGGTGGGTCATATCAAAATATATATCGTCATATCTGCGAGCTCCAAACGGCTTATTCTGCAGATCGATGATAATGTCATCAGGTGCTGGAACAGGCATCGTGAGTTTGAGCGGCACTCGTTGTACACTTCCGCATTTCCAATCACTGCACCGATTCTTTATTTGGACAGTACAAAGTATAAGGAGACCAAAAAAAAAAAAAAAAAATTTATATATATATATATATATATATATATATATATATATATATATATATATATATATATATATATATATAGTTGGAAAGAGCGGTAAATTTCCTATCTCCTTAAGGCATTTAAAGTCTTTTTACAGTTGGTTACGGAAGCGAAAAAGTGAACTAAACACGAGAATTTCTCACTTTTTGAAACTTAGTATGTTTGTATGTATAAAAACCTGGTTTTTTTTTCTATGAAATTGAGGGTTTTCGTGAAAAATGACCCTCTCAAAAAATACAAGTTTGGGGTCGGTTTCGTATTTTTCTCGACGAATCGAGTGGTAACACTCGCAGATGTCTCCAACTTCGGTACAACCGTGTTTACACAAACAAACCAGTTTTTAGTTCACTTGTTATGCTCAAATTTTTTTTTTTTTTTTAAGGGCAAAACTTGTGAGTTAAAGTGTAAAACTTGGTTGTAACGGAGTTGGAGAGATCTGCGAGTGTTAACATTCGATTCAGTGTGAAGAACTACGTAGAAACCGACCCCAAACTTGTATTTTCTTAGACGCTCATTTTTCACGAAAACCCTCGATTTCATAGGAAAAACCACGTTTTTAAACATGTAAACATACTTTTCTCCCCCAATTAACAAAGTAAAATAAAAATCGATTATACCGTTGGAAAGCATTCGGGGCAAGTTTTTCCTGCAGTGTGTACGGTTTGTTCTATTTGTTAAAAATACTTAACGCACCTTAAAAAACAGTAATTTTCAAAAAGTGGGAAATTCTTGTGTTCAGTTCATTTTTTCGCTTACGTGTCCTGTAGTAAAAGACTTCAAATACCATAGGGAGATAGAAAATTTACCGTTCTTTCCAACGATGTATCTATTTTTAAGATTACGTTGTAAATTAGGGGAGATATGACAATTTTAGTGATGTAAGATCGAAAACACGAAAAAAATCTTAAATCGTGAATAACTCGGAAACAAAGCCTGTAAAAAAAAGTCTAAGGATACTGTTTTCGGAAATGAGCACTAGAATCGACTCTACTCGTTTGTGCCACCTTAAGTGTGTTTCCCCTATGTATTAATGTCTTTCTTTGATTAGAAGTAGGTATGCCTGTCTGTGCATTGATTAGAATCATAAAACGTTGCGTTTATTTTCCGTTTCATGCTATTTGTAGAAGATTGGTACCATTTTCTCAATTTTTCTCTGTCTGTCTGTCTGTCCGTCCGTATGTTTGTCCGCTTTTCACGATTACAGGGGTCATTGGACAAAATCAGGAGAATCGGAGATGGTCGTGGAACGTCCGGGTTTTTGACATGGATATGTCTTTGGGCTGGGGGTCATTCTAAAATTTGCGTAACGACACCAAAATTTGTGACGACCCGGCACTTTAGATTATTATTAACTCGAAAAGTGAAGGCTAGGTAGAATTTCTATTCATTTTTCACGTAAAACCAATGAGTTACTAGGGAAGAGTAACTCCCATAGTTTTCACAGTAGGGAAATTGTTCGCCACTTTTTGGAACGCTCTCATTTTATCACATCTCATGACCTCTAAGCCATTGTAGTGTCAAGGAATGCTGATTTATTACTCTAAGTTATAAACTAATATTGTTTTGTTACCATAATGGAATAATCTTGTGAAAAGAAGGCACTACATGGTTGGTGTACAATTGAGTAGTAGGTAACCTACTGGTAAGCAGTAGGTACTAGACATATCCATGATCTTTTGTTTTTCCCATCAAGGGAGAAATTAAAATGCTTGAAAATTTATCTTTGTCTTTAACATAAATTTAATTACAAAACCATTGTACAGGATACACGGAATTGAAGTTGACGAATCTTTCTTTGACTCATTGAGTGAAACACCACTGCTCAAAGTTGGAGATCATGATGTAGATCCTAATGAGCCGATTTAGAAAAACAAATTCATTCAACGTTTAAAAAAATTAGATACCAAATGTCCCTTCTTATATACTAGCCGCTCCAGCTCGCTACGCTCGCTTCCACGTCCAGCCGGGGGCAAGCCCCCCGGACCCCCCATTAAATTGCTCGCTTCGCTCGCAAAGTGTGGCATATAGGGAATGTTGCTCGCTTCGCTCGCAATGTGTGGTATGTAGGGAATGTTGCTCGCTTCGCTCGCAAAGTGTGGCTGTATACATGCGATGTATTACAATTGAAACATGTAGGGGATGTTGCTCGCTTCGCTGGCAAACGGTAGATCTCTAAGGGTAGGTTTAACTTCTGTAGGGGATGCTGCTCGCTTCGCTCGCTTGAGGAAGTTATAGGTACTGCCCACCCAACTTGGCAGACGTTTTTTTCTGTTGGAAATTCTTACAAACAAATTAAATCTTATAAAACTACGTGGAACCACAAAAAAGTTTATTCGGGGATGTTGCTCGCTTCGCTCGCAAGGTATTGCTGTATATTTGTAGGAAGTGAGGAAGTTATACTGCCCACCCAACTTGGCAGACGTTTTTTTCAGTTGGGAATTCTTACAAACAAATTAAATCTTATAAAACTACGTGGAACCATGAAAAGTTTATTAGGGAATGTTGCTCGCTTCGCTCGCAAGGTATTGCTGCATATGTGTAGCGAAAAACCCGTATTTATTCCGTTGAAATGAGTCATCGAGTCCCTCCACGACTTAAGTGCGTAGGCCTGCTGGCAACATTGTGAAACGGGCCGGGCCGGCTCGATTAAAAATGTCATATTAAACGCTTCGCCTAGCTTCCGCTCTCAATTTGACCGACTTAAGGTCACTTTTTTCGATATCCGATTTCGGATTCAGATTCGGCGGACCCAAAGCTGTATTTCGCCCGCGAAAACCGTTCCGAAAAACGTACCTTTACGGGGTATATTTTAATGGGAAAAAACCTAGTTTTTCGTCGGACTTTTCGAGAAAACTCGGTCCGTACTCTCGCATTTTTTTGACGCATTTCCCGATACTTTTTTGGCGATCCGATCGCGCCGTCGTCTTCCTCGTAGGAAAACCTACGAAACCGGTATTTTTCCGGAATTTTCGACGGCTGTTTAGAGGGGTAGGGGAAGCGGGGAAGTGGAAAAAGCGCACATTAACGCGAACTTCAACCCCCCTCCCGCCCTACGGCCCATGGTTCGGGTGGGATTAGAAAATTTTAAATTCGCTCGTTCCCCCTTTCGGAAAATCCCAAGAAGATCCCCCCACTCGTAGACTCCCCCCTCTCAGCCGTTTGGCCGTGCATAGACACGACAGACAGACAAACAAACGGAGTTTCATTCTTATAAATAGTATATATATATCTTACCAAAAAAATAAGATGACAGAAATATACCTAATGTATAATTTGTGTGTTAGATCGTTCCATTTTGTTCCGGGTTTTGCCGACACTTTCGTGCTTCTGTTGGGGGTTGAGGAAGTCGGAATCCGGACCTGACAGACGGATGCGAGGGATCGCGTGGGTTCGGTCCGGGATCGCCCAGCTCGAGCTGAGGCAGGTCCGGCACGCGGCACCAGCAGGTTGGCTATCCGCTTCCGATCCCGCCTTGTGAGTCGCCGCAGCCCTGATCTGCTCCAAGGCCGCCCTTCCCTTCCCTCCTGTCCTGCTCCAGCCAGCACACACCCTCGCTGTTACGTCTCGGAACATTCACATTATTTTAAGTCCGCCACCTGCCAGGGTTACCAGGGGCCTATTTCATAAAACAACAAGTTACAAGTGTACAAATGAACAACGTCATGCGGGATTTCGAAATGAAGTTTTGACAATCATAATATAAAAACGGTACTAAGTATACGATAGGATGTTTATCTTACATAACCTGAAAGAGGAGGTAAACGGGTAAAAAGATGCCGCTCTGCAAAATACCAGTTATTTCGTCGCTAACTTTTAAGCGTTTGCCGGTGACTGTTGTCCTCCGCGTCTCATGACCAAGATGTTGATTTCTAGAGAAATTTAGTTCCAAATATTGCTATTGCCTAGGCAAAAATAATTTCAAGGAATTATAGATTTATTATGTTGTTTATTTATTAATTTAAGCCGCACCTCAACCAGAAGGGTTATTAGCGGCAGTGATAAAGGAAACAAAACAGACAGTGCAAGGGGCCTATTTCATTAAACAACAAGTTACAAGTGTACAACATGTTAACAAGTGCTTGTAATGCACGGTAAACTAGAACAATAATTGTTTCACCAAAACAAAGAGCACAATGTTGAAAAGTTCACCTGTAGAAGCTAAGTTTACAAGTGTAGCAGACAAGAAATATTGCGCGTGGGGGCTAACAAAGTGAACAACGTCAAGCGGGATTCCGAAATGAAGTTTTGTCAGAGAATCATAATATAAAAACGGTACTAAGTATACGATAGGATATTTACCTTACATAACTAGGTGTAATGATTGGAAGACAGACAAATTATAAACTGAAAAGTGGAGAAAGTGTGTATTTGATTTCAACTTATTCTGATGGCTGGCATAATTGGATTTTTCTCCTTCATTCAGCGGAAATGATTAATCAGTTCATCAAGTCTTAATGCTGGGGTTAGGAATGTCATCTATAACATCGATATGATCTTCACACTTTGTTCTTCAATGATGGGGAGATCCTCAATAAAAGATCAGGAATAATTGCACAGGGTCACACAGCATGTAAATCTTTGAAGGGTCTCGGAAGACACCCTAAATCTCTCGTTCGACTCAAAAACACCCACGAAATGAGCGTGTATGCGTAGCCGAAAAAATCTTTGGCGTGTACTAAGCTGACTGCTCTTTTCTTGTCTGTATTCTTCAGCAGAAGATGATTCCCACATATTAAACTCCGAAAAATTGTCACCTCACAAAGCTGGAAAATAACAAGTTTACAGGTGAATGGACTTAGGTTAAAAATCGGCTATTTTTCAAAACTTTAAAACAGTGACTTGTACAAAATGATGGGGAAACACTTGTAACTTGTCCAAATTCGTCTGTACACTTGTTGATTTTCACTGTGCATTACAAGTCTACAGTTGTACCTTTATGAAATGGTTGCACACTCATTGTTTACAACTTCTACATAAAATCGGCTCTTAACTTGTCGCTTGTTGCTTTATGAAATAGACCCCAGGAGGTATGGGAAAAAATACCGGACTATTCGGGAAGGCAGATTGAAAAATTCATTGAAAAAATGATGCAGTGATATATTCCAATCATGCATCTTAATAATTCTTCATATGCATTTAATATTATGTTCCACTAAATAATATTTTTCTTCTATTTATGTTATTTTTGTTTAAATTTTATGCGATATTTTAGTAAGATACATTCTCGTGCTCTGATAATTTCAACCAGCAAGTACCTACTAAAACCTTGTATATGAAGAACCCACCAGTTCTTCATGTACACACGGGAAAAACCTTGAAGTTTCTACCTGAAAAATTAGGATATAAAGGATTTCGCAAGCAAAGCACTTCAGCAAAAAAAAAAAAAAAAAAAAAAAAAAAAAAAAAAATAAATAAAAAAAAAAAAAAAAAAAAATAAACTTATAAAATGTCGATAGGAAATTACTCAAAACTCTGTAATTGTGCCAATTCGACATTTCATCCCGTTTGATTAATTGGGAATCGATTACTTAATACCTTATTACCGTTTCTATCATCATTTGGAAGGAAATAAGAAAGACCGAAAAACGTTGATAGTCTCTCCTGACAAACTCGCTGTCGGATGAGTTATTTTATTACGTAACTACGGCAGGTCACTATTCTTTCCCGATCGCGAATTCGTGATGTATTTTTCTTGTCCAGATATCATTGGACAGAAGTAACAGTACAAATTCGAGACATGACCTAAACTACAATATAAGAAGGGGGTAACTAGGGGAAAGGAAGAAAGTACGACTCACTTGGGCAGATTCAGGCGTATTGGACAAGGTCAGTTACCTGTAAACGTGGTAGTAGGGCCTGGCGTTCATTCTTTTCATCGGGGGACAGTACCTACCCACTTATTCATTCCTATTACAAGTAGTACACGTACAGTAGTACAATAATAGTACCTATACGTATCCATATTGTCAGAAGATTGAAGATTAACCGATCTTATACAAATTGCTGTCCATAATTTGGAAACCAGAAATGGAGCAGATTTCATCGTATTCCTTAATAGATTAAAAAGAATTTGAGGTTGAAATTGTTGCTTGTTTTTTTCCCCCCAAAATCTCGATTTTGTGATATGTTTATTCATAGGTTGGTACCTAATTAAACAATCCACAAAAACGAAATTTCAAAAAACTGCTGAAAAAATCACTAAAATAGCAAAAAACGGCTAAAAATGGTATAATTATATATGTTTTTAGCATAATATTGCTTTACTAAAGTATATTAACTATAAAATATAACATTAATAAATGCATGTACAAAATTATGCTGGAACTATGGTTAAACTTCAATAAAATGTGCTGAAAAATCGATAAAAACTGCAAAAAAGTTTGAAATCCAAATTTTTGTTTGTTTAATCGCAGTATTTAAAACGAGTTTTTTGCCATAAAATTGGTTGTTAACAATTTCTTCTCCCTCAAAGTCCTTAATTTTCAAAACAATGTAACATAATGTAGTACCAACATTTACGAAAATTCGCTCATACGACCATGCTGCATGACTGGAACTTTTTCACATACGATTGACTTGCACGGCCGGACACACTGACTACATTTGAATGCAAAAATTGAAAAAAGAAAAAAAAAAGAAGTTATTACGAGGTTATTAGTTATTAAGAGGAAAAAAGTGCAGAAAATACTTTGAAGGCCGACTGCATCTCTTCGTCGACTTCCGTCGGGCTGTTGGAAAATTAAAGCGAAACACTAATGTCAGATTGTAAATGAAAACTCGTCATTTAATGTTATACTCAACCTGCTTCCCTATTTTACTCCAATGGTTTTCACGATTTCGATACACATGAGTAGTTCAAGTCTGGCTGTGTTCCGAAACTCGTGACACAGACATAATTACAGTATTTGCATCATAAATTGATGATACTGTCATTTTAAGGGCCTAAATAATTCAGAATGACTCCAAAACTGTATTAGTATAGCAGCCTCAGATCATATCCCATCCCAACCCTAATTATCTCTCCAGGCTCCAGCATTGCCTTGACTGTATCTTGGACTGGTGTTCGTTCAGCCATCTCGAGTTAAATCCTGCCAAATGCACCGTGGCAACTTACGTACACAACATCCTACAATTTCCTCATAATTTATAAATGGTATAGATTTGAAGCGTTTGGAGTGCACTCGTGACCTTGGCGTGCTTCTAGACTCTAAGCTTTCCTACAATGACCATGTGAATGCTTTAGCATCAAGAGCTGTGAAGTCAATAGGTGCGCGCGTGACGCCTTACGCTATATAAATCTCTAGTTCATCCTATTATGGAGTATGCGAGTCCCATATGGTCTCCGTTTTATGAGGTATACAAAGATCGTTTGGAGCGTGTACAGCACAAGTTTTTCAGGTTCTTCTGCTACAAGCTGAGTCCCAACTGGCCAAGATCAATTTGCCACTCTAGCTGCAAGGTACAATCTACCTGAGTTGAGGGACCGGCGCGGCGTGTCATGGCGGATGACCTATTTTTCCATAAACTTCTTAATGGAGGGATTCAGTGCCCATCCCTTCTCTCAAGGGTGAATATCCACGGCTCTAACTACACCACCCGTTCCAACTCATTGTTTTATGTTCCATTTACTGCCTACGATTACCAACATGTATCGGATACCTCGAGAAACTAATGTCCTCCTCCAGACTGTGGATTTTGACTTTTTCTTCTATGGTCTTCCGCATCTCAAGAGAAGCCTAGACTCTTACCTCGATTCGCAGTGACGTGTGTTATGTGTCAGTGTCAGTAGCTTTGTGAATTACTCATGAATTGCATTTGATGCATGCAAATGATGCATTTATTTCTATTTTTCCATTCTGTTATATTCTCATTTCATTCCAAATTTGAAGTTATTATTTTTTTCCTTATGTAATATGTACTTTACTTCCAATGTGAGTAGTGTAAACCTGTACACTTAGGTACATTCGAACGCTCATTAAAATTGACGTCATCATCCTGGAGCTGTTTTTTTTTTTTGCATAAAAATGCACGAAAATAAATGAGATATGATTGATTTTAAGCTCCAAATCGGCCAATCCTGAAGCTTTTTCACCTAGAAACGCACACACACCGTAAACTTACGTGATACCTGCATTTTAGTTAGTAAAAAAGGAACAAAAAAAAAAAAAAAAAACCATGGTCGGAATCTGAAAAATGCATTAATTTAGCGCGCACTGGTGGTGTGGCCGCCAGCAAACAGGCGTATAAAAATTCTCGGTACGATGGTCTTTTGGGCAATTTGTGTGCGTTTCGTGCTTATGGGGGGCATCCCCATTATAAACTATGATACATTGTAAACTTACCGTACACGTCGACTCGGTCAACCATAATCTACCATCAACCAACTCTCAGTTACTTTCATGCGTTGTTATGCGAAAAAACAGCTCCAGGATGATGGCGTCAATTTTAATGAGCGTTCGAATGTAAGTGTACAGGAATACACTACTATGAAATTTTTATACGCCTGTTTGCTGGCGGCCACATCACCAGTACGCGATAAATTAATGCATTTTTCAGATCCCGACCATGGTTTTTTTTGTTCCTTTTTTACTAACTAAAATCAGGTATCACGTAAGTTTACTGTTTTACGTTTCCAAGTGAAAAAGCTTCAAGGCACCGTATACGTCGACTCAGTATTTCGCTGCCGCAGGTTTGGAGCTTAAAATCAACCATATCTCAATTATTTTCGTGCATTTTTATGCGGAAAAATAGCTCCAGGATGATTACGTCCATTTTAATGAGCGTTCGAATGTAAGTGCACAGGTTTACACTACTTAATGATTGGCGAAAGCCGTGCATATGAATAAATAAATGATATCCCGACTCTTCTAAGTGACCAAAATGGCCTCTAAATCGCTTGTATGAGGAAGCTGAACTAACACCACTTAAGCCTGAAGTAGTCAGCGTTCGTGCACTGGAGCGAAGCCAAATTGTTTCAGTAGCGACCACGCAATTCACAAGACGAGCAGCTGGGCTGTCCCATCACACTCGTCTCTACGCCAGTCACGGTCACCTGCCTTCCCGCTCTCCTTTAGCCAATTACAAATAAAACCAATCAAGATAATTAGCCGATCATGAGCCAACCATATCGTTTGACATTTTTATCCGAACTTCCTGGCAAATCACGTCCGCGTTGTAATGCCTCCATCATCTGATTCGACATTCTTTTTTTAGTCAAAGAATGAAGACACGATGGGACCAGGAAGCTACATTGAGGGAAAACGGAGGAATTTCTTAATTGAAAACCTGACAGCTGGGTAATAAATGGTTGCTCTGGCCAGATGTTGGAAATGTATGTATTCACTTATTCATTTATTTAGAATAATACGGGCAACTGCCCAATACATACAATATAAAAATTAATATTTTGCCTGCCGGCCTTATAAACCAAGCTTACTCACAAGTTTACAAATAAAATAAACATCATAAATTTACAAATAAACAGAATTTACATTTCCAACAAAATCTACAGAGGAGTTATAAAAATTAACGTGATTGTGATGGGGCTGATTATACAAAGATTCTTTTGACAGTTTTTTTAAAGTATGTGGGAATATGTGGGATGTCATAGAAAAAATCCAAATGTTGGGAGATATCAAGAAGGTGGTTCGCTTAGCGTGGTAATCTGTTCAGAGGCTGGTGGTAGATATAGTTGGTAGGGGCAAACGGAACACCGAATAAGGGAGAATGACGAGAGTTATACGTGGGTATGTTAGGTAAACGAGATTCGAGTTAGAAGTGTGGGACAATCTGTACGATTATTTAGGAGCTTGTAGAGGAATATCACATCTGCCATGTTTCTCCGTTCTTCCAAATATTACTTCCGAGACTGCAAGGCAGCGGAAGCTTTGTTTTCACTTTCGAAATGAAAAAAATTTGTTTGCTCCAAAATCAAAATTTCCACTCGCATTTTGCGTTTCAGAGCCTCCTGAAAAAATTCGGTTCCGAGTCTGTCTGTCTGTCTTTCCACATTTCCTTGTAACAGCCATAACTTCCACAATTTTGATCCGATTTTATTCAAATTTTCAGGGATCGTGCGGGTTAAGCTCTAGATGGTCCCCTATCAACTTCATCATGGTCGAATCAACGGTAGCTTCTGCGCAGGTGCTAACGTGAATTCCTTGTGACGGTCATAACTCGGTCAATGTTGAACGGATTTCGGTCAGATTTTCAGGGATGATGTGGGTAAGGTCCCTTGAGGTCCCATAAGACAATCATCATAATTGCATCAGCGGTACGCTCTGCGCATGCGTGAACGATATATTCTTGTTACGGTCCTTGCAACAGCCGTAATTTCCACAATTTTGATGCGATTTTCTTCAAATTTTTAGGGATCGTGCGGGTATAGCTCTACATGGTCCATCATGCTCAAAGTTGCCAAAAAATATCCCCAAGGATTTAGATCAAAATATTAATGAAATCCTGTAAATCAATTAAAAACTCCTTCAGTTTTGATCCGATTTTAACGAAATTTTCAGGGGACATGTGGACTACATCCTGGATGGTCCCATATTAAAATCAAAATTTTCCTTATTAATTTCATTTATTATATGTACCATTCAGCTTCCAATTTCCCACCTAATCAATTCCCTGAAGCCAGAACCGGTCGTTTCTAGTTTTCTGGAACTTAATGGTGACGTGCTGTGAAGGTAACGAGGAGGCTCATGTGCCATTTCCTAGGCAGTGTATTTTACATGGCAAGCTCCCATCATAGGCCTCGAGTGGTATTCCTCAACATTCCCCACTTTGAAACCTGCATATACCTTAAGAAATGTTTTCGAACACGTTCCAAGTTGTTTCAATAGACTGCATAGCAGGGGGACCATAATATGGTGGAGTATTCCATGATGGGCCAGATTATTGATCTCTATAGTAGAGAAATGTATCGATATTTGTGAATTCCCTTGTTGTTCGTTTTAGAAATCCGTCGGCTCTCATTGCACTACGAGTGACAGAATCAATATGACCATCAAATGAGAGCCGTTGGTCAAACAGGACATCTCCAGGTCTCACATTTCGGCCTTTCTGAGAATCCGAGTTCCATTTATGCAATAGTTGAAAATGAACTGATTTCGGGATTGAGAAAAATGAATTACATGGCAGTTAAGCTGTTCTCCCTACACCATGTGGACAAAGCGTCTAGATTGTTTTGGAAATGAGGTAAACATCCCCAAAGAACTCACATTAACCACTACCTACTCCGAAATGTTGAAGCTATCGTGAGAAAACTCAACCAGGATACCAACAATAATCTATTATTATTTTGTTTCTTTTAGCGAATTTTTGTAGATAATGAAGCTATTGCAATGGCTCAACAAATTTTAAAATAAAAATTTTGCGAAAATTTTCTTCATTGAAATCCGTTTTGAGGCATTTTGAAACAAATCCTAGAGTTTAAAGCTTTTTCATATATATATATTTCGGGAATATATAATTTGACTATCATTATAATTTCAGTTTTCATGTTATTCTCGAATTGGTTATACAAAACGTTGCCCATGTCGCGTACATCCCATATCAATTGAAGAGAATCAACAATTACAACTACCTACCAATCAAGACACTCTTGGATGAATTCTGCAGTCATTATTATAATCAATTGGATGGTCCGATGCTCTTTTATTTTTGGGAGGTCTGGCATGCTCGGGAATAATTTGTCTTGTCATTCTTAATTTAAAAATTCTCTTACGTTCTGTATATTAATAAATCAGTTCGTAAAAGTGATTAACAAATTAACTGTTTTTATTTAGAAATAATCTCACTTCTAAATCAGAAGTGGGATTAATATTCACGCCCTAGGTACCTGACATTATTGTGAAAAAATCAAGTGAATAACAGACAGTGATTAAAAATCAAGTGAATAATAGATAGTGACTAAAAATAGTACCAGTGTCAAGTGAATAAGAATATTGTGCCAGTGTCCAGTGAATAAGCTAAAGGGATTAAATATATTTAATTGTTTAGTGAATCGCTTTTAATCAATTTTTCAACACGGGAAACCTCCTTGGCATCGATATGTCTGATCAAGAGGAACCAGACATTCCAGCAGAAATTATTCTAGATGGTGATGGGTCATCACATGACGAAGTCGGTGAAATGAGGACGGAAGACGATCCTCATCAAGTTCCTCCAGCTTCTACTCAACCTACTCAGAATCTTGTTGGAGATTTACTAAATTTGCTCAATCGACTGCCAGCACAACAACCGAATATCGTTATTCCCCCGATAACGATTACATCCAAACTCGAATTTCCTCCATTCGATCCAGCTGAAAACAATGCCCGTTCATGGATTGAAATGGCTGAAATCGCATTGGAAGAGAAACAGCCAACTCGTTCAGAGTTGCTCATCGCGATCACACATGCAATGAAAGGAGTTGCAAAGTATTGGCTTTCAGATGTGGGCATCAGTTCCCTCACATGGGAAATATTCAAACAAAAATTCCAAACCAAATTTGCTCGTGTCGAGACCCCTGCATCAGTGCTTTATCGGGCCATGACAGCTCATCATAGAGACATTGATGTTGAAAAACTAATGAATTCTCATTTGTCCAAAGTACGAGCAGTATTTCGTGGCCGTACCGCCGACGAGTGTGGTTTGATTTTTATGGCTGCACTCGCGTCTCAACATGACGAAGCTCTCCGAACATGGGCATTCAAAAAGGAAACGTTTACTGAAGTCGGTCTAATGAAAGAAATACGGGCAATAAAGGCCTCAAAGTTTAGGGCCAAACCCCGTGACTACCAACAGCAACACTTTCCAACATTAAAAAGAACGGCTCAAGATCATCACCAGGGAATACCAGCCCAAAAGAAGTTCAAGGGCGACTTCAAGACTACAAGTCGAGTTCCTAACAAGGGATCATTTCCAGCCATTCAACAACCACGACAACAACCATCATGGCAGCATCAGCAACCCTCAAGTTCCAGACACTGCGAGGGATGCTTCAAAGTGGGACACACCTGGTCTCGATGTTGGAATAATCCTGAGAGCGGCGTAAAGAAGCCATTTTCAGCGTCAAGAGAGTCCAACCAGAACAGCGGAAGGGGCAGCACTCCCATAGCCTCCCCTAGAGACAGGCCACAACGCCGTGTGCAGGTCTGTGAGGCCAATCCTCAGGGCGAATTACAACATCAAGGTAAATCATTTAATTTTCTTTTTGATTCAGGAAGTGATATTTCATTGTTGTCTCAAAATTTACTTCATAATTTTAATGGTCAAAAATTCAAATCTCTCATCACCATAACAGGTATTGGAAATCAAGGTATACCTGTTGATGATTCTATTGCTACGATAGTAACTATACAAAATATTGACATTCCTATTGTTTTCTTTATAGTTCCTGAAGGAATAATAAAGAAACAGGTTTTACTTGGAAGGGATATTCTGTCTGCAGGAATATCCGTAAAAGTCATGCCAGATAGATATGAATTTTCAAAAATTGACAAATCTGTGGAAAATAAAGTAATTGATAAATCAAAATTTGTTAGGCAAAAGTTCAAAAAAATATATTCCAAATTATCGATAGATTCAAAACAAAATTTATTCGAGTCGATAAAACAGCCTGCAGATTTACAAAATAAATGTATAGATAAATTCGTTAACAATTCTTCACAAACTTCAGTGGATACATTTTTAGAACAGCCATGGCCTATACCATGTAAATTACCGGTTGTAGATTCTAGAGTTGAATCAATTACAGCCACTGAATCCGACCCTAGACAAATCCAAGGATCAGTTTCAGGCAATCCAGAAAATGAACTATTCAGGCCAGAAGTCGAAGATATTGATACCGATTTACAAAATCCAGAAAATGTTATTAGACTTAAAAATATTTAACTCTAGTTAACAATAGTTAACTGTGCCGAATTTAAAATAACATTAAACTCAGATAAAATAATTTATAGACGACCGTATAGATTACATCCAAGAGATAGGGAAATTGTCAAAAATTATTGTATGGAGCTTTTGGATGCGGGGATAATAGAAGAAAGTACTAGTCCCTTTAGTAGTCCTATTTTACTTGTGCCGAAAAATAATGGAAAATTGAGGATGGTAACGGATTTCAGGGCCCTTAACGAAATAACGATCCCTGAACATTATCCAATACCCCTCATTCAGGATCAAATCGCAAGATTGGCGGGTAAAAATTATTTCATAAGTCTTGATTGTGCAAGTGGTTTTTATGCAATACCTGTTAATAAAGATACTCGTAGAATATTAGCCTTCCAAACTCCAGATGCTCATTATCAATACAAACGTATGCCTTTCGGCGTTAGGAACGCTCCTGTCTGTTATCAACGTGCAATCATGAAAGCATTGCATGGTCTCACTGACGAGTGGTGTTTAGCATATTTAGATGATCTGCTGATTATTGCTGAATCTGAAGAAGAGATTTTAGATAGATTTGAAATAGTTTTGGAAACTTTGACCAAAGCTGGATTTTCTCTGAATCCTGATAAATGCAAATTTGTTAAAACGGAAATAGTTTATTTGGGATATCAAGTTAAAAACGGAGAAATCCGCCCTCACAATGATAAAATAAAAGCATTAGCAGATTTACCACCACCCGTTAATAGGACGGGTTTACGAAGCTTTTTAGGTCTATGTTCATATTTCAGGAATTTTGTGAAAAATTTTTCAATTATTTGTGCTCTATTGTACGATTTGACATCTGAGAAGGTACCATTTATATGGCAACCTCACCATGAGGAAATTCGTCAAAAATTAATTGGAATCTTTACTTCTGAACCATGTTTAACAATTTATGATCCAAATCATCCAGTAGAAATATGGACGGACGCAAGCCAAGTAGGTTACGGCAGTATACTATTTAATATAATTAATGGTGAAAGGAAAGTAATAGGATATTTTAGTAGGAAAACCACCGGAGCTGAGATGAAGTACCATAGTTACGAGTTAGAAACTCTCGCAGCTGTGAAAGCATTCAAACATTGGGAATGTTTTCTATTGTATACTAACTTTACTCTAGTAACAGATTGTAAATCATTTCAATTATCCTACACCAAACAGCACCTTAACCCAAGGGTCCAAAGATGGTAGGCATTCTTACAAGCTTTTGATTTTAACATTCAACACCGTCCTGGAAGCAAAATGATTGTGGTTGATTTCCTCAGCAGATTTCCTGTAGGTTCCGCAGAAGATGTAAACATTTTTGAAGTTGAGGTAGATGATTATCCCCCAACCCATACATCAAAAACGTATAAATTTATTCAAAACCGTGGTTAATTTAGTTGAACTAACTGGTGAGTGGTTGCAAACAGCACAACAACATGATCCAGAAATTAAAATTATAATGGAACGATTAGAAAATGATACCATACCTCCTGATCTAGCCCAAACCTATGAAATCCGAGATGGAATTTTATTCAGGAAATTTCAAATGAACAAAAAAACAAAAAAAGCTCCCATTGTACCCCACAACTATCGTTGGATAGTGACTAAGCTCAGTGCACGAAGCTATATTGCACCAAGGTGTTCAAAAAACTATTGACAAAATTTTAGAAAAATTTTGGTTCGCGAAAATGCATAGGTTCGTGAAAAAATTTATTGAATCCTGTGTAACATGTAAATTAACTAAATCTCCATCAGGGAAACAACAAATTCAATTATACCCGATACCTAAGAGGGACATCCCGTTTGATACGGTCCACATAGACGTAACAGGTAAACTTAGTGGTCAAGGAGGACCAGCGGATTACTACGTGGTAACCATCGACGCATTTACAAAATATATTCATATTCATCACACCCGTTCATTGACAGCAAAAGCTGCGGTGAACGCTCTATCTGAGTTAATTCAATTTTTTGGAGCACCTTCTAGAATAATTTATGATGCAGGAACATCGTTTACCGCTAAAACCTTTGTAGATTATTGTGCCTTTAATAATATTAAAACTCATGTAATAGCTACAGGTGCACCGAGAGGCAATGCACAAGTGGAAAGGTACATGAAAACAATTACTAATATGATCACTGTTGCTCAATATGTTAAAAAACAGTCTATTCGCCAACTAGCGCCTCAAATTCAATTAGTTATGAATTCTACTGTTAATAGAATAACTGGGTTTTCTCCTATAGAACTATTAACTGGTAGAAAACCTCGTTTGCCTAATCTAATTACGACTGATGACATAACAAATACAGATGAACGTTCTGACTTACCACAAATTCGAACTGAGGCCAAGACCAACATTGATCGTAGTGTTCTATATGAAACACAACGTTTCACAGGAAAAGGTGCCAAAATTCAACCCCTAGAACTAGGAGATCTTGTTGTTAGGCAAGTAGAACCAAGATCTTCACAAAAGACGGCTCCAAAATTTAAAGGTCTCTACAAAGTAATTCAAATATTACCTCATGATCGATATATTTTACAAAATTTGAATTCGGGTATTAAAATCAAGTACCCACATGAAAGAATTCGCAAAATAACTGAGGATATAACCCTATTTCCTCAAATGTTCGAAGATACTGAATCAGAATCGGAAGAACAATAACAGTTTTCTAAAACAAACTTTGCTCTTCAACAAAATTGCTAATAAAAGGAAAGAGGTAGAGCACTGCCTGCCTCGAACCGTAAAATGTCAATAAAATATGATAACAGATCCCTCAAAACCAAAGGTGAGAGCACTGCCTGCCTCAAACCTCAAATTCCCACAAATTAGAAATAGTTCACTTAAACAAAGGTGAGAGGTAGAGCACTGCCTGCCTCAAACCTCCAATTCCCTACAAATTAGAAATAGTTCACTCAAACAAAGGTGAGAGGTAGAGCACTGCCTGCCTCAAACCTCAAAATTTTCACAAATCCGAAATAATTCACTCAAACAAAGGTGAGAGGTAGAGCACTGCCTGCCTCAAACCTCAAACTTTTCACAAATCCGAAATAGTTCACTCAAACAAAGGTGAGAGGTAGAGCACTGCCTGCCTCAAACCTCATACTTAAGCGGGTGCATGTGCATCAAAACAGGCCATTGCTAACGGACGAAGTTGGGGTAGTGCCCGATTAGTCCCTCTGTCACGTCGGTCATTTCACATCGGCATCCTTGTTCCTCGAATGGGATTAACACTAAATCCGATTCTTGGAAACTTGCAGTCGAGTGTTTGTTCTGTGTTACAGGTGAGCTTCCCGTGACATTATTAGCATCCGCGGTGTTATAATGTCACAAATTATCCGCATTCCGAGATGAGGGGTAGAGCACTGCCTACCACCTCTCTCCAGCGAAGGGAGATCATATGACATATGCGTTTTCAAGACTTAGGCTCTTGGGCGTCGGTAATCATATGGGAAACCATTAATAAACGGTGGAGCACTGCCTGCCGTAAAAGATTGGTAGAGCCCTGCCTACCACAAAATAAAACAAAGAAGGTGGAGCACTGACTGCCTTTCTTACTGCTAAGCTAAATAATAAAACTTATAGGGTAGAGCACTGCCTACCCGGAAAAAAAAACCCCACCTGAATTTCTTGCACATGTAACACGCAGAAAACGTCCCCAAACTTATCTTACAAAGTTTTGCTTTGCTGGATTTTTATTTTATTTTGTCATGATCATTTTGTCCGTCTTGTGTGAAACTTTGTGTTTTATCTCTACCAATATAAAAAGGTCAGAATAGGCCGAGTATTCATGCCTTTCATATCTTCAAAATTTAACTTTTCTAATCGGATCATGCAGACAATGATTTGCCTGATCATCAAATTTATTCCAGAAAAGTGAATCGTTCAAGTCACCACTCATTATACCTAAACTCAAATAAAATAAATAATTTCACCATAATATTTCTTTTGCTGCATTCAGACAGAATGGTCTGAAGCAACTCGGTGACTTAATCGATACACTGAAAAACTATTTTGAACATATCCTTCAATGTTGTTCATTTCTTTTACAGCACCTCAATCTTCCAGACCGCAATAGGCCGGCGGCTTCGCACCATCAACGTGCCTTTTTTTTCTGAAATTATTTTATTTTATAAAGTTCTGAAATGTTGTCTGTTCTAAACATTCTATTATATGTGAGGTTCTGAATAATTCAAAAGTGATGTACCTGAAAATCAATAACTATAATGTAAAAATGTTAACCTTTGTAAACTAGAACCCGAGCTAGGCTTTTCATACACATAGTACTTCTAATATTACGCACAGCAAGGTTTTATTTTGTTTGGCTGTAGAATGTCGTGAGTTTGCTGGGATCCAACAAGTTCTGCTTCATGGGTGAACGCAAATAGATATGACTTTCTATATCCAATACTTTTTTTTTACTTGCTCAAAATTCATCAGCTTTTTGATATATTTATTAGGGAACCAGACCTCATAGGTAACGCCACGGTAGGAAATTGTTAGGACCCCAACAATGTTTAAACTTTGCAATAAATAATATTATCGTTGGTATAATATTTAAAATCAGCACCCCTGGGGAACTTTTGGGATTTCACGTGGGACCGTGAAACGTCAGTATGGCCGTTTCGGGAATATATAATTTGACTATCATTATAATTTCAGTTTTCAAGTTATTCTCGAATTGTTTATACAAAACGTTGCCCATGTCGCGTACATCCCATATCAATTGAAGAGAATCAACAATTACAACTACCTACCAATCAAGACATTCTTGGATGAATTCTGCAGTCATTATTATAATCAATTGGATGGTCCGATGCTCTTTTATTTTTGAGGCATTTTGAAACAAATCCTTGAGTTAACAGCTTTTATATATATATATATATATATATATATATATATATATATATATATACAATATACAGTACTCGATTTCGAGAAATTTGGGTGCCGGAACTGCCGAAGGGGGGGGGGGGGGTCCGGGGGTTCTTCCCTCGGAAAGATTTCATAAAGTTCTTGAAAATATTGTCGAATCGTACTTGTTTTGTTTGGTGGTTTCGGGAGTTTGATTGCGAGCTAATCTAAGGTAATAATATGGTGTCAGTTTAATATATGTTTGTGCATAGTTAACTCACTGACAAAAACATTTGTGTCAATTTTTTACTAACACCACCGAAGATGGGGAAGCATTTGTGTTTAAACTTTCTTAGTGTGTGTGTGTCTGTGTGTGTGGGTGTGTGTGTGTGGGGGGGGGGGGGGGGTGACGTCAGCTGGACACCTCACAGTGGCCTCGTCCTTCGATTCTGTCTTCATTTCCTCCAATCCTATAAGTTGACGGAACTCCGGCTAGAGTTTCTACAGTTAAGGAGAAAAATATCCAGTCATGCAGCATGATCGTGTGAGCGAGTTTTCTTAAATAATCATATAAAAAATGTTAAATGTTAAAAAATGTTAAATTGTTTTGAAATTTGACCTTTTCGAGTGCAAATGAATTTTTAACTAGTAATTTTATGGGAAAAAAGTTTTAGTCATGCAGCATGACCGTATGAGCAAATTTTCAAAAGTTTCAGAATGGCTCAAAACGGATTTCGATGAAGAAAAATGTTTCGAAAGTTTTGATTTTAAAATTCTTGGAGCCATTGCAATAGCTTTATTTTCTACGAAAATTCACTAAAAAACATAATATTGTGCACTTTCGAGTAAGTTTTATAAGTGTAATCTAACCTGAGAATAAACTGACGGTGTTTCGTTTGCATATTGTGTTTAAAGATGGTTTTGTACATTATTGATAGAGGCTTGTGGGGCTTAGTCGCCAACGATTTGCAAATTAATCGTATTCTAATTGATTCCACACACACTTATTCAATCTTTTCGCTTGATAGAGTGGCCATGTTCATTTAAAGTCCTCTCTTATGTAGAGACCCGGGGCATCAAATGACTAACACGGAATTGTCGCAACAGTACGTAGTGACGTATTCATTATTCATGTACTAACTGATCATATATTACATTTAAAAGTAAATTATGTTTGGATAACAACGCGAGGGGACGGTAGAAGGGGTGGGGAGGGGTAGTTTAGTTTTGAGGTACAGGAATATTGACCAAATTCTATATATGAACCGGAAATTGCTAAAAATGCTGAAGAATTGCCGAGAATCAAGAAATTATGACACATTATCTACGAAAAAATCAAATTCGAGTAGTTCATCACATACTAGAATTTATGAATTGTTGGGAACCTATACGCAAAATGTGCCCAATGTGATTTCAATAAAAATTACTAAAGTTGGCAAGAACATGATCCTGTGTGTTGTTACAGCATAACGTTATTTAGAACTATCCGGTGCGAGACTTTACTACTTTTCAGACATGCATTAGACTTACATGAATGTGTCTGGTGTTTGATGTGTGTAAGTTCATCAAAATGTTTGTTTTTAATAAAAAATTTAGTGCTGCTTCCTTTACATTCCTTTTAGCAAATTTTTAAAGAAAAATTTAGCTTTTTAAGGTGGAGAGACCAGTGTTTTACAAGGACCCAGTGATTGACATCTCACCAAAAAGTTTAAATAATAAGGCATACAAGTGTTTTACTGGCTTGATCCTTTTATATGTTGAGACAAAATACCTTCTCAGTGAAGTATAAAGGCGGTCAAAGGTTTCAGGTGGGTTTTGTGGAATCTAGAGAAGTGTACCCAACAGAACCTCGTGTTGATTTTTCTTTGGTGCTGTTTCTTGTGATTTTGCTTAGGGAGTAAGTGTTCTATTTTGCTTCACTATGCCCTCCACATTTTCAAATTCGATTGTTCCCATGGTTTTTCTCAATGGTTTTTCTCAAACACTTTTTCCACTTTTCAGTTTATAATTTGTCTGTCTTCCAATCATTACAACTTTTCATGTACGATAAACATCCTATCGTGTACTTAACACCATTTTTATATTTTGATTCGCCAACAAAACTTCAATTTTGGCATCCCGCTTGACGTTGTTCATTTCGTTTGTCCCCACACGCCATTTTCTTTTCTGCTACGCTTGTAAACTTTGCTTCTACAAGTGTAACTTTTCTACACTTGTGCTCTTTGTTTTGGTGAAACACTCGGTCTAGTTTACGTACATTACAAGCACCTGTACTTGTTAACTTGTACACTTGAAACTTGTTGTTTAATGAAATAGGCCCCAGGTAACCCTGCTTGGAATCGTGCCCCTTGACTGTCTCTTTTGCTACATTTTTCACTGCCGCTAATGACCCTTCTGGTTGAGGTGCGGCTTAAATTAATAAATAAACAATATAATAAATCTATAATTCCTTTAAATTATTTTTGCCTACGTTATAGTAATATTTGGAACTAAATTTCTCTAGAAATTAACAACATCTTGGTCATGAGACGCGGAGGACAACATTCACCGACAAACGCTTAAACGTTAGCGACGAAATAACTGCTATTTGCAGAGCGGCATCTTTTTACCCGTTTACCAGCTCTTTCAGGTTCTCAGTAATTTTACAAACCATTCTTATTTTATCGTTGTGAGAATTCATCTATTCGAGTTATAGGCACTCCCGTCCTTTCTTTCCTCATTACGTGGTGATGGAAAGAATTCCATCTGCTTCCAATTACTGCTAATTCTATAATAAATCAATTTCGAGACCGGCCGTGATCGGGATGCGAATTTAATTTCATTCGTTAGAGAGCTTACCTAGTCAATCTTGTAGGAATTCGTTCGAAGGGAGCTCAAAAAGAAAACCCACCACGACGGAAATGAAATTCTCAAGTTGTCCGAGGGCTCAAGTAAATTATAGTAATCGTATTTCGCTCCTTTCGACGTTGGTTTCCTGCTTGGGGTCGAGCATGCCTGGGAGGGCTGGCTGACATTGTCAGACGTAGGGCCCAAGGTCAGGTGACTGTCAAGGCGGTTGCTTTGCGCTTTGCTTTCTAATCCGATCGCGTTTATTATAATTAAGTGGTTTGGGGGTCCACGAAACAGATAAATAATTGCAAGAACAGGCAGTCCCATTTATTGGGCAAATCGTCAAGAACCTCGGTTGTTTTTATTAATTGAGCTGATTGGATTGATGCATGATATTTACTACTACTACTACTAATAATAATAATAAGCTTTTATTCTGCTCGGTACAAGAAAGTAGTACATAATGCAGACATGAATTACATTGTTGGACTTGTACAATAAAAATTTTTATGACGGCTATTGATAAAAATAAAAACTACAAATTAAGAGAGAAAGACAAAAGTGGTTAATTAATTTTTAAAAAGTGAAGAATGATCGAAAGGGTGGGGGGGAGGGGAGGGGGTTTGCATGTATGTCCAGGATTTCACTCTTTGGTAATAAAATAATCTATGACCGCCGACTGGAAACGCCCTAGGGTGGGCAACGAGCGTAAAGAAGTTGGGAGGGCGTTCCAGATCCTAGCCACATACACCTGCAAGGACTTGCTGATAAAAAATCCTTCGTGAGATGGAACCAGAATACCTACAGACCGCACAGAGGTGGACTTATGAAATAAGGAACGCAGGTAAGGAGGAGGGGAACCTTTCAGGAACAGAAACAGAAATTTAAGTACTTATTCTCAAATTCAAGTAGTCGTCAAGAGGAAAGTATTGTATATCCGTGAACTGAATGGCGAGGCTTTATGTCATGAACATAGCGGACACAGGCATTATATGCAACTTTCATTTTATCAAATAAGGCAGCAGAAAGAGAAAAAGATATGAATGTAGAACAGTATAATACAGATTGCCTGTACTATGTACAGATTGCCTGACAGCTTCTAAAATACATGGTGCATAACGTCATTATCCATGCAGAGTCATTATCATATTGTCCTAAGACAATTTATTGATACAAAAGGTAAGCATGCTGTGCACAATAAGATATGTGTGCAAAGTCAGCGAAGTTGATGAGAAGTAGTATGATGAAGTAGTCGTTATCAATAATTTGCGCATTCGAGGAGTGAACCAATTGGGAAGAGTGATTTGGTCGTACAAAAATTTTAATAGTTTACTGATTATTTAATTGAAGACAAAAAGTACCAATATTTGAACATTACCTAGCTCTGTTGTCCAACATTCTCCAATTAGGTAGCCTGAACATTTGACTGATAAGCACGGGTGTCCAAGTATGGGGCCATTAAAAAAGTAGGCTTTGCCCTAGAGTTGGACACGACTGTCCAACTTCTGGGCCAGAAGCCATTTTGAAGTTCTAATAGTTGGACGGTATTATTGTAACATAAATATCCGCTCTAACGGTCCATTCCATGGATAAATTAGAAAAACAAGATCGATGCATTAGAAAATAGCTCAAAATTGCAGGATAATAATTGGAAAACACGAAAAACATTATAAAACATCGGGAAAATTTTATGAATAAGTCCATATTTGCCTACCAAAATGAGAAGAAATCGTGAGCTTCTGTTCACCAACACTTTTGAAACAAACTGAACAAAACAGTTCCAACTCTGGGGTTACACTAAGGTTTTCAATATGGAGTAATGATACTGATAATGTATTTAGCCGGGGAAATCATCAACAGTCCGTAGATGGACTTTAGCCCTAGCTATTAAGGAGAAAGTAACCAGGTGTCCAACTATAGGGTCTTGTCCAACTACTGGACCCGTTACCCTAGAATCCAGTACACAGTTACACCTAGTTTACTAGTAGGCGTATTTCTTGACTCTCAGCTAACATGGAGTTCCCACGTTTTTATTACGGTAAAAAAGGTAATTTATTATGGTTTTTATATTAACAAATATTAAGAAATGTCACGCGATGATGTAATTCCGACGTTTTCAAAACCGTTACTAATCCCTCACTTCGATTACTGCTGCAAAATATTCTCTCCCAATCTAAATTCTGAACAGCTCTTCGTGTGTTAAGGACACAAAACGAAAGTTCAAGTTCGTTGGTCAGCATGATTGGATTACATCTTCGGGATGAAATTTTCAAAAATATAGTCAACAATTTCAAAATAGCCTGTTTTTTGCGATTTGTTGTGCGAAATAATTTTTTCAGCATACTAACATGTGGTATATTCGGAATCAGCGTAAAATTTCCTATAAGAATATGGATCAAGTTTTCAAAAATTTCAAAGTTGAAAAATCAGTCAAAAATCGAAATAATGCCGTTCGCTAGTTGTAAAAATCGGTAATATTTGCATGAAACATCTTCAAAAATTCGCTCATGGGGTCATGCTGCATGACTGGACTTTTATCCTATACGCTCCAGTTTGGACTTTTCAAGTAGGTTTTGCCTTTTCTTGTCTTTTCCTTAAACATCAAAAGCATGGGGAACAACATCGACTAACCCACAATTGAGTTGTGCATTGAATCACAAACTAGATATAATTCCGCTATCATAATGTTGATTAGCCATTATAGTGTCTCTTAAACGCTACGAATGAGAACACTATACCACTCGCATGACTAAAAATAATGTTAATGAAAATAGCGGAACAATTGCTTCCGTAAAGAAAACCTTGAAAGTTTTTATTATAGGCGAGCTCAATGCTGCAGTGTTTTGCGACTACATTAATTACTAATTAGCCAACTAGGTAGTCTAGTCATATACCAATCACGGAGAAAAAATGATATTGACGGTATAAAAATATATTTATGGCAACTACTTGGAAGTGAAGTGTAGCCGAAGTGAGGGCGAACTAGAGTAATCAGTAGTTGAATACGTCCTGGCCGAAAAATGGAACCGTCCTTACTCACAACTCTCAGGATGGGTTAAAGTGAAGGTTCAGTTTGCCATAATTCGGGCTGTTTCACTTCGTATAAGAGGGTCTCGAAGGAAGGTTCGACCGTTGGGGCTGGAAGACGGAGCAGCTGTACCTCAGATGGTCAACGATTAATTTAAATACTTATTGCCCCCCCCCCCCCTCCTCCCCAGTCACTACCTACCTTCCATTTATAAAATGTATACACCCCCGAAATACGTAGGTAATTAAATCCTAAAGGCTAATTTTCTATGGACCATTGATCTTTGTAGAAGGACTATCTAATAAATAAGCAATGAACCTTTGTGTAATAAAAAAAAAAAAAAAAAAAAATCAGTAGTTGAATGTTTTAGCGCATTGAATATTTTAGTAGGCAATTTGTTTTTTTTCCGGCTGCAACCCGTCGGAAAATCCGTTAGTTATTTATAGCATGATTATTGATTACGTATCTTACGGAATATGGAGTAAGCGGAGGAGGAATTTGACAACGTGATATTTTCAGATAAATTGATAGCTTTTCAACGAGTGGTGAACGATTTTCGTGGGATGAAAACAGAATTGCGTTTCCCTAACGACGAAGCAGTTGAACGTGAAGACCTGGGGTGTTACATTTTTCGGTTGGTATGAAAAATGGAACTCGAAGATATACTATGCTATATACACGTAAAAGATTCCTATTCATGTCAACATGGGAAAAAAATTTCTCAAACAAATAAATACGGTCTTATAACAGACAGCCCAAAAATACCGACGAATGATAACCATAATGTCCTCCTAGTGCCTAAGACATAAGTGCTTACATGACGGAAAACTATTTGCAGGTGATGATGGCATCTACTAATTAGATGTAATATACATGCAGCTAATCATTATGATGTAATTTTACTAATGTATTAGGGACTATTCGAACATACCTTGGTACTTTTCCGTTATAACCCCCCCCCCCCCCCCCTCACCAGTCAATTTGTCTTCGACACACCTGCCCGATGATCTAGGCATTCCTTCTTACTTAGATTACATATTTACGTAGAATTGGTGACAATTTCAAGCTGTGGGAAGAAATTATATTATTTAAAAAAAAGAAGGGAAAAAAGAATTACCGTGTTTTCAGAAGTTGCCGATGTCGGTGAGGATTTGTTGAAACGAATTGGCGTGGTTGTGGTTTGATTGCCTCCACATGAATTCGCACAAATAGATCAGAATGCTGTGTATAGGTTGGTGGTCTGGATGCTCGCAAGCTCGCATCTCAAAATTACGAGTACATCACATCACGTAATCAAACCCCTAGTACAAATTCAGATTGGTTGGGCATGTAGGTCAGAATGATGTGTATACTTTGGCGGTCTGGATACTTGCAAGCTCGATGCTAGCTCGAGCTAGCATCGATGCAAGCTCGATGCTATTAACGTCGAATTGGTGACAATTTCAAGCTGTGGGAAGAAATTATTTTATTTAAAAAAATATATATAATAAGGAAAAAAAGAATTACCGTATTTTCAGACGTTACCGATGTAGGTGAGGATTTGTTGAAACAAATTGGCGTGGTTGTGGTTTGATTGCCTCCACACGAATTCGCACAAGTAGAATGCACATGAATTCGCACAAATAGATCAGAATGCTGTGTATAGGTTAGTGGTCATGATGCTCGCAAGCTCGCATCTCAAAATTACATAATATCTAGTACAAAATCCCTTAGTAAAAATCGAGATTAGTTGGACATGTAGGTCAGAATGATGTGTAGGTATACTTACATAGGTAACATAATCTGAGTAAGAAGTAATGCCTAGAAACATCGGGCGGGCGTGTTGAAGACAAATTGACAGGGAGGGGGGGGGAATAGCGGAAAAGTACCAACTTTTCTTCTTTGCATCAGGATTTTCAACGGTGGAAGAATCCAAGAGGAACTGAATCAACGAGCTTTGGCAGGTTTCCTGTTGTCACTGCTTTGTAGCCAGCATCATCCTTACGCCGCGAACCCATTATAGTACACTATTGTACTGATATATGTATCATACTACTGGCACTAACTACTAAAATATACGTTTAGTAGCATTTCGAAACTTACAGAAACGTTGTTGTTGCCTATATTTTCCATCAAGTTGTGTGGCTATAGGTGTCTTCGTTGTATTTTTTTCTTGTTTTATTGCTTCTTGTAATCGCTATTTGTTTTCGTTGTATTTCTTCTTGTTGTGTTGGTATCGTTGCTTCTTCTTTATTATCGTTGCTTGTTATCATTGTTGTCATTGTTATCATAAATTTTGTTGACAAGTTTGTAATTTTGTGGAGTTATTTAAATTTCACTCCCATACTGCTAATTGTTTTCTGCATGTAATGCTGCATGCACTGACGGCACGCATTCATTATTTCTAGATTTTAAAGCACTTATAACTGAATTGGGTAACCGGAGTGCATTTATACTGGGATATATCAACATTGATATAATTAAAGAGCCATAAGATCCAATGGGAAATCGAAATTTGAACTTATTAGCTAGAAATAAGTACTTCATCATGCTCGTACATCAATACAATAACTCGCCCCAGCAGTGTAAACAGCTGTGGCACCAGTATTGATCACATTTTTAGCACCGTTGACAAAATTGCTGTTATTGCCCGTAATAAAAGCTAAAATAACTCATTACTTTCAAGCAGGGGCCGAATAGTAGTCAATCAGGTAACCACTGGCAGTCGGAAGTTGCGGAATACGCGTGAGAGCTAGGCAGTAATTAATTACATTGGTAATTACATGGGAAAAGTGAGCTAGCTCCGAAAACTGAAGATTGACACTTTACACCGACGCGATTACATAATTAAATTACATTGACAATTACATTAATTTTGGCGACAAAGTAAGTGCAATTACTTTATGCTAAAATGTCTCTGATGGAACAGTACACAGACCCCCCCTCTCTTTCCTATTGCTCCGTTAGAGTCATTTTGGAGTAATGTAATTGTAATTACAATTACTAGATTCCACATGGAATTGTAATTACAGTTGAAGAGTACAGGGGAAGAACGGGCTAACTCGATTTTTTGTCAAAAGTGAGTTGAGAATGGTACCTTATGTATTGGGGGTAGCCGAACACGGTGGTGTGGTCAAAACAGGGAATAAACGAGTCTAAATACTTCAAAACAGCGGGTGAGTATTTCGTATACAGCGAAAGAACGGGCTTGTGGGAGCGGACCAGGGAAAGAACGGGCTAACTTGGAGCTGTCGCTTCCCCCATCCTTATTAGTTCATTATCCAGTCTTTGAATCACAGCAGGTTAGCTGTGTTTCATATTGCACGTTCTTCCACTTTTCCGATCTGTTGCTGTCTCTATTTAATATTCATCGTTCGGTCCTGTGTTGTACATTAATTTTTTGGCCTGGTCAAAAACAGATATTTTGATTGGGCGGGTTTTCTTGACACAAAGTATATTCCTAAAGTTCCAATGGAGACTTATGGCCCTTATTGGCCCTAGGCTAATTTTCTATCATTAGAGCTATACCTAATGCAGAATTTACTAGCAAGTTTGTGACGCCGAATCCGCAAAAAAATAAATGAATATCTGGCTCAAAAGCAACTTTGTCCATCAGAATTTTACTTCCCATCAAGTTCCTACATGAGAAAAATTTCAATCTCTTCCAAGAAATCCAGGGATTTGATAAATATATATTTACTGCGCACCGCTGAGTCAATCATGATGAATGTCGTGAGGGACCTCAAGGGACTTTCCCCGCATCATCCCTGAAAGCCAGATTAAAATCTCTTCAACACTGATGGACTCATGGCAATCACAAGAAAATTACGTTCACGCATGTACAGAGCGTACCGCCGATTAAATCATGATGAAATTAATAGAGGACCATTTAGGGCTAAACCCACACAATCCCTGACACTTTCATTGAAATTCGAACAAAATTGTGGAAGTTATGACTGTGGCAACAAAATATAGCATGAAAACGCTCGCGCATGCGCACAGCGGACCGCTGATTCAATCATGATGAATGTTGTAAGGGACCTCAAGGGACCTTCCCCGCATCATCCCTGAAATCCTGACTAAAATCTCTTCAAGACTGACGGACTTATGACTATCACAAGAAAATTACGTTCACGCATGCACCGAGCGCATTGCTGATTCAATCATGATGAAACTGATCGGGGACCATCTAGGGCTAAACCCACACTATTACTGAAAATTTCATTAAAATCTAATCGAAATTGTGGAAGTTATGGCTGTTACAAGGTAATGTGGACAGACAGACGGATGGACGGACGGACAGACAGACAAGAAACCAAACTTTTCCAGGAGGCCATGAAACGCAAAATGCAAGTAGAAATTTTGATTTTGGAGCAAAAATTTTTTTTTCATTTCGAAAGTGAAAACAATGTTTCCGCATTTGTTTCATTATAGCTAAAGTTTGCCAATGTGTGAAGAATAAAATTTCAGAAAACCTATGAGGAATCATTTGTCTTTTTCACCCTGCCGCCGCCGTTTGGAAGCGCAGCGATCGATGTGCGCATGGCCTATAGTAATTTTGCTTCCTAACTACCGAGGGTAGGAAAGCTTTGTGTTCGTGATTGAAACCGGAAAATAAAATTTGTCCACCTAAATCAAATTTTCCACTTGCTTTTTGCTTTTCAGAACGTGCTGATCAATTTTAGTTCCGTGTCTGTTTGTCTGTCTATCTCTCTGATGTCTGTCTGTCTGTGATAAATCCTTGTCACGCCCAAAACTATACCAAGTTTTAGTCCGATTCCAATGAAATTTTCAGGGATTGTGCGGGTTAACTCCTAGATTGTCCCCTAAAATTGTAAATGCAATTGAATCAACTGTAGCCTGTGCGCATGCGCAAACGTGAATTTCTTATAACGTCAATTTCTCATCATCTGTGGGTCCGATTCCGTTCAAACTCGGTAGGTAGATGGGTATATGTTCCAGAAAAATGTCTTATGAATTATATTGCGATTGGTGGAGAAATAACTATAGCACATGCGCAAAACTAAAATTGATCTACGCTGACAAAACTCCGTGAGTAATTGACCGATTTTATGAAATTTTCAGGGATCGTGCGGTTTAGCTCCTAGACGGTCCCCTATACATTTCATTGCCGTTGGATTAATTGTAGTCAGTGCGCATGAGCAAACGTTAATTTCTTATAACGTCGATGTCTTATCATTTATTGGTCCGATTTCGAACAAACTCGAGAGGTTGTTGGGTCCAGAATGATGCCCTTTGTATTTTATCGCATTTGCTTGAATAATAGGTAATATTGCGCATGCGCGAAACCAATATTGGATGACACTCCGAGAATAATGAATTGATTTTGATGAAATTTTCAATTATTGTGTGGGTTAATCTTTAGACAATTTCCGCACATGCAAACATGAATTA
Organism: Adelphocoris suturalis; assembly: GCA_030762985.1. Classification (NCBI taxonomy): domain Eukaryota; kingdom Metazoa; phylum Arthropoda; class Insecta; order Hemiptera; family Miridae; genus Adelphocoris; species Adelphocoris suturalis. The sequence continues at coordinate 86,127,984 of CM061045.1, forward strand.
TAGTCCGAATTTGCATTCTTGCATGTATACACATGAATTAGATACTGTTATATTTTGCATTCAATAATTTAGACTCGGACTTTGTTCTTCAACTAATTCTATACGTCCATGTTACAATGTGTGAGGAAGCTATACTGCCCACCCAACTTGGCAGACGTTTTAGTTTACATCCGATTCAATGACTCTCACAGGTACTGAGCAGGTTGAGGTTTAGATAACAGTTTATGAATAATATAATTAGTTCCGAATTCAAGGTAGGTATCCTCCGCGCATACTCAAGCATAAAATGCTCTATCAAAATTTCTACCGTTTTCATCCGATAGCGACGAAAGTTTCGGGGACTGTGCGTGTTGTCTTCGAGTTGCTCTCAAATGAATTCCATTGTTAGCAAAGTTGGCCTCTTCTTCCCATGCGCGAACGTAAAATCCTCTAACCACACGGCACACATATGCTTCAACATGCAAGATAAATAATTGCTATTGAATCGTCTTCCCACAGTTTCATCACGTTATGTATGCCATCACAACTTACATGTTAGTATTGTTTAAATCCTCTCAACAAATCATTTCTATGAAAAAATGTATCATGACTGCTAAACCCAGGAAAGTGACAAATAGGTTCCCTAAAAGATGTTGTTATGCTTTTGAAAAAGATGGAAAACAGTTCTATGAAACTTAATTGGTTGATACAACTCAAGAAACTTCATTTTAAATGCAAAATGCAACACGTGCTGCTTTTGGATTGTGAGAATCTCAAAATGCTCACACATTCATGTGTAAAGGATCCTAAAATCTTTCTTATAAATAAAGATGTTGAATACTTTTGGCTTGTGTTGGCGCAAGAGTTATTAAACGAATATTTTAATTACCACGACGCACCTTTTCAATTCAAAAAGTTATTTGAACAAATAAGAATGGCAAGTAAACACCAATTTACTATTAAAATTAAAAATTACAATGTAAAAATTTCCCCGAACACTGCAGGGGTTGCCTGTGATACGGTCTTCTTGAAAATTAATTCACATACCTACTATTTGAATCTCCAATGTAGCACTAGGGTAGAAAAAAGGTATATCTCGGACTTAGAGGAGGGCACTGGAAACTTGGTAAGATTTATATCAGTACCAAATGAAGTCGACATGAAGAGGCTACATTTCTTTTCCAGTGAAGGTATCATATTAAAAAACACTGCAAATTATTACACAGAGGTTTATTATTTGAGTATTAGGTAGCTCTTCTAATATTGTGGCCGGTTAGAAAAGAAATAAGGTAGCACTTTTATGAGAACATATGTTGAACAATGAAATTATAGAAGCAAGTCAGTCGTATCCCGTGGTAGCCATACATAACGGGTGTTAATATTTAGTGGGGTCACCGGTGGGGTCTCCCCCTCTTGAAAATGAACATTATGAATGCTCGTTTTCCTGAAAACAACGCTTTGAATTTAAACTTTCATTAACTTAAGGCGTGGTCTTTTAAAAAAAACTCGGAGCTCTTCGTATTCGAGTAGATTGGCGTAAAATCGGAGTCGAATGTGGCACATTGGCTTCAGTGGCCATGGGAGGATCTTGAGGGGTTAATTAAGAGGACAGTTTTCATCCTGTACATGAAACAGCATTGGCAGTTCATGCTTCATATTGGAACACAGCACCAGTTTCTCATCTTGGAGTTCGACTTAAATTTTCAATTTGTTTATCTACCTCTTATTGAACTCGAACGCATTGAATCAAATGTATATTGAATGTATAATTATTTATCTGAATACTGAAGATATACATGCTAATAATTTGCTTTATTAACCACGGCCGTGGTTTTAATATTATATTGAGAATTATCATACCTAGTCATTCTGTTTCATGCTAGGTGCATATTTATGAATAAATTTCGTATTTATAGAGATATATATAATTTTCTCACTTTACCTTACATAAACTGATTCAAGTCAAGAGATTCTTATATTTTCTCACTTTATCTGGTCTAAACGAATCGTAGGTTAATTACCACATTCTTACCTATCAACCTTCTTGATATTTTATCGTTAATACTTCGTATCATTACTTATGTTTGGTGTGGTTGTCACCAATTTATCGAGCAGCTACACCAACCCTATATGCTAATACCGTGCACTTATCTCAAAAGACATCTAAATACAAATTGGTACTTGAATGATTTCAATGATGATGAATAAAAAATGTCCTTTCCTGTATTGCTCCAGAAAAGAAGACTGGCATAAGAAAATAGGAAAAGTACCAACAAGAGATTCAAGTATGTGAGGCATTATGAAAGCCCTCGGAAAGGCAGATTTGATGCTAAACTGGACTATTTGTAATGATGTTGTAAAAAAAGAAAACACGGGGATACGCACTGTGAAGTGTTCTCGAGATTCAAGGCTAAGTATTCAAGAAAAACCCCTACCACTCACCAACCCTAATAGATCTTGGTACGTTGATCTGATTAAAAATACAATTTCGGTGTACTATCAAATGTCTCAAAAAAATCTATTTTAACGATTTCAGCAGCATTACCTTAATTACGTTTTGTGAATGAATTTTTTATAACTGTTATGCATTCTTGTGCATTTTTATAATGTTCATGTAATAAAACTCTCAAATTCCACAAGTTCAACCACCACTACCACCAGCCAACCAACCTCCAACCATGTGTAACATAGTTATATGTTTCGAAAATGCATTTTTTGAATTTCTCCAATCTGCATCACCAATGCACCGACAGAGCGCTATGCTCATTACGCACCTGCCGTTATTAATAGGACGAGACCACCTGTTTTCCTCGAGCATGAATGTATTTCCGAATAATCTTTTGCTATTGTCGTTGAACATGGATTACTTGCATTCTTTATACACTTGTCACTATGAAATAACAGAGCGGTCGTTCGTGTTCCATTGTGTAAGAAAACATGATGAAGGAAATGGTTAATTTTGCAATCGAATTTAGATGTATTGAGTCACAGTACTCCTGCGTGCAATTGCTCATCAAAGAACCTGGAATCATCTTTGAATTCTTTGAGTTCTTAACGAGCTTTCGAAAATTCAATAGAAAAAAGGTAAATAAATAAACGTGCCACTGCTGTACAGACGACGAACGAGAGAGCTAACGACCGTTGCATAATATCACGCTTCGAGCGAGACAACGGTTCGCAGGTGAATTCTTCCTTTTAACCCTAAAACTGACGATAAAGAAGGAAGAGAAAAAAATCGTTCGCGAACTCGGGGAATGCCAAGGCCGCTCGAAGCTCGCTGGAGAGGAAAAACTGAGCAAAATGAAGAAAAATAAATGAAAAAATCCTTTGGGTGACCTCGAGAGAAAAACTGGGTGTGGTGAATCGAGATGGGGCGGCCGAAGCGACGGAACCTGTAAAAAAGGCCGCGTTGAGATCATCATCACAGAGGCCTTCCTCTTCCTAGTCACTTCTATCCTATTCATTTCGTCGCCGGCGTCACCCGAAATAATAAACGAACCGTGACATCAATTCGCCATAAGGAAATAATTATGTTTGCAAAAACGGACGGACGAAAAAGAGGGGCAAAAATTGGCGAAAATTCCTTTCTTAGTAGTAAATAATGAATAAAGGGAATAATGGATGGTGTCCGGTGAACGCCAATGAGGCCCAAAAAATGGCGGATCGTAATGTTGCATGTGCCTGCATACAATACCTACGGCAGAGTTGGGCAGTATTTAGTTACTTGGGTATTTAGATACTTTTCCGGATACTTCTGGCAAATTTGAAGAATTCTTGTCGAAAAAGGTTCCAAATCAGCCAATTTATCAAATTCATTGCATTTACCGTACAGTTAAACACGAATGGAATCGTGAAGGTGTAGTTACAGTTACTTGATGTCTGTATCTACCGTCACAGATACTTTTAGATATCGATAGATATAAGATATAGATAAAAGAAGATTTTATTGAGAAATAATTAATACGTATATAAGAAATGAACAAAATCTTGATACACTTTTACGGATACTGTAATTGTATCTGAAATCCGAAAATACAGATCTTCGGCGAGGCAAAGTAACTACGGATACAGATACAGTTACTTGCAGCTCTCTGTAACCGTAACTGTATCTATGTAGTTACTTTTTCGGTTACGTTCACAAAAATCCTCCTAAAGTGACTGGAATTCGGGAAATTGACCCCTACTGCACACCTAGTCGCTGTTTTGGAGTCTACAGAGTATGACACGCGGAAGTTACAAATTCCAGCCATGCAGCATGACTACGGACTGCATTTTCTAAGAAACATGGGGGTTTTGGATTTCAAGTTTCACAAATACGCAAAAACTAAACCGTGGCACAGTCAGAAAAATCTGAAATCCGATATTTTGTACGTTACATTCTAAAAGCCTCAAAAGTATGCAGCGAAAATTTCAGATTCTAAGGCGAAAACCACGTCTGTACGGCGTGAAATGTGCGAAACGTTTTACAAGAAATTCTGGAGGCCGATGGAGCATAATGTCAGAATTTCAGATTTTTCCGACTGCGCCTAGATTCAGTTTTTGCCTATTAGCGGAACTCAAAATCCAAAAACCGCGTCTCTTTGAAAACGCAGTCCATAGTCATGCGCATGACTGGAATTTGTTACTTCCCCGTTTCATAATCTGTAGAGTCCGAAACTGCGACTAAGTGTGCAGTAGGGGTCCATTTTGGTTTATTATTTCCAATAATAAGCCTATGTGATCGTATAGCAAAAAATTTTTATAACCCCCCCTCAAACTTTGTCACTTTACGTTTCAAGGTGCGTAGAATCCAAATTTGAAATGTCCGTCCGCCGTCCGGGCCATAACAGGCCTTAGAATTGACTTAAAAAATCTGTTCTTTCGCACATAGACTCCACTTGGGGTCTAGTTGGTCCTAACTTCTCGCCAGCTCGATCGCTCCACACCCATGGATGCTATGAGCCAAAAATAGGTGAAAAAGTGTCTTTTTTTGTGTGTATATTTCAAGTTGTATAGAAATTGGAGATTTATGAGTGAAAATAAAATGTTAGCTATTAATTTTATGGAAAAAAAAGTATTTTAAATGATACTCTTCTATTCAAAAAGAGATTTTGGATTTTAGGCTATTTTTTGTAATTTTATAGATTTTTTAAAACAAAATTTAATGAAGTTCAAGTTTTAGCATAATTTCGTACATAAATTGTTGAATGTTCTATTTCATAGTTGATAAACTTTATTTGACCAATCTTATGCTAAAAAATATCAATTTAACGATTCTTAGCCATTTTCAGTGATTTTGTCAGCACATTTTTTGAAATTGGACCAATTAAATGATATCAATATACAGTATAGGTAACACTTTTATGTGTTGGAAAGATGACTTGGTAATAAATTGTTATGTTTATCAACTATATTAAAAAGCGTAAAATTGTGAGATTCCGCTGCTGTAATGGATTGAACCCATTTGTGAGGACCGAAGCTCCGAGTTCCGATACTAAATATACTATAAGCGGCGTTTAATAATTATGGACCAGAGATCTACGTAGAAGGGCTGTCTAATACATAAATAATAAACCTTTGTGTAATAATTTGCAGCGTTTTTTGATTTCCAGTAAAATTAGAACGATTTTTTTTATTGAACCCGAAAAAGTAACTAGATAAAGTTACGGTTACAAATACAAGTAGCTGTATCTGTATGCGTAAGGTTTTCGCTCGGCAAGAATCTGTATCCGAGGATTTCGGATACAGTTACAGTATCCGGAAAAGTATCCTACACAAAAAAAGAAACTCCAGGGCTTGCAACTGTAATTGCGAGCAGATGCAGTTACCTGAACCTGCTTGTAACTGTAAATATTGTCATATTATTATTACCATTCTATATGCCAGATACTGCATTATTGTTGTTTCCAAATATTTGTATCCAACTGTTCTCTTAACTTGATATTTTGCTCAATAAAGCCTTGACTCATAATAAAGGTTTCATCACAATTTATTGAGCAAAATGGAAAAATTACTCAAGCCAGAACGTCTCAACGTCGATCCATCTTCATCAGAAGCATCTGGCATGTGGATACATTGGAAGAGAACTTTTACAAACTTCCTTGCTACAAACGCAGAAGAACCATCAGATGAGGAAAAATTGAGTCTTCTCAACAACTACAAATCACACGGGCTGTACTCTTACATATCTACAAGCCCAACGTATACAAATGCACTTGCTGTACTGGAGGCTCTTTTTGTTAGGCCTACAAATGTAATTTATGCACGACACTGATTAGCGACTCGGCGGCAACAAGCGGAGGAAACTCATGATCTCTTATTTCAGGCTTTGAAGACCCTTAGCATCGATTGTGATTTTAAAGCTGTGTCAGCTGAGCAGTATCAAGACGATACTATCAGAGACGCTTTCATATCAGGAATACAATCATCAGCCATTCGTAAGAGACTATTAGAAAAAACTACTTTCGATGCAACAGGCATTTGAGCAAGCCAGAGCTCTGGACATGGCTCAGCAACAGTCACTCTCTTACCAATCTACTATTACACCACCTGTTAATGCTTTAGTCGATAAGTATGTACTTTTGGCAGACATTGAAGCAGTTGGAGCTATGGCTAAAAACACGACCTGTTATTTTTGTGGGGGTAAGAGACACCCCCTTAAGTTATGCCCAGCAGTAGAAAATACGTGCAAAAATTGCGGGAGAATAGGGCATTACTCCAAGGTTTGCCTCTCAAAAAGACGCTTATCTCAAGGTCCATCAGCTTTGGGACCCCTAGCAGTTACAGCTCCTTCACTAACAAAATTGACCATTGAGTTTAAGGTAAATGGTCGAGATGCTCATGCACTGATCGATACCGGAAGCTCACTGAGTTTTATCGATGAATCCTTCGTCCATAATAACTCCTTGCCGAATTTCCCATTCAAAAGTCGAATTACAATGGCTTCAACATCCCTGACAACTAAGATTACGTCGTATTGTTCAGGCATGATCGAAATGAATGGTAATAAGTACGAAGACAAAAGAATTTAGATCATGAAAGACTTGTGTTCGGATCTCATTTTAGGGCACGAATTGCCACGCACACATAAATCAGGAGAATTCTCCTTCGGGGGAGGACAGTACTTTCGAAATTGAGTTTTTGATTAGGCTTTGGATTCATCTTGTTGAGACCTATTATTCTCTTAGGACTCAAATGCCCTTTCAGTAATTTCAGAATGCCTCAAAAAGGGATTTCCATGAAGACAATTTTGGCAAATTTTAATAGTAATAAAATTGTTATTTTAAAAATTTCGGAACTATAGCAACAGCTTCATTTTTCACGAAAATTCGCTAAGAAGTAAGCAGGAACTACTGTATCTCGGTTTTAAAATTCTGCATTTACCTGGTAAGAGCCATATTATATTACAAAATCGGATAAGCTACAATCGTGTGCTTTGTGAATTTGGCTAAGTGAATCGAGCGAGTAAAATGAAAATTGATTTGTTGATTTGATTACTCATTTTGATATGCTTGTTCTGTATTTTATCAAAAGGATTGATTTAGGATTTTTTAAAGTTATTTTTGGGATGCGAGCTTGTGAGCATCCAGACCACCGAACTATACACATCATCCTGATCTATTTTCAACTAATCTGAATTTTTACTAAAGGGATTGACTATGAACTTGATGTTTTGTATTTCTGAGATGCGAGCTTGCGAGAATCTAGACCGCTAAACTGTAAACAGCATTCTGATCCATCTGTCCAACTAATCTATTTTTACTTTGAGAATTTTTGGTAACGGAAGACGCTCTTACGTCTTAGTTTCAGGGATTAGTAAAATCAAATAAAACACCTATACTTCACAAGTCCTTCTTAACTTAACAAGAGCTGACCCTCGAACTGAAAATTACTTAGATAGGACTAATTATAAACTTGATTTGGTGAAGTGAGAATTTCATTGGTTTTTTGACGGCAGATTTGATCAGAGTTGAAGATGTTGTGGTCGAGGTTTGGAGACAATCCGTTAGGACGCGCTCGGTACCGGCATAGTTGTATCAATGCCCAAGACTCTTCTAGTTTTTGCACTGTGCCATAACTCGGCCTCAAGGTTGGATGACCGTCAAATTTTGAGCTCAGCTATAATTAAAAAGTTCTGCCAGAAATTGGATTGATTTAGTTGATTCCTGACTCCTACACGTGGTTTCTACTACTGTACAAAAATTATATATCAGTAAAAAATTCTCGATTGTAAAATGACTGGCTCATATATTCTCAATAATAACAACAATATTTTCACTTATTCATTTATTGATCATGTGAATAATGGAGAGACAATGGTAGCGAGGATGTATATCACTCCCACTTTATACGCATTTCTTCATATCTTCCCCAAAAGCGCATAGTTCGTGCTGTAACACAATCATGGGGTAATATTAATAGCATTATACTATTTTATAGTGGAAATTACATGATTACATTAATACGATAGCGGCATATAAGTCTTCCTGGCTCTTATTATCGTGAAATAGTGCTTTTTTTCAAATTATTCTTCAATGTTTGGTTGAGTGTGTTTTCATACAGGTGATGTGAAAATCCACCGCACGATACCAATATTGTAATTTTAACACGTTCATGTAGTGAACGGTATCTTTTAGTGATACATAAAACGATGTACTTCAAATCGCCCTTTAGTCCATAAGCTTGCAGACTTCCATAGAATGATCAACCGAACACTATACATTCCAATGTGTGAACAAAATTTATCAATAGAAAAATCGATTGTCAAAAGCATAGCGGCCAATAATGGATATGGGGGAGATCTCGTTGCTACCATATGGGATAAGGTTCTTCTAGTGGCTACAAAAGTTTTGAAAGAATCACTTGAAACAATAGCATGCCTTAAAAACCTAAGAAAGGATTAGTTCGAACGAGTACGAATCTGCAAACAATTGCTGACATGTCTAAAACTAGTGTGTACGTAGGTACATATCAGTTTGGAAAAGGTTATTTGCATGTTTTTCAAATTTTTTGCTGTCAAAATTCTGAAGTAAAAAAAAAAAAGTTAAAGTTCCTATCTTCCTGATGACTTTTCAAAATTTTTTAAATGGAAAGAACTGGTGAAAAATAAGCCGTAAGTGAAAAATTTGTAAAATTTCGAAAACACCAAATGTTACACATTAAAAAAACGTCAACGGCCTTAAGCAGAGTATCTCAAATCATGGATTTTTCTAATTGATTTATAAGCATGACATTTTTGTTATAGTTGAAACGCATGTGATTGAAAATGATTACAATAAGTTTGAAAAGTATTTCGGAGATTATCATATTGCAGGGGTAAGGGCTGAAAAAATTTCAAAATTTGGTAGAGCAAGTGGGGGTATCTTAATTGGTTGTAGACGGAATATTTCTTGTAATTTTGTACATTGTCGTGATTTTGGGTAACCCCAGCTTTCCACCGGCCTAGGCATTTTCACTTTTACTTTTAAGACTTAGTTTTCTCCCCTAATTAGCAGAGTCTACTAATAGATGAAGATGAAAATTGACTCCGAAGTTGCAGGTATTGAGTTACACCAGTAAGTCGCAGCTGGCATAGCTGGGAGGCTATCCAGTTGGATGGATGATGAAAATATTCTAAATGAGTATCAGGCAGGTTTCAGGAAAAAATATTCGACCATTTGTGATGCAACTTTTAGGCTTACTGGGAATGTTAGTTTGATTAGGTACTGCTCGGTGGCATGGCAACTAAGGCACAAAACTATGATTGAATATGGATTTATGTAGGTGACTTGTTTGATTTGATCGATTGATATTAATTGTTATCTATTTATTAAGGTTGCAAGTATATATTTAAGGTAGGCAGTTCTATTAAGGTTGTTGGATTCTGTATTGTATTAAATAGATGTATTATTTATGGCAAACTCATCGGACGGCCCTATGTGGCTACGATTATTGCATGGCTCCTTGTTAACAAGAATTGTATTATTCATTGTTCATAATAAAGGCAGATTTTCTCAAAAAAAAAAAAAAAAAAACAATGAGTTTTTCAACATGAGACTACACTGTTGGCAAGCTGGGGTTATGATGCAGTTTTTAGGGTTACAGCATGAAAATTTCGATCCAGGACGTTTCAAGAGACAAACTTTGAAGAAAGCGAACATTTTCGGAATTTTACAAACTTACTTTTTGCGGAAATTTTTCACTTACTTACGGCTTATTTTTTACCCGTTTTTCCTATTTCAAAATTTTCAAAAAGGCATTAGGGAGAAAAGAAATCTAACGCTCTTTTCAACGGTACAATTGGATTTCAGTTTTTACAGAAAATTGAGGGAGTTATGACAGTTTTAGTGACACAAAGTCAAAAACGCGGAAAAAATCTTGAAAGTAAAAAAAACTGATCTTTAGCGTGAATTAAAAAATATATGTTACAGGACAAAAAAGTCACAAATTAATAGTAGAATCGAACCCCAGCCGGTGGCGGTGGTGCGCACAAAAGTGAAACACTCGGTATAAATGGGACTCTCCTAGTTTTTTCAATTCCTACAAATTTCGTCAAAATCAGACTAATACTTGTTATACTTTTAGGCGTGACATGGAAATGTTTATATTTGTTTTTACGTTAGAATTGTTTACGATGTATCAAAAGTGTATGCACATTTATCCATTACGTTAATTCTGGGGAAATGAGCCAGAAGGTTCTTCCATATTCTGCCACGACATAAAATGATCAATAATGGATAAAACGTTAGTAAGGAGTTCTAATAACTAATTTACTGGCTTAGTTAGGTAGATATGATAGTTTAAAATCGTTGAATTTATATTTTTAAGCAGAATATTACTTGGGAAAAGTTTATCAATTATGAACTAGGACATCAAAAAAATTGGGCGCCAAATTTTTCTGAAGATATACTCAAATATGTAAAAAAAAAAGGGCTAAAATACATCTGACAAGTTGGGTTGGCAGTATAGCTTCCTCACTTATTGTAACTTGGACGTGCAGAATTAGTTGAAGAACAAAGTACGAGCCAAAATGATAGGGGGAAAAAAGAACAGTGATATATGTGAAGACTCTAGACATGATAATATATGAAACAGGGCTATAATTTACATTTGCGCATGTGCACAGACTACAATAAATTCAACAACAAGGAAATTTGTAGGCGCTAACCAGCAAAATTCCTGAAAATCGCATAAAGTTGGTGCATTAATCTCGAAGTGTTGTCAGTGTCAACTATTACTCAACCATTCGCGATAAAATACGTAGGGCATAATCCTGGGCATTGGCTCAACCACCCCCAAGATTGAACCAAGTCGAACTGACCGATCAAGAGAAATCGACGTTAAATGAGATTGACGTTTGATCATTCACATGCGATATTATGTGATGGTGATCAAAGTTATAAAGGGCCATCTAGGAGCTAACCCACACTATCCCTGAACGTTTCTTCGAAATCGGTGCATTAGTTTCGGAGTTTTTTCTGAGTCAATCAATTTCAGTTTTGTGCATGCACAATAGTAATTACCTAATCAAACAATCATGATATAATTCAATGGACATTTTTTAGAACCTATACCTCACTACCTCCCCTGTTTTAACGAAATATGACGAATAGAAGTAGAGAACTCAACGCAATAAGAAATCCACATTTGAGCATGCACATAGGCTACTATTGATTGAACGGCAACTAAAGTTGTAGGGGACCTCCTGATAGGTACCCCGCACAATCCCTGATAATATAACCGGAATCGGACTAAAACTTGGTATAGTTTTGGGCGTAACGGGGATTTATCACAGACAGACAGACAGACAATGAACCAAAATTGATTAGTAAGCTCTGAAACGCATAAAGGAAAAGGATTTATTTAATTTATATTTTTAGTACATTTTTTAAAATGTGGCAAATTTATCGTGCTCAATATGTGCTGCCCAACGAACTCATCTTTTCTCTTGAAACGCTCGATGTATATGTTAAATGTGAATCGTTGAAATCTAGAAATAGTTTCAGAATGTCTTGAAAACGGAGCAGGTGGAAGTAAGTTATACTAGAGAATATTATCTACTACATGAAGAGCGCATACTTTATGAGAAAACTAACTGAAGTATAGATTCATGTAAGCATATATGTATTGGACTCGGTCTTACGTAAATAGTTTTGGCAATCCTTAGTGAATCCAGAACATCTTCCACACAACTTAACCAGCCTTTTGAAAAGAAACAGTTCTTCAATGTTGCGAACGATTCTTCGACTTCTGAAGCTGCTTCAGATAGGAGTTTTTCAAACTTGCTAAATGCATCCGCCCAACTGCACCCAGAATTGATTTCGGAGTTCAGTCGAACCTAATCAGGAATAAGTTTCATGAAATGAGCACAACACTTGAACCTATAGGATTTAAAGTGAACCTTGAACAATGGTGGGTATAATTTACTTAATTTATGATACAGTGCAAATGATAAGTCACCATTCCATTAAAAAACGTATTTATTACCGAGCCAATGACCGTAGACCCTGAGGTGCGTACTCCTGCTGCATGGATGACCTACGAATGGGAAAACAAAAATAAGTAAAAATGATAAACCCCATTTCCCACTACTACCACTCCCACCCAACTATATCTTTCCCTAACCAGTCCCCTACTGAAACTATCCTCAAACCCCTCACATCAACAAAGTGGGATGGCTCTAGAAAAAATGTGAAGAACCCTTCTAGAAGACTTCTGAAAGACTCTCGCACGAAACGACGAGGCGACCCATTTCGTCAACCTCCTCCTTCCCCAACTCTCCCGGCTCTTTAATGGACCACGACCAGGACTCAACCAGTAGTGGCTGAGCTCAGGTTCGACAGAGACAAGATGCGCCATCGGGGTATGTATCACCAACCCCTCAGACCCAAATTAAGAAAAAGAAGGGCTGACCAATGGACAAGCCTAGAAAGCAGCATTGACTGCATCATTGATCTCTCCAAATAATTTACTGGCATTTATTATGACCACCCTACCTAATAATACCATTTCTGTGTACTTCCTTCAATGGAATGAAAATGGTATATATGGACGACGTGATGAGCAACGAGCCAGGCTCATACTCGTCAATAGCAGTAGCATTACAAGAGACGCATCACCTGAAACCCCCGGATGGGTTCAGTATGCTTGGGTCACCATCCTCAGAAAAGACGTTACGCCCCAGCCCAATCGTAGGGCCCATTGAGGAAGATGTTATGAACTTCACCTTTGCTGTCCTTGAAGCAGCATCAGATTCCAGTCCAAAAACTGATCCCACCAAGGGACGCAATCATGTCCCATGGTGGAATAGGGAAGTGAGAGAAGCCAAAAATCCAAACGTAGGTACGCACGTTGAATAGATTCCGTCGAAGACGTACATGTAAAAAGTTCAAAGATCAAGCAGAGCAAAAAAAAAAAAAAAAAAAAAAAAAAAAAAAAAAACCCCAAGTAAGTACATCAAATATCATTTAATGTTTTATCTCACTTAATCAATAATTGAAAGCTACAGAAATGTAAAATGTTGAAATTCATTAATAGATATTGGAGAAGAATTAATGATTTAAATAAACAAAGAATGATTCTGGATTTAGCATATTATACTGAAGTAAAATTATCACCTGAGCGGTGGCCACCAAACCAACGAGGGCGAGGATAACAAATTTACCGTTCATCATCGTTAAGGACTGAAAAGATAGAAAAGCATTATATCTGTACGTATATATACTTTTCGTTTGCGGTATTATTGCAGTTGAAATTGTTTTTCTTGGCAATAATTCATTGAACGATTGGTTTTTTAAGTAATGGGTTTGACGTCTCTATAAAAGAATCGACAGGGTTTCAAGGAAGGATTTTAGTAACAGATAAGTTACACATTTTTTGGCTTATTATTTTTTACAAAACGAAAACGATATTCTTTAAAGATAATTGGTTAATTGCACTGTTGACATTAATGACTGACTAAGCTAAATGTCAATCCTTCGTCGATATTTGTACCTCACGTGGGACACCAACGGATAAGAAAAATGTAATCTTTGAAACCAAGGACAGAATGTAGGTATTCCTAACGATTTGATGACTCTATTTTACATGAGAAAAAACGATGATTTGTAACTCTCCCTAATAAAAATTTTACTCGACGACAATGATATCTTCTTCTAACAGATTATTTTATGACGTTACATCATGGTTGTCGACGTAAATGTTCATCCTAACAACTATTCCTCTCGATATTTATTGAACTCAAGTCTGCACCATCAGTTTTAGTAAGACAAATTAGTCGATGTGAAAATGTTACATAAATTATATATACCTACGGCAGAGTTGGGCAGTATCTAGTTACTTGGGTATCTAGGTACTTTTCCGGATACTCCTGGCAAATTTGAAGAATTCTTGTCGAAAAAGGTGCCAAATCAGCCAATTTATCAAATTCATTGCATTTACCGTATAGTTAAACACGAATGGAATCGTGAAGGTGTAGTTACAGTTTCTTGATGTCTGTATCTACCGTCACAGATACTTTTAGATATAGATAGATATAAGATATAGATAAAAGAAGATTTATTGAGAAATAATTAATACTTATATAAGAAAAGAACAAAATCTTGATAAACTTTTACGGATACTGTAACTGTATCTGAAATCCGAAAATACAGATCTTCGGCGAGGGAAAGTAACTACGGATACAGATACAGTTACTTGCACCTATCTGTAACCGTAACTGTATCTAGTTACTTCTTCGGATACGTTCACAAAAATCCTCCTAAACTGACTGCAATTCGGGAAATTGACCCCTCTTGCACACCTAGACGCTGTTTTGGAGTCTACAGAGTATGAAACGCGGAAGTTACAAATTCCAGCCATGCAGCATGACTACGGACTGCATTCTCGAAGAAACATGCGGTTTTTGGATTTCAAGTTTAGCAAATACGCAAAAACTGAACGATGGCACAGTCAGAAAAATCTGAAATCCGATATTTTGTACGTTACATTCTAAAAGCCCGAAAAGTATTCAGTGAAAACTTCAGATTTTTTTTATTGACTCTAAGGCGAAAACCACGTCTGTACGGCGTGAAACGTGCGAAACGTTTTACAAGAAATTCTGGAGGCCGATGGAGCATAATGTCAGAATTTCAGATATTTCCGACTGCGCCTAAATTCAGGTTTTGCCTATTTGCGGAACTCAAAATCCAAAAACCGCGTCTATTTGAAAACGCAGTCCATAGTCATGCGCACGACTGGAATTTGTTACTTCCCCGTTTCATACTCTGTAGAGTCCAAAACTGCGACTAAGTGTGCAGTAGGTGTCCATTTTCTGATTTCCAGTCAAATTAGGACGATTTTTCTTATTGTACCCGAAAAAGTAACTAGATACAGTTACGGTTACAAATACAAGTAGCTGTATCTGTATGCGTAGTTGTTTCGCTCGGCAAGAATCTGTATCTGAGGATTTCGGAAACAGTTACAGTATCCGGAAAAGTATCCAGGGCTTGCAACTGTAATTGCGAGCGGAAGCAATTACCTGAACTTGCGTGTAAATTGTTGTTTCCAATTATTTGTATCCAACTGTTCTCTTAACTTGATATTTTGCTCAATAAAGCCTTGACTCATAAAAAAGGTTTTATCACAATTTATTGAGCAAAATGGAAAAATTACTCAAGCCAGAACGTCTCAACGTCGATCCATCTTCATCAGAGGCATCTGGCATGTGGATACATTGGAAGAGAAGTTTTACGAACTTCCTTGCTACAAACGCAGAAGAGCCATCAAATGAGGAAGAATTGAAGGTTCTCAACAACTACATATCACATAGGCTGTACTCCTCTTACATACCTACAAGCCCAACGTATACAAATGCACTTGCTAAGTTATGCACGACACTGCTTAGCGACTCGGAGGCAACAAGCGGGGGACACTCATGATCTCTATTTTCAGGCTTTGAAGACCCTTAGCATCGATTGTGATTTTAAAGCTGTGTCAGCTAAGCAGTATCAAGACGATAGTATCAGAGACGCTTTAATATCAGGAATACAATCATCAGCCATTCGCAAGATACTGTTACAAAAAACTACTTTAAAGATGCAACACTTGCAACAGGCATTTGACCAAGCCAGAGCTCTGGACATGGCTCAGCAACAGTCACTCTCTTACCAATCTACTATTGTTCCACCTGTTAGTGCTTTAGTTGATAAGGATGTACTTTTGGCAGACATTGAAGCAGTTGGAGCTATGGCTAAAAACACGACCTGTTATTTTTGTGAGGGTAAGAGACACCCCCTTGAGTTATGCCCAGCAGTAGAAAATACGTGCAAAAATTGTGGGAGAATAGGGCATTACTCCAAGGTTTGCCTCTCAAAAAGACGCTTATCTCAAGGTCCATCAGCTTTGGGACCCCTAGCAGTTACAGCTCCTTCACTAACAAAATTGACCATTGAGTTTAAGGTAAATGGTCGAGATGCTCATGCACTGATCGATACCGGAAGCTCACTGAGTTTTATCGATGAATCCTTCGTCCATAATAACTCCTTGCCGAATTTCCCATTCAAAAGTCGAATTACAATGGCTTCAACATCCCTGACAACTAAGATTACGTCGTATTGTTCAGGCACGATCGAAATGAATGGTAGATAAGTACGACATGTTACGCAAACATAAAGAATAAAATCTGTGGTAGTGTGGAAGCAGCCCCTAGTAGAACCAATCCGAATTATAAGTCATCTAACCAACATATGCTATCGAACAAGCAGACCGTTCGGAAAAGTGAACGCATCAAGCTTACTTGTGTTCGGATCTCATTTTAGGGCACGAATTGCCACGCACACATAAATCAGGAGAATTCTCCTTCGGGGGAGGACAGTACTTTCGAAATTGAGTTTTTGATTAGGCTTTGGATTCATCTTGTTGAGACCTATTATTCTCTTAGGACTCAAATGCCCTTTCAGTAATTTCAGAATGCCTCAAAATGGGATTTCCATGAAGACAATTTTGGGAAATTTCGATAGTGATAAAATTGTTATTTCAAAAACTTTGGAACTATAGCAACAGCTTCATTTTTCACGAAAATTCTTCATTTACCTGGTAAGAGCCATATTACATTACAAAATCGGATAAGCTACAATCGTGTGCTTTGTGAATTTGGCTAAGTGAATCGAGCGAGTAAAATGAAAATTGATTTGTTGATTTGATTACTCATTTTGATATGCTTGTTCTGTATTTTATCAAAAGGATTGATTTAGGATTTTTTAAAGTTATTTTTGGGATGCGAGCTTGTGAGCATCCAGACCACCGAACTATTCACATCATCCTTATCTGTTTTCAACTAATCTGAATTTTTACTAAGGGATTGACTATGTACTTGATGTTTTGTATTTCTGAGATGCGAGCTTGCGAGAATCCAGACCGCTAAACTGTAAACAGCATTCTGATCCATCTGTCCAACTAATCTATTTTTACTTTGAGAATTTTTAGTGACGGAAGACGCTCTTACGTCTTAGTTTCAGGGATTAATAAAATCAAATAAAACACCTATACTTCACAAGTCCTTCTTAACTTAACAAGAGCTGACCCTCGAACTGAAAATTACTTAGATAGGAGTAATTATAAACTTGATTTGGTTAAGTGAGAATTTCATTGGTTTTCTGACGGCAGATTTGATCAGAGTTGAAGATGTTGTGGTCGAGGTTTGGAGACAATCCGTTAGGATGCGCTTGGTACCGGCATAGTTGTATCAATGCCCTAGACTCTTCTAGTTTTTGCACTGTGCCATAACTCGGCCTCAAGATTGGATGACCGTCAAATTTTGAGCTCAGCTTTAATTAAAAAGTTCTGCCAGAAATTGGATTGATTTAGTTGATTCCTGACTCCTACAAGTGGTTTCTACTACTGTACAAAAATTATATATTAGTAAAAAATATTCGATTGTAAAATGACTGGCTCATATATTCACAATAATAACAACAATATTTTCACTTATTCATTTATTGATCATGTGAATAATGGAGAGACAATGGTAGCGAAGATGTATATCACTCCCACTTTATACGCATTTCTTCAAATCTTCCCCAAAAGCGGATAGCTCGTGCTGTAACACAATCGTGGGGTAATATTAATAGCATTATACAATTTTATAGTTGAAAATACATTATTACATTAATACGATAGCGGCATATAAGCAGGGGTGCCCACAGGGGGGGGGGGGTTCACGACGCAAAATGCGTCGTTAAAATTTGGGAGGGGGGGGGGGGGGGGGTTAGAAAATGAGTATTTTTTAAATTTTTATATGAACAAGTAATAAGATTTATACGAACAATTTGCTAGCGTCAGCTGTTTTCAATTCGAATTACTTTATTGGATAATATGTTGTAGAAACAGGTATTGTGCGCATGCGTTGTGAGTGCCATAATGACAGCGGTAATGTCTTTGACACTGCCGCGCCGCGCTGGGTGTGCGTGGTGAGAGTGGTGACTAGTCAGCGAATTCTACATATACCTACTTATTGTACTTGTTTTACTGTCAATTAAAAATTAATTACTTACATTTGTACAACAAGAAATACAAAATTCTTTATCACATCAGTGTATCATTTACATTACCTATTTAATAAATATTTTAGTTGGGGGGGGGGGGGGGGGGGGTGGGGGGGTGGGTCGTCGGGAGTTGGGGGGGGGGGGGGGTCGGGAGTTTGGGGGGGGGGGGGCTCGAGTCGTTGCGCTTGGGGGGGGGGGGGGGGGGGGCACCCCTGATATAAGTCTTCCTGGCTTTTATTATCGTGAAATAGTGCATTTTTTCTAATTATTCTCCAATGTTTGGTTGGGTGTGTTTTCATACAGGTGATGTGAAAATCCACCGCACGATACCAATATTGTAATTTAACACGTTCATGTAGTGAACGGTATCTTTTAGTGATACATAAAACGATGTACTTCAAATCGCCCTTTGGTCCATAAGCTTGCAGACTTCCATAGAATCATCAACCGAGCACCATACATTCCAATGTGTGAACAAAATTTATCAATAGAAAAATCGATTGTCAAAAGCATAGCGGCTAATAATGGATATGGGGGAGATCTCGTTGCTACCATATGGGATAAGGTTCTTAGGAAAAAAGTAGAGATAAAGTTTCCACTCTGGTTAGGGAATATGTAACTTTAGAAGCAAAACAATGGATTATAGTATACCTTATTATGGGTCAATTTCTGATAAAATCGGCAAACTTGTAACATCAATGAGGGTTTTAAAAACTAGAAATAGTCTTAGAGCATTAATAAGTTCCGATAAAGATAAAATCAATGTTCAGGATAAAACTGGGTTATAAACTCGAAAAATGTTCTAGTGGCTACAAAAGTTTTGAAAGAAACACTTGAAACAATAGCATGCCTTAAAAAACCAAAGAAAGGATGAGTTCGAACGAGTACGAAACTGCAAACAATTGCTGATTTTTTTAAATGGAAAGAACTGGTGAAAAATAAGCCGTAAGTTAAAAATTTACAAAATTTCGAAAATGTTCACTTTCTTCAAAGTTTGTCTCTCGAAACGTCCTGGATGAAAATTTTCATGCTGTAAGCCTAAAAGTTGCACCATAACCCCAGCTTTCTAACGGCATAGTCATTTTCACTTTTACTTTACCGATTAGGGGAGAAAACTATGTCTTGAAGTTGAAAAACATTGTTTTTGTAATGAAATCGAGGGTTTCTTGAAAAATGACCTTTTATGAAAATACGAGTTCGGGGTCGATTTCTACGTATTTTTTTACGCTGAATCGAATAGTAACACTTGTATATCTCCCGAACCCCGCAATAACCAAATGTTACACATTAAAAAAAAAAAAAAAAAAAAAAAAAAAAAAAAAAAACAATGAGTTTTTCAACAACAAATACATTTTTCAACATTAAGACATAGTTTTCTCCCCTAATTAGCAGAGTAATAGTAAAATAGACTACACCGTTGGCAAGCTGGGATTGTGATGCAACTTTTAGGCTTACAGCATGAAAATTTCCATCCGGGACGTTTCCAGAGACAAACTTTGAAGAAAGTGAACATTTTCGGAATTTTACACATTTTTCACTTACGACTTATTTTTACCCGTTTATTCCATTTCAAAATTTTCAAAAAGGCATTAGGGAGATAAGAAATCTAACGCTCTTCCCAACGGTACAATTGGATTTCAGTTTTTACAGAAAATTGAGGGAGTTATGACAGTTTTAGTGACACAAAGTCGAAAAAGTGGAAAAAATCTTAGAAGTAAAAAATACTGATCTTTAGCGTGAATTAAAAAATATATGTTACAGGACATAAAAAGTCACAAATTAGTAGTAGAATCGAATAAATGGGACTCTCCAGGTTTTTTCAATTCCTAAAAATTTCGTCAAAATCAGACTAATACTTGTTATACTTTTAGGCGTGACATGGAAACGTTTATATTTGTTTTTACGTTTAATTGTTTACGACATATCAAAAGTGTATGCACATTAACAAGGGGAAATGAGCCAGAAGGTTCTTCCAGATTCTGCCACGACATAAAATTATCAATAATGGATAAAACGTTAGTGAGGAGTTCTAATAACTGATTTCTGGCTTAGTTAGGTAGATATGATAGTTTAAAATCGTTAAATTTATATTTTTAAGCAGAATATTACTTGGGAAAAGTTTATCAATTATGAACTAGGACATAAAAAAATTGGGCGCCAAATTTTTCTGAAAATATACTCAAATATCTTTGAAATGTGCTAAAATACATCTGACAAGTTGGGTTGGCAGTATAGCTTCCTCACTTATTGTAACATGGACGTGTAGAATTAGTTGAAGAACAAAGCTCGAGTCAAAATGATAGAGGGGAAAAAAGAATAGTGATATATGTGAAGACTCTAGACATGATAATATATGAAACAGGGCTATAATTCACATTTGCGCATGTGCACAGACTACAATAAATTCAACAGCAAGGAAATTTGTAGGTCATTTTTTAGGCGGTAACCAGCAAAATTCCCGAAAATAGCCTAAAGTTGGTGCATTAATCTCGTAGTATTGTCAGTGTCAACTATTACTCAACCAATCGCGATAAAATACGTAGGGCATAATCCTGGGCATTGGCTCATCCACCCCCAAGATTGAACCGACTGAACTGACAGATCAAGAGAAATCGACGTTAAATGAAATTGACGTTTGATCATGCACATGCGATATTATGTGATGGTGATCAAAGTTATGAAGGGCTAGGAGCTAACCCACACTATCCCTGAAAATTTCTTCAAAATCGGTGCATTAGTTTCAGAGTTTTTTCTGAGTCAATCAATTTCAGTTTTGTGCATGCACAATAGTAATTACCTTATCAACCAATCATGTTATAATTCAAAGGACATTTTTTACAACCTATACCTCACTACCTCCCCTGTTTTAACGAAATATGACGAATAGAAGTAGAGAACTCAACGCAATAAGAAATCCACATTTGAGCATGCACATAGGCTACTATTGATTGAACGGCAACTAAAGTTGTAGGGGACCTCCTGATAGGTAACCCGCACAATCCCTGATAATATCACCGGAATCGGACTAAAACTTGGTATAGTTTTGGGCGTAACGGGGATTTATCACAGACAGACAGACAATGCACCAAAATTGATTAGTAAGCTCTGAAACGCATAAAGCAAGAGGATTTATTTAATTTATATTTTTAGTACATTTTTTGAAATTCAGCCACTTTATCGTGCTCAAAATGTACTGCCCAACGATCTCATCTTTTCTCTTGAAACGCTCGATGTATATATGTTAAATGTAAATCGTTGAAATCTAGAAATAGTTTCAGAATGTCTTGAAAACGGAGCAGGTGGAAGTAAGTTATACTAGAGGATATTAGCTACTACATGAAGAGCACATACTTTATGAGAAAACTAATAGAAGTATAGATTCATGCAAGCATATATGTATTGGACTCGGTCTTACGTAAATAGATTTGGCCATCCTTATTGAATCCATAAGATCTTCCACACAACTAAGCCAGCCTTTTGAATAGAAACAGTTCTTCAATGTTGCGAACGATTCTACGACTTCTGAAGCTTCAGATAGGAGTTTTTCAAACTGGTTCGCTGCATCCGCCCAACTGCACCCAGAACTGATTTCGGAGTTCAGTCGAACCTAATCAGGAATAAGTTTCATGAAATGAGCACAACACTTGAACCTCTAGGATTTAAAGTGAACCTTGAACAATGATGGGTATAATTTACTTATGATACAGTGCAAATGATAAGTCACCATTCCAAAAAAAGATATTCATTACCGAGCCAATGACCGTAGACCCTGAGGTGCGTACTCCTGCTGCATGGATGACCTACGAATCGGAAAACAGAAATAAGTAATAATGATAAACCCCATTCCCACTACTACCACTCCCACCCAACTATATCTTTCCCTAACCAGTCCCCTACTGAAGCTATCCTCAAACCCCTCACATCAACAAAGTGGGATGGCTCTAGAAAAAATGTGAAGAACCTTTCTAGAAGACTTCTGAAAGACTCTCGCACGAAACGATGAGGCGACACATTTCGTCAACCTAATCCTTCCCCAACTCCCCTGGCTCTTTAATGGACCACCACCAGGATTCAACCAGTAGTGGCTGAGCCCAGGTTCGACAGAGACAAGATGCGCGATCGGGGTATGTATCACCAACCCCTCAGACCCCAATTAAGAAAAAGAAGGGCTGGCCAATGGACAAGCCTAGAAAGCAGCATTGACTGCATTATTGATCTCTCCAAGTAATTTACTGGTATTCATTATGACCACCCTACCTAATAATACCATTTATGAGTAATTCCTTCAATGGAATGAAAATGGTATATATGGACGACGTGATGAGCAACAATTCATGCTAGGCTCATACTCGTCAATGGCAGTAGCATTACAAGAGACGCATCACCTGAAACCCCCCGATGGGTACAGTATGCTTGGGTGCTCCATCCTCAGAAAAGACGTGACGCCACAGCCCAATTATAGGGCCCATTGAGGAAGATTTTATGAACTTCACCTCTGCTGTCCTTGAAGCAGCATCAGATTCCAGTCCAAAAACTGATCCTACCAAGGGACGCATTCATGTCCCATGGTGGAATAGGGAAGTGAGAGAAGCCAACAATCCAAACGTAGGTTCGTACGTTGAATAGATTCCGTCGAACGTACATGTAAAAAGTTCAAAGATCAAGCAGAGCAAAAAAAACCAAACATCAAAGGGACAGAAATGTAAAATGTTGAAATTCATTAATAGATATTGGAGAAGACTAAAATGATTTAAATAAACAAAGAATGATTCTGGATTTAGCATATTGTAGTGAAATAAAATTATCACCTGAGCAGTGGCCACCAAACCAACGAGGGCGAGGATAACTAATGTACCTTTCATCATCGTTAAGGACAGAAAAGATAGAAAAGCATTATATCTGTACGTGTATATACTTTTCTTTTGCGGTGGTATTGCAGTTGAAATTGTTTTTCTTGGCAATAATTCATTGAACGATTTGTTTTTTAAGTAATGGGTTTGACGTCTCTATAAAAGAATCGACAGGGTTTCAAGGATGGATTTTAATAACAGATAAGTTACACATTTTTTGGCTTATTAGTTTTTACTATACGAAAACGATATTCTTTAAAGGAAATTGGTTAATTGCCTCGCTCACTGTTGACATTAATGACTGACTAAGCTAAATGTCACCCCTTCGTCGATATCTGTAACAATCCCTGATAACAATTTTACTCGGCGACAATGATATCTTCTTCTAACAGATAATTTTATGACGTTACTTCATGGTTGTCGACGTACATGTTCATCCTTAAAACTATTCCTCTCGACATTTATTGAACTCTAGGCTGCACCAACAGTTTTAGTAGGACAAATTAGTCGATGTGAAAAAGGTACATAAATTAACCTACGGCAGAGTTAGGCAGTATCTAGTTACTTGGGTATCTAGGTACTTTTCCGGATACTCCTGGCAAATTTGAAGAATTCTTGTCGAAAAAGGTGCCAAATCAGCGAATTTATCAAATTCATTGCATTTACCGTATAGTGCAACACGAATGGAATTGTGAAGGTGTAGTTACAGTTTCTTGATGTCTGTATCTACCGTCACAGATACTTTTAGATATCTAGATTTATTGAGAAATAATTAATACTTATATAAGAAAATAACAAAATCTTGATACACTTTTACGGATACTGTAACTGTATCTGAAATCCGAAAATACAGATCTTCGGCGAGGGAAAGTAACTACGGATACAGATACAGTTACTTGCACCTATCTGTAACCGTAACTGTATCTAGTTACTTTTTCGGATACGTTCACAAAAATCCTCCTAAACTGACTGCAATTCGGGAAATTGACCCCTACTGCACACCTAGTCGCTGTTTTGGAGTCTACAGAGTATGACACGCGGAAGTTACAAATTCCAGCCATGCAGCATGACTACGGACTGCATTCTCGAAGAAACGTGGTTTTTGGATTTCTAGTTTAGCAATTACGCAAAAACTGAACGATGGCACAGTCAGAAAAATCTGAAATCCGATATTTTGTACGTTACATTCTAAAAGCCTCAAAAGTATGCAGCGAAAATTTCAGATTCTAAGGCGAAAACCACGTCTGTACGGCGTGAAATGTGCGAAACGTTTTACAAGAAATTCTGGAGGCCGATGGAGCATAATGTCAGAATTTCAGATATTTCCGACTGCGCCTAAATTCAGGTTTTGCCTATTTGCGGAACTCAAAATCCAAAAACCGCGTCTATTTGAAAACGTAGTCCATAGTCATGTGAATGACTGGAATTTGTTACTTCCCCGTTTCATAATCTGTAGAGTCCAAAACTGCGACTAAGTGTGCAGTAGGTGTCCATTTTCTGATTTCCAGTCAAATTAGGACGATTTTTCTTATTGTACCCGAAAAAGTAACTAGATACAGTTACGGTTACAAATACAAGTAGCTGTATCTGTATGCGTAGTTGTTTCGCTCGGCAAGAATCTGTATCTGAGGATTTCGGAAACAGTTACAGTATCCGGAAAAGTATCCAGGGCTTGCAACTGTAATTGCGAGCGGAAGCAATTACCTGAACCTGCTTGTAACTGTAAATGTTGTCATATTATTATTATCATTCTATATCCCGGATACTGCATTATAGTTGTTTCCAAATATTTGTATCCAACTGTTCTCTTAACTTGATATTTTGCTCAATAAAGCCTTGACTCATAAAAAAGGTTTTATCTCAATTTATTCAGCAAAATGGAAAAATTACTCAAACCAGAACGTCTCAACGTCGATCCATCTTCATCAGAGGCATCTGGCATGTGGATTCATTGGAAGGAACGTTTACGAACTTCCTTGCTACAAACGCAGAAGAACAATCAGATGAGGTAAAATTGAAGGTTCTCAACAACTACATATCACATAGGCTGTACTCTTACATATCTACAAGCCCAACGTATACAAATGCACTTGCTGTACTGGAGGCTCTTTTTCTTAGGCCTTCAAATGTAATTTATGGACGACTCTGCTAACGACTCGGCGGCAACAAGCGGGGGAAACTCATGATCTCAATTTTCAGGCTTTGAAGACCCTTAGCATCGATTGTGATTTTAAAGTTGTGTCAGCTGAGCAATATCAAGACGATACTATCAGAGACGCTTTCATATCAGAAATACAATCATCAGCCATTCGTAAGAGACTATCAGAAAAAACTACTTTAACGATGCAACAGGTATTTGAGCAAGCCAGAGCTCTGGACATGGCTCAGCAACAGTCACTCTCTTACCATTCTATTGTTCCACCCGTTAGTGCTTTAGTTGATAAGGATGTACTTTTGGCAGACATTGAAGCAGTTGGAGCTATGGCTAAAAACACGACCTGTTATTTTTTTGGGGGTTAGAGACACCCCCGTAAGTGATGCCCAGCAGTAGAAAATACGTGCAAGAATTGTGGCTCAATACGCAAGACGCTCATTACAGGGTCCACCAGCTTTGGGACCCCTAGCAGTTACAGCTCCTTCACTAACCAAATCAACCATTGAGGTTAAGGTAAATGGTCGAGATGCTCATGCACTGATCGATACCGGAAGCTCACTGAGTTTTATCGATGAATCCTTCGTCCATATTAACTCCTTGCCGAATTTCTCATTCAAATATCGAATTACAATGGCTTCAACATCCCCGACAACTAAGATCACGATGTATTGTTCAGGCACGATCGAAATGAATGGTAATAAGTACGAAGACATGAGACTTTACATCATGAAAGACTTGTGTTCGGATCTCATTTTAGGGCACGACATGCTACGCAAACATAAATCAGTAGAATTCGCCTTCGGGGGAGAGCATCCATCCCTTAAAATATGTGGTAATGTGGAAGCAGCCCCAGTAGAACCAATCCGATTTATAAGTCATCTAACCAACATATGCTATCGAACAAGCAGATACCGTTCGGAAAAGTGAACGCATTAGGCGCTCCCCAGCTTATCTCTCAGACTACGTGACTAAATAATGAACGTGGGGGAAAAATGTCATACTATTATTACCATTCTATATCCCGGATACTGCATTATTGTTGTTTCCAAATACTTGTATCCAACTGTACTCTTAACTTGATATT